>VXBO01007119.1:196881-245726 GCA_013400135.1 Rhinoptilus africanus
GAGCGGCCACCCCGGCGCCGTCCCTCCGGCTGCAGCCCCCGCGTCCCGGCACCGCTTCTGCGGGATGCTGCCGGCAGGAGCTCGGAGCCCTCTGGGATCTCCCCCCTTCCCCTTGGAGATTTGGGTTTTCCTCCCCGTTTTTTGCTTGCTTTCAGACGGCGGTGGCCGGTGCCCCGCAGCCAGGGCTACCGCCGGGAGCCCCGGCTCACCATCCGGCGGGTGTTTTGCCAGGCTCCGGCATACAGAGGCAACTGCTCCGGCTCTGCTGGCATCATATATTTTGTTTTCGGGGGAGAAAAAAAAACGAAAAAAGAAAGAAAGAAAATGTGCCTACTAAAAAAAGTAGACAGGAAACTCAACAGTGGGATGTAAAGTGCTGAGATTTGTTAAAGTGCAGCTTGGGTCGTGTTTTTATTTCGCCAGCGCAGAGACAATAGCTGCGCAGCGTTGTTTAATCACTTGCAGATAGAACTTTTGTGTGTTTAAACCTTCACAGTTAGAGGCTAACGGGGATTTTTCAAAAGCAGTGATTTTCTGGGTGGTTTTGTCTGGCATGTATTTAGCACTTGAGTGGTAACGTGCCCCAGTTCCTCATCCCGGTTAGCTTGGTGCCAGGGATGAGCGTGATCTTGTCCGTGCCGTGCTGCCCAGCACAGCTCTGGAACTCGTCCCAGTGGGCACCAGCGTGAGCAGGGCAACCTCTGCAAGGCTGGTTTCGGAGAGCGGGTTGTGAAGCCTGTAGCATCCCTCCGCACCAAAGGATCTGGTTAGCATCTAGTTACAATCTTTAATTAAAGAGCTTTAACAGCATCGCTGTTCTGGTGACTTGACTGAGCTGTGGGAGGCGACCTCAGAGGGGAGGCAGGATCCCCGGCGTAAATACACAGATCTCCCTGGCCCCGCTGACTCTTTGCGAGCAGATACCAGGTGACGTTCAGTGACACAAAGGTGGCACCATGTTTCCATCGGAGCATCCGTGGCAGCGCTGTCTTAAGATGGGCTGCAACTAGCCTAGGTGTGCTGATTTCGTGCTTGGTTGAGCCAGTGGAGTTGTATCTGTGTAAAACTGGAAGAGATGAGAGCGATTTGAGGGTGAATTCCTCCCTGGCGGCGAGTGATTTTTACGCTGGCAAGTGACCCTGGCAAAGCACTGCTGGCTTGGCCAGAATCTGGGTTCCATAAAAATACTGCTTTGGGTGTTGGACATCGTCAGCACCCTTAGCTGTGCTGTGAGGGAGCAGGGAGAAAAAACTATGTGATTCTGTTCAGCCTGCTTTGAAAATCCCTGATTGTTAGCTATTTCAGGAATGGCATTTTGGATTGCTTCTTGTCAGGAGTGCCTCATCCTCCTGGCCTCGCTCTCTCCTCGTAGCAAAACACATACCTGCAAGCGGAGAGCTGCCGAGGTCAGCTTTCTAGTACCACTAAAAGTCTCTGTGAGTACTTAGAGTAATGTCTAGAATTCAAAACTTGTTAATATTTGAAGAAGGAAAGGACTTTTTAAAGCACTGGGAGATTTTATGTTCTGTTTCAACCGCTGAAAATGTGGTGAAGCAGAAATGTGCAGTACCCCATTGTGTGGGTTAGGGTATGGATGTATTTGGGGTCCTGTGGCTGCGTTTCATCCTATTGTGAGGAGACCGATACCTGTTCCTTGTGCGCTTTCTGCGCCGGCAAATAACGAGCCTATCTTAATTTGAGAGCGCTTTATAACACGTCTGAAAAATCCCATCAGCCTTGTCGCATTTCCACGATGAGGACTGCGGGAGCATCACGCTCTCACTGTTTCTGCGTGGCCCCGCACACAAAACCCCGTGATTTTTTTTGTGCAGCGGAGGGTGGGCACCGCCGCCTGTCATCGCAACCCCACTGGACGGGTGACACAAGGCACGTGTCCTGCACTGGGCTCCGTGGCGCCTACGAGAGGAGCCAGCTTTTCCCTGGCAGGTGGTGGCACAGGCGTGACGCGCTGCTGGCGTCATCCACCGGTGGGTTACCTCACACCCCAGCACCGCCCCCACCGCGGGGCGTTTGGGGTTTGGTGGTCCAGTGTGCAGTTTGAGAGGGAATTGGAACGCCCTGTGGGATGCTGATCCCGCAGAGATTAATATGGGCCCCTCTTTTTTTAATTTTAAGACGGTTGTCAGGGAGGTGAGGCCGAGCTGTGTAGGATCGCCCTGCGCGCCTGTTTTGTTGTGGATGACTCCTTTGGAAACACCAAGGAGAAGCATTTAGGTTTCCCCAATGTTTATAAATACAATATGGTGCAAACTGTCAAGCAAGCTGTTCAAAATCACGTAACGCCTGCGCTGCCTTCCCTCTTCGGCTCGAATGCCTTCACCACATACTCAGCGTTCATCCGACGTTTCAAGCTCCCGGCACGCAGCTCCCGGCCCATCTGCCGCAGTTCTTTCAGCCTCTCCTCCTATTTGGAGGGGCAGAAACAGTGTCTCCAAGTCCTCTTTGTCCTCCTTAGAAGGTTTGTCCACCTAAAGCTTGTCCACCTTAGGAGTCCCCTGAAAATGAAGGGATAAACCCCTTCCCGGGAGGTGCCCCAGGAGCTGAAGTGGGTGACTGGTGCTGGGGGAGCAGGGGCTCACCTTGGCTGCGCAATGGGGTTTCCAGCCTCCAGCCGTGCGGTGGCCGCCTACTCCCTATCCCATGGCTTTGGTGGGGCTGGACGGAGCTTATTCACTGGACCGTTCACTCTGAAGTGCGCTGGGGTCTTCTACCTTAATATGTATAAAAAGATGAGATGTTTATTAAACTCAGGCCCCGCTTTTTCTTCTACAATTTATGTTCCAAAAGGCTGGCAGTAAACAGTTTATTGAAAAGAAATCCTGATTTATTTCTGCAAGTGGTTACATTTCAAGCTGGTACCAAACGGTTTTGTAGGAGACCACCTTTTATGCTTCCCGTGGCAGTTTAAAAGATTGCTAGAAAAATAATCCAGAACCTAAGTAGGTTTGGATAAAGGCAAGCCAGGACTGTACGTCAGGGTATGCAGTGCTTTTATGCAGTGAAGCGGCAGATTTTACCACAGAACATCTGGGTACTGGCTTCAGTTACAGCACAGATTTTAGTGGGATAACAAGTCTTGTTTGGCTTCGCGTTCATTTTGAAGTCACTAAACTTTATACGAATAATAAAACTCTAAGCCCATTACTTCACTATTTTCAAGGGGCTATTTCAGTCCTCCTTCAGGGTCTTGCACCTTTCTAGAGCTGGTTTTATTTTGTTTTACTAAGTGGGTATTTATCTTTTCAGTCCCTGGCTTGCTTTTGCAGGAGGCGGATTTACTAATTTGTAGCGATGGACGCACCAGAGACGGCGGGTTTCCACTCGACCTTGCCGAACGTGCACGTTTTCTGCATTAAGGGCAGTCTAATGAAAACTGCACGTTTCTCATTCAGCGCGTTCAGCGGGGCTGATGTTATTAACATGGAAGACTATAGAGCTGCTCCGGGCTACCAGTTCAGCCACTCGTGAGAGTTAAAATAACGGGGGAGGTTTTGCTTTCTTTTTCTGTTGGATTCTGTAACGCAGAGGAGAAGGATGGACCTGGCTGAAGGAGGGAAGGGCCGGCTCCTTCATGTAAGAAAATAAGTTTGCAAGCCCAAATGGAATGCCCGGCATTGAGGATGATAACTTCGACTAATAGATCAAGGAATACACATTTGGAATATAAGGCTTGTGACAGTGTATAGACAGCCCACAGGACTAATGTTTGCCTTGCTTGCAGAGAACTCGGTGTGACACCGAATGCTGTTGAGCTCTGTATTTTAGTGTCACTGACTGCATGGTTAGGAGTGAAAGGTGAATAAATCCAAATTACAATAAAGGAAAGAGAGTATCGTAGGTGAGACCGGTGCGAAGGGACTCAGGTACTGCTTGAGCTGTGCTAAATGACAAGCGGTGCAGCGGGCGAGCATCGCCCTGGAGAAAAGGCAGAGTGCGGAAGCTGTGTTCCCCGCGCTTTGTTTTACATCGTGACTGAGAATAAGCTACTCCTACCACAGAAACCTTCACGAGATCAAACAGGGAGAGTTTCTGCCTGAACAAACGACTCAAATAAGCTAATGCTTATGGATGGATGGAAGGAGCTTTGAAGGCTGAGGAGATGTTATGTTTGAAAACTTTAACAAGATGTCATTAGGAGAGGAAGTATTTGCCCTTAGATCAGGAAATAGGTCAGGGTAATAAATCATAACTCCAGGAGAACGTGCTTAAAGCTGGAGATAAATTAAGAGGGACAGAGAGAGCAAATATTAAAAAGAAGCTTGTTCTTTCAGAATTAATTTTCTAATTTGCAGTAGGCAAGGACACCCACCAAACGGGAGGAAGATAAATGTTAGCGCAGAGCTGTAACAGGAACCAGCCAAAAACCTCGTGACTGTGTAGATGGCTTTGACTGCGCCCCGGGGAGCACACGGTCGCACGGGACACGCCAGAAGCAGGCAAAGCTTGACTTTTTCAGTTTGTATGCGAGATAGACGATACTGTAACTTCACCAAAAATGTGGTGATCTTCTCGGGGATGTGGTGCAGGTTGGGGTTTAAATGCCATTTGTGTAATCAGCAACAGGAGCGGTCTGAGAACCCAGCCTTGAGTCCACAGTTGCTTCGATAAGCAAGAATACATTCTGAGTTACCAGAGGGATGCAGGTGAATCCTGCACCGAGCATCTTTTGGTAGCTGTGTCCTTCCACCCGGGCAGGGGCGAGCACTCAGGTAAACACAGCATTGTTAGCATTTCTCACAGATTGCTCAGGGGCACACAGGGTTTTTGGGTTTTGTCCCAAATCAGGACCACTCTGCTTTTAGGGTAATTAAATTCAGTAGTTGAGAGAGATGTTTGTTGCTGGCGTGACAGCTGAGATAAGCAGCAGTGGGTACTTACTGCGAGCACCTGGAAATCTGAAAAACAAAAGGCAATAATTTATCTTTCCTACTTCGTTCCCCCCTCTGCGGGTCCGGATATGAGTGCCCCTCCAGCGTGACCCTCGCACGCTCACAATGTGACACGCCACCGAGGCCAGCACTTCCCCTGTGATTTACAGGGGAAAAGCATTGTTCGCCTAATTGAGCATATTTCTTTCTCTTTTTTTTAATTTTATTTAAGGAAAATTAACTTTAAAGCGGTTGAAACTTTATTAGAGTGTGAGAAGAACGATCCTTTCCATCTTTCTCGCTTTTAACTTTCTCGGTACTAAAATAGAGCAGTGCTAGACCAGCCACCGCTCCTGCGGCAGCGGCTGGTGGGGAGGTGGGAGGTGCGACGGGATCGCAGGTTCTTTGCACGCGTCTGCAAGGATTATTAAACAGGGTAGATGGTTTTTACAAAGCAACCAGAATATCGTGAAGACGTGATCTTGCTCTCTTTCTCTCTCGTGCTATTTTGTTTAGGTGCAGCAGATTTGCCGCTAATTTGTTTATAGTCAAACAGTCTTAAACGTGCCTCAGCATCCTGAAATCCAGAAACCTGATGCAAATTAAGCAGTTTACAGATCGGGATGATGATGGTGCGGGAAAGCCAAGTGTCTCGGGGCTGCCAGCTGGTCTCTGGATGCAAAGGAAAACATCAGTGAGAAGCGTTAAGGGTTTCTAGTCCCCGTTCTTTCTCTTCCTTTGGCTACTATATCTGCGTTTAATTCCCCCTGGGTTTTTTCTTCTGGGTAAGAATTACTTACTTGAGTATGATTTGTAGGATTAATAGGATCGTATCCTTATTTGGGGAAGACCCTAGGGGCTCTCTCGAACTGATTTTTCAGTAATGGGAGATAATGAATAAAAATCTAATAGTCCTAGTGGGTATTAAAGTTACAATTTTGCAGGGAAGATTTAATGTCAGTCAATTAAAACTTTTATAATCCTGTTATAGTACAATAGTTGAAAAAAAAATCATACTAGGAAAAATAAGTAGGTTTTAAGACCCTTTCACATCATGTGAACAGGTCTAACTTAATTTAACATTTGAATTAAGCAGGTATTTTAAAGCAAGAGTGTAAGACATTTCTTGCAAGAGTGTGGTAGCAGGCCAGCCGGCTCAGGGAAAGAAATGTGCTGCGTTACTTTACGGAGCGGGTTCTAATTACCACTCATTTAAGAAAAAGCAGTTCTACAGCGTTTATGATAAAAATCCAGGCAATTGAGGCTTTAAGTAGAAAATGCAGAATTCATACAGGGCAGCGATATGTACTTCCAGTAGGCCAGAACATGCTTCTGGCTCAGCCTTGTGCTCGCTGGGCTCGTGGCCGTCCCCACTTGGTGCTGTGAGCTTGGTGTGGTGTGTTTGGTCGGGGATTGTGTGGATCCCGACTCGTGGCCCTCAGTGAAATGTGGACGTGGGGAGCGAAGCGGGACCTGGGGGCATTGTCCAGCTCCAGCCCAGCCCTCCTGGGCTTGCTGAAATGCCTTGAGGGGACAAAGCACCAACGAGCCGATACTTTTCTGAATTTACAGCTTTTTGGGTTTTACCGTGCAATGTTAGTGGTGGTGTTGAAATGACACGTTGTCCTTTAGCAGTAACTTTAATTGCAAGGATCTCGCAGGCATTTCCAGTCGCTAGCAAAGAAGCACTGGGTCCCACGCCACAGCTCTCACCATGTCTTCCCCCTTTGGGAAAGGAAATGCCCTTGGCACGCGTTTTAGCCATCTCTGAAGGCAGAAATTCCTTTATTTTTCCCTTCTTTTCCTTTATTTTCCCTTCTTTCCCCTGCTGTCAATGGAGGCTGTATGGTTACCATAAGAAGGCCTGAAGGTTTTGGGGTTGTTTGGATGTTCGCTCACCCATGACAGTCTGACCTATCCGCCCCTGTGTGTTCCCTCTTTTGTTCACAGTAACTGGATAAAGAACTAACCTTTCGCCTGCCAGCCTGGACAAATAAACACTGGCCCAGCAGTAGAGTGGAGCTGAAACCGAGCCTTTTGATAATCTGATTTTTGAGATCCCTTATCGCAGCTCTGCAGTTGAGCCCGGCAGGTTTGAAACTCTTGCAGCACACCCCTTCAGAGCGCCTGTCTTTTCACACTTTTCAGCTTGGTCATGCAGAAATCTGCCACTTAGAATATCCAAAAAGTGTTAGAAAGCCACCCTGAAGATTGGCAGCTCCTGAGCGTGCTCCTCTCCTGCTTTGGTATGATGGGCTGGCGGCTGGTGAGCTGTGGTTGGACTTGTGGTGTCTTGTAATCTCTTCAAATGGATGCATGTGGCAGCTCTGATCTCCATGGCCGTCCTTCACTGTCTCTCTGGGCATGGACTGGTTTGCCCTTTGGAGGCGAATCCTTTCTCCATCACGTGGCTCCTCAGCCCTGGAGATGTTCACTGATGCTGGGTGAGCAGTGCCTTGCGGTGCCCACTGAGTGGCTCAGGGCAGGCACATGGGCTGTGTGGGTCTGTAGCTCCTCCGGCACCTGGCCACACTTGCCCCAAATTTTTTGTCCTCTTCTCAGCAGCTGCAACAGCCTTGAGTGACCTTGGGGAGCCATCCTGAACCATACGGATGCTTTTCTCGTGAACATCGGGCGTGCTCGCTGCTGTCATTTGTCCCAGTGACTAGTGGGAGGATTAGGAAATGGGGACTGGAGCCTCCACCCACGGGTCTGGGGGGGATGAGTCTCCCCCACCTTGCCGTGCAGAGGTCAGGCTGTTGGGAGAAGCAGAAGTTTGGATTTTCTCTGGAGGTGGTGGGAAGGGGTACCGCAGAGGGTGACCTCAGGTAGCTGCGTCGAGGAATTTGGAGCAGCTAACATGCTTTGTTAACAATTGTCTCTAATTTACGGAGTTGCCCTCTGTAGGAATCTCTGTCTCTTTTAAAGCAGGTTGCTAAAGAAATAAGTGCTGGTAGAAAAAAATTAGACAGTGTTGGGTGTTCCTGCTTTTTCTCATCCCTACCCATGTAGCATATAGAAGTGAGGATGCCAAGGCGGTAATTTTATGAATGAGAGAGAGGAGAAGTGGTGAGGCTGATCTGTGCTGTGGTTCACTTGCCACGGGCCATCCTGTGCTCACAGCCACCTCAGCCCCTGAGGAAGCCGCCAGAGCTAATGGTGCGACCAAGAAATTACCTGTGCTGCTTTCTAGGGACAGTGGGGATCAGCGTGGGGGACAAAGTCCACGCTGGGTCTTGGAAAGTCTTNCAACACAGGACAGGGATAAGATTAGAAAAATACAGGAAAAGACAGAGTAAAATAGCAGTCTTTCCTCTGTTCATATAAATTGCATTTTCTCCTTGTCCTGTATCTATTAACTACGAGTGTTCCTGGCTTGAAAAAAACCTTACACCTCCAACCTTACAATTGCAGCTGGTGCCAGATGCCGCTGCAGATTCTATTTGAGTTCCCATTGCTGTGTGTTTGCTCCGGGATATCCACCGCCCCTGCCAACCGCTGCGGGACATCGTCCTGCCGGCAGCGCGGGGATGCTGTCAGGGGTCGGAGAATCACCTCTGGGGCACGAGCACCATCATAGCGGTTGTTACTGGAGCTGCCGTCCTGTTTTGCTCTTCCAGCGGCCAGAGGGCTCTCTGCAGAGCTGCCGCTGTTACTCTCCATGCTATTGCGGGCATTACTGGATACCCTGGAAGCACTGAGAAACCCTAGGCAGTAAAAAGGAAGATATGGCGAAATGGCAAATGAGAATTTCCGTGTAGCCGTTGCAGGAAAACTCTGTGGGTAGAGGTAGGGCAGCGGTTTGTGATCCCACGTCTATGTGTGGTGGGGTTCCTGACGATGAAGAAAACTGTATGTCTGGTAGAAGCTGCGGGAATTGGCCTCTGTGCACGTAAAAGTGTTTCGAAGTAGTCAGCAATTTTCCATTTTTTAATCACGTACCAAAAAACAGAAGGGAAGGAGCAATTTCAGTGTGCTCATGGCACAGCTTCCCACAAAACATGAGCACTCCGGTTGTTGCTGAAGCTGCTGGAGGCTCGGAGGGCTGGAGCACCGGTGACCCACAGCCCTGTCCCTGTCACCACCGCCCCAGCAGCTCCCTGCCTGGCATGAGCCCTTTATTTTCTCCCCTTTACCAAACACCCTGTTGTCCACAGGCAGCTGCCAGGCAAGCCGTGGTCCCCAGGCTCTAAGAATGGCTGGAGCAACTTTAATTCCTTCGGTAGACAATATGACTTAGGTTTTTTGTTTTAGCACTTTGCAAAGGTCTTTCCGACCTCCAGACATAAGCCCCGGCAGTGTGAGGATGCGACAGCGGGATGCACGGACCCCGGTTCCGCTCCTGCTCTTTATCATACCCTTATGTTTCAGTCCTCCCTGTCCCTTGTGGGTTTTGGCAAGGGTGCTTACTCGTAATGTCATTCAGAAGTATTCCAGAGAAACAGTGGGAAACTCAGTACCAAATACCAACATGCTTGTGTTGGTTGTAATTTGTAATTGTTCGTATGTGTTCCTCCCTGCTAATCCCCGTGCTGAAATTCATTATGGAGAGGCAGCAGCATACAGTCGGAGAGCTGTGCTGAAGGCAGAATGACTTGGCCGAGGAGAGTAGCTATTGTTTTATGATTAAAGGAAGGGATTATATTGGGATTTCCTTGAACAAGGAAAGTCACTGCCCCACTTCTATTGCTTGTAACAAGGGGATAATAATTACTCTCCATTATAAAACACCTCCAGATCTTGCGATGAAAGATTTGTGGTAGAGCTGCGTGGCATTCAGGGTGGTTTATCTTGAATGGCCTGGAGTTGTGCAAACTAAGATTTCTCTGCCTTATCTTTTTCCTCCTGCTGGGGCTCAAACCCTGCTTAGGCTCAGGAAAATAAAATTCCCCTTCTCCGAGTTGGGCGTCTGACATGGGATTTTCCTCTGGAAGAGCTGGTGCCAGTCACCCATCCCGTGACGCTTGCGACGTCCAGCCGCCTGGGGATGTTGTACGGGCTTGGGAGGATGAGCAGGTAGGATGGTGAGGACACAGGCCATCCCGTGCCGGCCTGGCCAAGGGATGTGGAACTGGCTGCCACCCGGTGCTCCAGCACATCACTTCATCCCCTGCCACCCCCTCACAAGGAGGGGTAGGAGAGAACAACCAAGCATTGTAACCCAGGGCGCCGGGGACTCACTGTTTGTTTGGTTTTGACACTTGCTGCTGAGCCGCGTGGGTCGAGGTGGCTGCAAAGGAGAGAAGCGCCGGTATGTGGTCTCTGATTTAAAAAAGAAAAACTAGGAGGCATTTCCTCAAGTGTCCCAAATGGCATCTCCTGGCTCAGCTGGGTTTTGAAGCATCCAGCTACCACCAGCTCCAGGATGGCGATTTTTGATGTAATCAGAGTTGAATCTGTTTCCACTAAAAGTGGAAAAATAAATAAGGCTCAGTTTAGAAACAAAATAGTCCATGTAAAATTTGATTTTTGATACCATATCTCCCTGAGTATGTTTGCTTTTCAAATGTCTAATTTGAGACGGCTCCAGATTTTATGAAGTTACCCCTTCGAACTTAACCTCTCCCCAAAGCTGTAGTTTGTTGCCTCTGTTGCGCATTAAGATTTGGTAGAAACGTACCCTTCTTTCTTCATACCTTCTTATTTTTACTTAGTTGGGGTTTTTTTTCCCCGTGCTACTGTGATTTGCTTTGCTAAAACAATAATCCCAGCCAAGGAAAAGGGTGGGTTGAATTGGAATTGCAAGAGGTAGTTGGTTAATCCACAGATTATTGACACGGTGGACCCTAAATGCTTCAAAGGCACCATTATAGTCCATCGTGTCTGTGCATACTTAGGGAGCTTTAATCCACGGATTACAGGTCCGTAAATGCTCCTGCCTTCCCAGTTACAGCTGCTCCTGCCAACGGGACCTGCCACGTCCAGCCGGCCGCGGCGCTACACAAAAATACTGCTCTTTAAAATCCATGGAGGTGGTGATACACCCCTGCATCCCTGTCGGGGCTGCGTTCCTCGTGTCCACCCCGCTCTGTTCCGTAGGGAAAGGCTTTGGGCTGGTGCAGGTCTCCGGCAGAGGGGCTGCGCTGGCCGAGCTCCCGCAGCCCTGCGTGGCCCGGGCTTTTCCCCAGGCACGAGGCAGGACCAGACAACAAGTTTTCTGAAGAGATGCTTTTTTTAAAAAAAAAACAAAAAACAAAAAAACAAGCAACCCCAAATGAAAAGCATACCAAACGTTTTCCAGATCGTTTAGGGAATAGTAAGCATGAAGTGGCAGGCCTTCACTTTTCTCCTCTGGTCTCTCCCTAAACAAACAAACCAAGCTTATAAATACTTAAAATTTCAAAGGTGTTACTTTTCCTTGTTTGCACGTTAAAAATACCTAATTGTATTACAATCCAAATCAGTAGGCGCTTTTAAAGTCCTCAGTTGCTGAGGTGATAACTCTGTATGCCGAGGTGCATATATTTGTGTTGTCTATCTTTGGAAATGAAGTGTATAATGGCAAAGCTCACGGCCTCTTTACTTGCAGGGTTCCTATAATAAGTCAAAGAAGTCACACAGTGCCCTTTTATTTCTGAGGCTGGACTTAAATCACGTCAATAAATCTACAGACTTATTATGAGATGCAGCATTGGTAATGTAAACAACCAAAAAACCCCTCCCAACACACCAGAGTTTAAAAATAGGATTAAAAAGTTAACCATCCATACAATAAAAAGAGAAGAAATGCAACACAAAAGCAGTGTGGCAGGCAGCGCCTTGAAATTATCCTCACTAAATTATAGTCGTGCACTTTCCACTTTATATAATTAAATATCAGGCTTTATTTATTCCAGATGCATTTGCTTCAAGTAAACCTGTATCTTTTCTTTTGTTATTGTAAATCCTTTACAGGTCTCTGTGACCTGCAGGCAGTTGAGAAGCAAAGCAAATAATTTCCATAGATCAAGGCGCTTGAAGATGACTTGTGAGTAGTGCTGGTGAATCGAATACTCTTGCTCCCCTTTTACGGAGCACAGGTATATTCAGTGACATCGAGCCTTCCTGTGAGTGTGTGCAAAATAAATGCACAATGGAACCTGAACAGGAGCACGCAACTGCTTTGACCCCAAACAAAATGAATTCTTGGCTTGCTGGGTGGGATTTCTGCAATGGGCTGGAAGTGGGGAGCCTCTGATACCCCTGTGCAACTGCTGTATTTTGCTGGAACAAAAGGGCTTGCTCAGGGCAGACAGAAAATCAAAAATGGGGTGATTTTATCCGCCCCCGAGGCCGCCCGTGCCTGGCTTTGGTTGAGGATGTGCGCAGCCTGTGGGAAAAGCCTGTGAGGTGCTGCCCCAGCTCCGGCTAATTTGTCCTCCAACTCGGAATCTAAGCCAGCTGCAAATCCTGTTTTCCTCGCTGTTTCTGCTTGTAACTGCAGCTTACCTAGGGATTTGCAGGCCTTTTGTATAGGTGAAGCTTGTTACGCAAAGGTCTTAAAGGCTGGATAGAGGGTTTGTGTACGTGGGATTTCGGAAAGGTCGGGTAAGGCTCAGTGCCCAAGTGGAAATCATTAAAAAGCTAGGAATGCATTGTAATTGTCATAAATTCTATGATCCGATTTAACGATAATTTGCATGTATGTTCTTACAGCTCAAATTTATAAAATGGCCAGACTGCTGCTTTTGTTTGTTTATACTTTCTGAAGGGAAAAAACCACCAAGCCTTTGGCAAGGTGGTAAATTTTGAGGCGTTTAAAATAATTGCTATCCCACTCCAAAGGTACAGCGTGCACTTTCCGTCTGTTGATCTATGTAGGTAAATACATACAGGTTCATTAAATAAACCTCTCCCGAGGTGTGGCTGTTGCTGCCAGAGTGTTTGTGCAGCCCAGGAGCTGCTCCCCTGGGCAGCACCTCCGCTTTCCAGCTTAAAATAAAAGGAAAACCCGTCTGCTTGCCACCAGCGCCGCTGCCCCGGCGTCGCTCGGTCTGCCCGGACTCAGCGTGCCGGTGGCCGGTGGGCAAATCCGGGTGGTCCCGTCCGGCTGGAAGGCAGCCTTGTCCCCAACCCACCGCTCTGCCCCTGCTCCTTGCCCATCGGCTCGACCATGGGGACAGCGGGAGGGTCACCTTCACCTTGAGTTTAAGGCTGGATTTAGAGAGAATTTGGGGAAAAAGCGAGAGGTAAAGACGGGCCATTAGAGGGCACTTTTGCAATCCCGGAGAAGGCAAACGGTGCTTATTATTTCACTTAGGACTGTTTATTTTGGCGCTCTCCTAAATTCAGTGATAAACAGCAGGCAAATCCCTCCAGTCAGCAGGAATATATCAATAAAATATTGACTCAGAGTTTAAAAGAAAAGAAAACAAGACGAATTTGTAGAAAAAGGAATAAAAGGCATTTTAGGAGGTGGCATAGTCTGGAGAAGGAAAAAAAAAAAATCACACAACATCTTTCATGTGATTTGTTTGGCTTTACAGTGCAGCGCTTAGGCCTCAGCTTGTTCCTGGCTTCTAAAAGCGAGGCCAGCTTGGAGCATGGCACATTGAGGCAGGAAAATGGTTCGTTGGAAATTTGCGAGGGCTGGATGGGAGAGCAGGAATTCCTGGTTTCCCGTCTAGTCCATTCCAACCTCTATCATCCTGTGGTTCTGTGTGATCTAGCTAATGCATTTTCTGAGGAACTCTTTCAAAGTCACTGCCCAGCCGTGAACTTGCCCGGAACGAAATATGGGATGAATAAATGAATTTTTTGCTTTCCTCTTGATGTTTTGCGTAAGTAAACTATAGAGGATTTAGCTTAAAATTACGAGTGCACTGCAAAACATGAAATCTGAAAGTGTGTAACACTGGCAGCGCGGTTTCCGAAAACCGTGAGTGAGTTTTGGATGCCCCTTTGCTGTTGAGGTGTCACGTTTTTGGAAGTGTCCTGCATGAAAATTGGGCACGTTTGAAGCCTCTGAGGTTGGATATGTGAAAATGAAAGCACTCCAAATCCTATTCGCTTGTAAAGGAACAATTATCAAACTTTTCTTTTTCAGTGCCAGTTTGCTATTTCATGTATGGGATGGGCTGGTGCTGCCTGCCCAGGCTGGGCAGGGATCACACAACTAACCTTAATCTGTCGTTTGTAATTATTTTTAAGCCAAAATGCTTTTCCAGGCAGACAAAGAAACGAGAGACAAATCTGTACCTTTTCTCTACACCGCGGTTGTTAGTGGGGACAGAAATGCTGTCTATGGAGTTGAAGTGAGTTAGCTAGTGAAATTATTTCAGCAGTGAAACTTAGCCTGGGTAGTCCTATAATCAAAAATCGTTTATTTTAATAGAGGTGACATAGCACTGGAACTGACTATGGGAATAGACAAGATTGCAATTGCAAGGGGTTCATGTGGAGGACGCTGTCTGCAGAAAGTGTCAGAGTTTCTTACCTAACCAAATAATCTGCTCTTACTGTTGTGATTAAGTTGGAAAGAATTTCTTCCCTGTTGGCCAACGATAATACTTGAAGAATCAATAAACAGCCTGTTTTAGAGCACACGGAGCTCATCCTGCTTTGTGGGAGAGGAGGTTTCTGCTGGCTTCGGTGACTCAAGTCCACAAGTATTTTGACTTACGATCTTTGCTCCGAAAGGTCAAATGTCATTAACTTTGCTGATAAGTATCAACACTTCAGTCTGAATTTGAGGAAATATGGCTGTTGTCATCAAAAGCTAAGTCTGGACATGGTTGGGATAAATTTTGATAAATGCTGGGAAAGCCAAATAAGGATTTAACTATAAGGAGCAATTGCATGTCTTAGGTAAAGCCCTTTACTCCTTTCCCTTCCGTAGGGCAGAGCACTGCAGCAGCCTGTTATTAAAACATCCCAAATATAACGAAGTGCACAATTCCCGACTTGTGAGTGCCCGAGATGAAGCATTCCGAGCCCTGCAAACGGGGAACTGTGGCCGTGTGTTGCTGTTGCCAGGTTATCACCGAATAAATAAGGGTACAGCCTTCTCCAACTGCAAAATAACTTTGGGGAGCTTTGGCACAGGCTTCCCTGCAAGCCGGTGGGGCCAGTGACTGGCAAGCTGGCCGCAGGGCTACCTGGCACGCTTGCCGCTCACCCGCAGAGGGCATGGGGCTCCTCCACGGTTTCCGTGCCCACCTGGGACGTGACTGTGGGGGAAGCTCTACCAGGTGAACCTCAAGCATTCCCTTTCATCTTTCCCATGGTTTTCCACTCAGGAAGGGGAGGATCTGGCTGCTGATGTAGATATATGTGTCGGGCCGGGGAGGGGGAAAGCTCAGGAAGGCATAGTAGCCCTTGGTGTGAGGGAAGGCACGAGCGAAGGGAGGTGAAGATAAAAGTGTCCTGGTGAGGGAGTTTTCAGTACGCGTCACTTGTGGCTTACAGTTACTTTGGGGTTTGCTGCAGATTTTCTCTTCCTTCTTGCATCACCAGTTTCAGTAGGAAAATGGAGAGGTGAAGGACAGGGACTGAGCTGGATGGATGTGGCCAGGGACAGCGGAGAGGAGGGGTGAGGAGAGCGGAGGGGGGACCTGTGCCATTGGTGGAAGGAGCAATTAAATAACAGTGATGTTGGAGGCAGAGGCAACAATATTGGAGTGAAAATAGCCCTCCGTGGGCCTTGCTGGTGTCGGGAGACCTGCTGTCCTGCACATGGATGGCGGTGTTTAGCCGTAGCGGGAGAAGGACTCCAGGACAGGCAGATGCTGCAGTGCAGAGCGGAAGGGAGGCAGCAGGGAGGGGGAATTTGGGAAGATTTCCTCAAGAGCTTGGGGGTGAAAAAGAGGACAAGACCCCATGCTGCCATCCCCACGTTGGGGATGTTGGTGCCCGCAGCGAGCTTCAGTGGGGACGATGTGATGGGGAGAGGGGCAGAGGCTGGCTGGCTGCTGGCCACCTGCCTCCGGGAAGGGGCACGAGGGATTTTGGGGCCACCAGGGAGTGGGGCTTGCTGAGAGCTTCCAAAGGGCCAGAGGGGTGGGCTAGGGCCAGGAGGAGGGTCCCGGGCCATGACCACAGTGGCCTCCAGTGGCTCCTGTGGGATTTTGGGAAGGTAAAGCCATGGGAGAGGGAAGGAGGAGGAGGCTGCTGGGGCTTCCCTCAGGGGCATCTGTTTCTGTTTTCATGAAACACTTGAAGGAGAAGAGCAATTTTATTATGGCTTAGATTACATCATGCCACTTCTCAAGGAGCTTCATGGTTGCTATTTTTACATAAAATATTAGGGAAAGGTCAAGTGGAGGGGGAAAATCCCCCAGTCTCAACAGCAGAATTGATCTTAAAAATAAAAAATTATAAAGTTATAAAGCCCTAGTTAACTTCCAGTGCAGTACAAGGAGCGGTGCATGACCGCACGTTCAGCCAAGTAACAACAAGATAAAACTGTTCCTGCCAGCTCAGCTCTTTATCATGCTTCTCCTCGAAGCCAGGGGCTAACACCGTTTAGGTAAAGGCCTAAAGCTCTTTTTCTCTCAGATTTTAAAAAACGTTATCATTTAGCAATTCCAACTCGCTATACTCGTACCAGAAACGGGCTTTGTTTCCCCCCTGGCACCCCCCCATACCAGAGCCATTACAGATGAGATCATCTACTGTACTGAAAGGAGATTTCCAGCCTGTCCCACTGTATATGTTAGCATAGTCATTACTGACCTAGTTGTAGACATAATAATGAAAGGCTGAGATTATGAATTATTATGCCTAATTTGCAAGGGATTCTCTGCTTTTGTGTTTTGCAATTCCCATCAGGCTTGAGGATTAAGCCCTGCTGAATTGCACGCTAATACCAACGTGCTTTTGAATATGTGTGGGTTTATATCACATGTTTTCCTAATTCACTATTTTTATAAAGAAGAATTTCACTGGAAATATTTACTTTTCAAAGGATTGTTGGAAGCCCAACCAGAATCTCCTAAGGAAAGGAAGTGGATGTACCCTCCATCTGCTCTGTGCTGACTCTAGCTCCCATGTGCAGCAAGTTTCTCTTTCTGCTATGGCCAAACATTGAGCTGTAGCTCTAACGAAGTATGTGAAAGGCTTTTGCTCTTCGTTAACGAGAGGGAGAGATACCAATTGGCAACCAGTGCATGGGCTTGCTTCCAATTACAGTTCAAGGTGGAAAACATCTTATTTACATACTTTAAGCGCTGTGATGATGAGAGCTTGGTCCTTACAATATGTATTCCTAGTTCTTATAGAGCAGTACAGTGAAGGTGCCGGCAAAACATAAAGTGCATGTGACGTTGTTATAGGTGTGCCTGCGTTTCATCCATAAATCAAGAGCCGCACAAGAGCCGCAGGAGTTTGCAGGTAGCCGAGTCAGTGACCACGGGCCACAAATAAACTGGTGCTTTGCCATGGTCTGGCCCACCAGCATGGGACAAGCTGGTGGCAGCCTCTCGGGTGGGACTGACTCCCTGTTGTTGCCGTAGGATGCTCCTGCTGCGCTGCCCGCTGCTCCTGCTGCTGCTGCCCCTCAGCTCCAGGCCCCAGAAGTTCCCTACCAGAGATGAGGAGCTCTTCCAAATGCAGATCCGGGACAAAGCGTTTTTTCACGATTCGTCCGTCATCCCAGATGGAGCCGAAATTAGCAGCTACCTCTTCCGAGACACCCCTAAAAGGTATTTCTGCCCAGGTCAAGTGAGGACGTTGTACTTTGAAGGTAGTGGCTCTATTTGCTGGATGTTTTGAAACAAAAATTGGATCCAAACCAGATAAATACAAATGCCAGTGTTCTGTCTGGTGAATTAAGTAACGATGCAAGTTTCCATCCCAATCCGGCCTCCCCAGCTGAGGGTCTGTCCAATTTATTTGATTTCTGGGACGAGCCCAGAGCTCCCGCAGACCGCAGAAGTTCCCTGAAGTGGGGCCACTAACCATGTCTAGAGGCAAAGGGAATGGGAAGGAAATTAGAAACTACAGGCTTACCCCACCACACTTGTCTTTCTTCCTTATTTCATATTGTGCTTTAAAGAAGCAGCGTATGCCAGTTTGATCTGAACTCCCCGCTTGCCAGCCTCTCCCGGTGGGTCAGAAAACACTGAGGTTAGGCTGGGGAAGAACCCGAGGCTCCAGAGAGTTCAGGGAAGGCCAGCATTGCCACCTTCCTCCTCATATCACACACCTCCTTAAACTGTCATTGGTGAGGAACAATTCTAAACGCTTATTTTGCGATAAATGACATGTAGTGCTTGGGGGGATGTGGGCGGACAGCTGAAGGTGTATGTATCTGTATGTGCTTCTAGGGCTCTGACCTGGACATAGCATAAAACGTATGTCCTGCTTTGTAGAGCATATCCCTCATTTCCAAGAAAGATCCCTTTTCCCTCATTTGTACCTTTGTGACCATTTATACTATATATAGTTAGTGTAGGGGTAAAAATTGAAGCTGATGGAAGGGAAGACAGGAGGCCAGAAACCCCTCTGCCGTGTCTGGGCAAGCACAGTGTGAACTCTGCAGCACCGTGTTAGTGGGGGGACTCCCTGCCCCTCCTTAGCTCTCGCCCACCAGCCTTTCCCTATTCCCTTGGCACACACCCGCCTGTAAGTCACACTTTTGTCTCTGTTGTCCCACCAAGACCAACCTCGATCATGTCAAGTCATGCCAGTTGGCTGCCGTCAGGATTTATTGACTTACGGGTCTGTTAACCTTCCCCTAGGTACTTCTTTGTGGTTGAAGAGGACAACACTCCCTTAGCAGTGACAGTGACACCATGTGACGCCCCTCTGGAGTGGAAACTGAGTGTGCAAGAGCTCCCAGAGGAAGCCAGCGGGGAAGGTTCAGGTAAAAACCAACCAAGGACTTCCCTCGCCCCTCAGAGACCTGCTTTTCTCCTGGATTCAAAGCCCCTCAGACCAGTCTCAGCGTGATGCTGAATATTGCAGCAGGCCCATCTTTACGTTTAGATCTTCAGCCCCAAGCCTGCTGTTGCACAGAAAACGGGCCACAGGTAGCAACATGACAAGGAAAAAGGCTATAAAAAAGGAAAAAGGCTATAAAAAGGTAAAAGTAAAAGCTGAGGTTATAGTTACAGAATGCACTGGATGCTGCCACAACAAACTGTGTTTGCCCAGAGGAACTCGGCTTGACGGGGGCTTTGCTGTGAGCTGTGCACACAAGATAAGAACCGGAGAGACAGGGCTGGTGTTGCAGCAGGGCTGAGCTTGCCCGTTTGAGGGGACTCGTCTGTAGACACGGAGTTTATTTGCAAATAAACATGAAACTGCTGCTGAGGAGAGAAAAGTTGTCTGGTTTCCAGAGGTAAATGTTGCACACACCACACTGAATTTATACACGCTTTTGTCCCCCACAGTATTTAGGCACAAAGTTTTAGCGTGATTCAGAGGGCCAGAGCGAAGGGCCCAAGCCCAGAAACAGTCAGTTTCCCCTGGGAAGCTCTACGGCATCTCCAGGTGGGTGCCTGCAGTAGTCTACCATTCACCAGGCTCCGTTAATACTGGTCAAGTGCAATTTCTTTTGCATTTGGTTTTAACCTGAGTGCCAAACCAGTTTCCCTCTCTGATTCGACAGAAATAGCTTCCTGAGAAGATGAAACCTTCCTTTTTTGTCCCACTTTTGTATTTTATGTAGTAGTGTCTCTTAGTGTTTTATTTTCTCATATTTGCAGATTGTGTCTGCATCGTCTGTTTGTCTTGTCATACAAACATTTTTCTTTGCTTATAACCTAGGTGAGCCAGAACCTCTTGAGCAACAGAAACAGCAGATTACTAACGAGGAAGGCACAGAGCTGTTCTCTTACAAAGGCAATGACGTGGAGTACTTTGTGTCCTCTAGTTCCCCATCTGGTTTGTACCAACTAGATCTACTGTCGACAGAGAAAGATACACATTTTAAAGTGTATGCAACCACTACTCCAGAATCAGACCAGCCTTATCCGGAACTACCTTACGATCCCAGAATCGACGTCACTTCTCTGGGACGTACAACAGTGACGCTGGCATGGAAGCCAAGTCCCACCGCCTCCTTACTGAAGCAGCCAATTCAGTACTGCATAGTCATCAATAAAGAGCACAATTTCAAAAGCCTCTGTGCTGTTGAAGCCAAGCTCAGTTCTGATGATGCCTTCATGATGGCTCCAAAACCAGGCCTGGATTTCAGTCCGTTTGACTTTGCCCATTTTGGCTTTCCCTCAGACAACAACTCCGGCAAAGAACGTGGTTTCCTGAAATCATCACCAAAGTTTGGGCGCCAAACACCCTCAAAGCCGAGAGTTGACCTGCATAAAGTTTGTGTCGGGAACAAGAACATCTTCACAGTGTCAGACCTGAAGCCCGATACACAGTACTACTTTGACATGTTTGCCGTAAATACCAACACTAACATGAGCACCGCATACGTTGGCACCTTTGCCAGAACGAAGGAGGAGGCTAAACAGAAAACAGTCGAACTGAAGGACGGCAAAGTTACAGATGTGTTCATCAAGAGGAAGGGAGCCAAATTTCTACGCTTTGCTCCCGTTTCATCTCACCAAAAGGTCACCTTCTCCATTCATTCATGCCTGGATGCTGTTCAGATCCAAGTTAGAAGAGATGGAAAACTTCTCTTGTCTCAAAACGTGGAGGGTGTGCGGCAGTTCCAGCTTCGGGGAAAAGCAAAAGCTAAATATCTCATTAGGCTGAAAGGAAGCAAAAAAGGTGCTTCTATGCTGAAGATCCTGGCTACAACAAGGCCTAACAAGCAGTTGTTTCCTTCTCTTCCTGAAGATACGCGAATCAAAGCCTTTGACAAGCTCCGCACGTGTTCTTCGGTCACGGTGGCGTGGCTGGGCACGCAGGAGAGAAACAAATTCTGCATCTACAAAAGGGAAGTGGATGACAACTACAACGAAGAGCAGAAGAAAAGGGAGCAGAACCAGTGCTTGGGTCCAGATACGAGGAAGAAATCGGAAAAGGTTCTCTGTAAGTACTTCCACAGCCAGAACATCCAGAAAGCAGTGACCACAGAGACAATCAGAGGCCTGCAGCCTGGCAAGTCCTACCTGCTGGATGTTTACGTGATAGGGCACGGCGGCCACTCCGTGAAATATCAGAGCAAATTGGTGAAAACGAGGAAGTTCTGCTAGTGCCCTTGTACATAGAAATATATGGAACTGCGCTCAGAACATTATCCTACTTCCAAGTATACGGATTGACTACTTGCACAGCTGAGAAGTTGTGACCTGTATTTGTACTGTGTAGAAAAGATATCAACTTGTATATTTATGTTTACATAAGTAATTGTTTGGAGGAACTGAGGCTGGTGCTCTCCGGTAGCATCTGGCAACGGTATTACCATGTGTCCGGTGACCCACACGTGATGCTCAGTAGATGTCCAAGGTAGCAGGAAACCTCGAAGGGACTGGCACTCCTTCGCTTGCATATTGCATGAACTGCTTCTAAATTATTTTATACTTAAAAGGCTGAGATACATCATTCATCCACCTTGTTACTCACTCAGAAAACTCACAGACACACTCTTTCTCTCGGTGTAGATGGTAGGGCTTCTGTAAATTATTTTATAGAGTCTTGTTTTAAATGTTTATGTTTCTATGATTGTAAACTATTAAAATCTCTCCCCAATAAAATACAGATCTAAACTAAGTATTAACTGGGCTGCCCATGAAGCAGCTTCATTGCTAATGTAAATTCTTACCTAGCTGATTGTCATGTTTAAATACTGTATGTATTTCATGTACAAAGTTGCTATAACATTATATTCCTGTACATAAAATTAAAAATATTAGATTATATATCGTTTCTTTCTTCTTGACGTTCGGAGAGGATTCTTGACAGACTTGAGGACAGAGGAGGCGTGCTGAAGCTTGAACCGAATTCAGCTGGGATGTGCCTCTCTTCTGTTGTTCTTCCTCTTTTTGGGCAAGGTGACTGGAGTCCAGTAGAATTACTGATGCTACCGAGTCCGTTAGTATCTGCAAGGGAGCGCAGGCTGTTGAAGAAGGGGTGTTCGTGCCAGGCTTGGGGTCTGCAGTGACCCAAGCACCAGAGGAGCAGGACAGCACGGAGGAGCTTCACTTGTCCCAGGTGAGAATGGATCCTGTTTGGTCGTGGTTGTTTGTGCCGCCAGTGCTTCGCAAGGAGCTCGCGGTTTGAGTTAGAGTGACCATATGATCCAAACAAATAACACACCAGAGAACCAGTTGTTATTTTTGTTAGTTTATCATTGAAAACATTTGCTTTCTGAATGCTGCTGGTTTTGACTGAAGTAATAGTAAGCTGAGAGGATTATTTTTTTTTCCATTGACAAGAATGGTAGTGCTAAGAAAAAACCCCACGTACTTTCATTTAAATAGCATGTATTTCCATTGTGTAGATTTCCTTACAATATTAAATGTCTGGATCTCATCTTTTCTAACTTTTCTTATTTTTCCACATGTCCCCTTCATTGACTCTAAAACTTGTATAGAGCTGCTTAATGGAAAACACACTTCTGAGGAGCAACCAGCCCAGCTCCATTTCAAGCGGGTAAGAGCAGGATACTGCCTCAGTCCCAGTACCACAGTACAGGTCAGGGCCTCAGGACAGGTAACTGAGACCTTTTCTTCTCAATCCCATCGTATGCACCAGCCCGCAGCTCTCGGGCAGTGGATGTCAGGGCTTATTCAAAGACAGTCTCTGTCTCTTCCTTAGGTGCCTGGCCACAAAACATCTCACTGCTGTGACTTTAGCACTTGCAGCCCCTTCGGGGCATTGAAGATGAGGGAAAGGGACCAAAATCCACATAAAGGCTGAAAGCAGGTTCCTCTTAGGCTGCTCATGGGAGAGACGAGAACTCTCCATCCCTGAAAAGGTGAGCTCTGGTTTTCCTTGGCCCCGTAGTGCTGAGCTCTTCAGTTTTTCCTTCCTGCTGCCCCCAGCACCTTTGAGTTTGCAGACTGGTGGGCAGCAGCAAGGTTTGGTGGCTGCACAAACTCCCGTGCTGCTCCACAGGCTGAGTTTGCTGTGAGGATTCTCCAGGAAAGAGGCAGATACTGCATGAAAACAGATCAGAAGACGCCTGCTGTGTTTAATGTAATTATGTTATAAACCTAGTAATTGAAATTTAGATTTCTCCGGAGATGATCTCCTCTCCTCATCTGATTTCTTAAAGCAAATTACTTCAGTAACACACGCCTGCTAGATTACCGTGCCAGGGCGCAGGTGACCAGTAAGTGACTACAGCTGGGAATCCCTCAAGAACAGGACTGTGGCACCAGTGATAGATCACCAGTTGCCAGGGAGACACTTTCCCTACATGTCACTGTCCAAAAAGCTACAGTATCCTTCAGTTAAAGGCAACACTTGCATTTTTTTAAGCATTTCTCTGTTCACTTCTGCCATTTTCGTGTGGAACGGTGCCCCTTCCATTGGCTGATTATGATGTTTACTTGAAAACATATGTTTCATCACCATTCCAGCTCTATTTGTTTCCTTTAGCCAGATTTCTGTTTGGATATTCATCCAGCTCACTTGGCTTTTCTGCCTGCTAACCACTTATGTTTGCAGTATGTCACAAAATCAAAAAATTCCTCAAGACGCATACATCCTCTATTTCGGAACACTGCATTTTCAAAGAAAAATGTCACAATATTTGTCTTTATTCCCACTGGAATTCTTCTCGTCCCAAACAACTAGCTCCATTTATTCTCCTGGATGAAAGTGAGACCATAAAAATATCACATCTACTAATCATCCGCTTATTATTCAGGTCTTAAGGGAGTCAAGTGATCTGAGGCAGTTCTGATTTTGAAGGATGGAGTGAAAATAAGGGCACTGGTCTTTATATAGTGCAAATATAAGTCAACCTTAAGAGGGAGGTGACTTAAGCGAGTATTAAAGTAAAATAGGTATCTACTGGGAAAGCTCCAGACTGAAGCAGAGCGCCCATGTAAGGAGTCATAGCATGGGGCAACCAAAGAGCTCTCCCCGTGCCCCATCGCTGCCAGTCAGCCTGGCCCTGACGCAGTTCAGGCTGTGTGTGTTTCCATCCTCTGGGTTACCTCATCACCAATTTGCAGCTTTCTGTCCACTGAGAAACAAAACAAATCTACAGACTCATTTCACAGGGGCCACCGAACAACAATAACTTCAAACTGCTGCCCTGCATTGGGTCTGACTGGGTCACAGGTCTGGATCCTGTCGTTAATCCATGGTTACATCTCTACCCCTAGTTTCACATCAAAATATACATGAGAAACTTAAAGAATATAATAGATGGAAACCTGGCATAAAAGGTCAAAAAAGCCCCCAGTATATCAAATACACATACAAATATATATAACGTATAAATGGTTTTTTTAAGCACAAGGCTGGAGAGGTAATTAAAATAGAAACATAAGCTTGGAAATAGAAGGTTAAATGGAGTTCAGCGTTTGTATTGATGACATGTGTCCCCTGGGGAGAAAATGCCATGCTGGGATATGCAGCTGAGGAAGACGCAGGGCTATAGGAAAGCAGTGTACAGTGGCCCAGGCTGGTGGCAGTGCCTCATTAACGCGTATCTACTGCAGGACTCTGCGACACAGAAGAAATCCTCTACAGCTTGTTTTTTATTGTTGTTTGTTTCAAAAGAAGTAGAGAGTCATTGAGCCGTTGCATACCACAGCAAGATAATCTTCAACACCTTCATCAGTCAAAGTGGAGCTTATCTTATTTTACCGATTTACCTGCTGACAAATCTGGCAGCAGCCTTACAATGTAGGCTTCAAAGAGCCCGAAGGACAAAATGCTCCCTGAGTTACAGAACACCAGTTAAGATTATGATGGCAGCAGAACTGCAGAATAAATCAATCAGTTATACACACAGACATACAACTTCAGTTCAAGAACTCCACTTGTAAAAACAACCTATGAGTCTCAGAGCCATATTTGTTTGGGTTCGAAGTAGCACTTTTAAGACTGCTAATATACCAGGGAGAAAGAAAATCCTTATTTGGAACAGCAAACCTGTTTTTACCTTAGCACTTGCCCCAAAAAAATGCAATAGTTGTGGTTGCTTAAAGTCTTTTGAATATTTAGCTTTGAAGTTATCATATTTGAATACACTCAGTTAAATGGGATGTGAAAATGCGCGTTACCGAATTCAGTACAAAACCAATGATAAGCAACTATGTACCAGGAACCTTGATCTCTTCTTTCTCTCCCTCTCTCTGCTTGGAAAGCTATTCATAAACCTTTGTGTTATAGCAGAGATCAGCCCTCAAGTTTTGTGGTAATTCACACACCCTTGGTCTGACCACACAGAGGTTGTCCCAGCTCTGCCCAGCACGGCCAGTAATTTGGCTTCAAATTCAAATTACTGTGACTGCAGAGTTACTTAGAAGTAAAGACACATTTTAATAAAGCATGTCATTTACCCTTGGCATGTATCGAGCAGAGAACATGAGGCTGAAGGCTGGCTGGCACTACGAAAAGCTTTTACTACAGGTTAAAGACTGGCAGTTATCAAACGTTAATCATATACTAGTGGTGTTTTACAGAGCCTTAGGAAAAGTCAGTATTCATCCACCTCTGTCTGGATCAGTTAGAGAAGCCGTCTCTTCCATTTTCTACACGTGGTACTCGTTTTTATCTTGTCTTGTAAAAAATATACTACTACTAATAAAACCAGCGGCAAACCTTGTACTCCCGAGCGCGGCGTTTAGTTCCAAATGCCAGTTGTCACGCAGTTCTAATCTGGCCAGTGAGATTCTCAGGTTTTAAGCCCGCTTTCAACAAGCACTTCAGGTCAAAGAGTTACTCCAGGGAGACCTTCTTTTTGTGTCCTCAACCCCACACTTTGGGCATGAATGCCTATTTTATTTTCTCACTTGGCCAGCACTAGGAACATAATTCCTGTTTGAAAAGCGCGGCGTCTCCTCGCAGTGTTTTTGTCTGCTTCAGAAATGCAAGCCCATTTCTCAGAGAAGTCAAACAAACTCACTCTTGGCATAATGAATGAAATTAGCAAATGAAGAAACTATGCTGGGAAAGGTTACTTTGCTGAAAGCACTACCTACTGCCTTTTGGTCCAGGGCAGTCTGTCTGCCAGTTTCCCCTGGGTTTGTGTATCAGCTTAATTAGTAGCTACCTGGTACAATTAACGTCAATTGGGTCCCTGTCTTGTAAGGTGATGCTCCGGGGACCTGCTGTGGCTGATGTCGGCGTAGGGGCAGGGCTTCCCCCCAGCAGGTCTCATTTCAGGGTCTGGGCTTTAAACTCCGGGGCCCTCCAGAGAGTACAAGGCCCATGTGAATTGACAGCATTTGATAAATAACGTCTGTAGACTAATTTACATTGTTTCTTTGGCCAAGAATATATTTTACTATTTGGGAAAAGGAGGTTGTTTGGATTCTTTTTCCACCAACAGTAATCTGTATCCTTCCTAACCACAAACTAATTGCTTATGGTGGAATAAAGTGGAGAATTTAACGGCGTATTTCCACTCGTTTCCCTTTTCCAGTTTCATTTTGCAAGCATTCCTGCAAGTCCAAGCTACAACGAACAGATAAAGTCTTGGCATATGCAAAGAAAATATTTTATAAGATTCTGGATGCCAAAATATACAAGGAGTTCTTGCCCTTGTGCAGAAAGTTAGGAAGGACTAGAGTACTCCTGAGGTATTAACATTTTCTTTTATGTCCTCTTCCATGTCATAATGTTTGCTATTACTTAAAAGGTCTCCTGGCATTCCAGCCCTGTCAGAAGGAGACTAGAGGAATCAGAATTTTTTTTTTCTTGCCAATTATACACTTTTTGGTTTTTTGTCTGTTACTTCTTGCCGCCAGTTTTCATTCAAACGCATCTGCTTAGAAGGTGCAGCAGAATAAGATGTGCAGTTTTGCCCAATAAACAAACTCTGAGCCATTTCACTTCCTCTTCTGGGAGGCAAGTAACAAGGATCGTGTTAAAAACACGGAGCTGTGGCATATCAGCAAAGCCACCTACTGAGGCCATAGAAACCTGAGGAAGACTAAAACCTCCCTGTCTCTGCTGGCTTTTCCTCTTACATAGACTTTTTTATGGTGATACGGGTACAAAATAAAACCACACCAAAGAGAAGATGGCTTTTTCCATCTGCTTTTACCTCCCTTGCGCTCACTGAAGCGGCTTCACAAAGTGCAAGGCAGTTGTGCAGGGCGTGGGGCTGCCCCGCAGAGCCCGGGAGGATGCAGCTGGGCTTCATTACCAGCCCCACCACCGAGGCCGAGTGACCCTGCTTCCTTTAACAAGCCTTTTAACATGGACTATAAAAGATGCCTATCCTGCCTTAGGAGGAGGGAAGATGAGAGTTAATTGTTAGAGGTAGGTTGGTTAGTTTGGTTTTGTCCCTTTAAGTTTGCTTTTAAGTTAAAAGGAGAATTTTCAGATCTGCAGGGGCTTTGTTTTTGTTGCTTAGCTCCGCAAGGGAAAGTTATTTATTTGTTTTCTTACTGTGGTACTGGAATTTCAGCCAGTTGTTTGTGAGTGATTTGTAAATGTGGCCCTATTTAAAAAAAAAAAAAAAATCCCTCTTTTTCCCTCCTTTTGCCTGAAAATTGTATGTACTTCTCACCTGTATTAGGTCTCCTGAGCCAGCTAACCTCATGCATAAGAGGTTTAATATAAACTACAATGTGTTTTTTTTCCTTTAGAAAACAAACAAACAAAAAATTTCTGGAAGTTTTGCTCTGCTAGCTGAGAGAACTGTGAATAAGTACTTCGTATCCTAAGTGTGTGTTGATAATACAATGGCAAATCTGTCAAAAGGCTGACACAGAGGAAATAATTAATTGTTGGTTTCTGAGGGTATTAAATACACGTGCTGATTCTCACTACCTGTTTTCTCTAGCCCTGCTCTGCCTGTGTTTTAGTGCTGGGTTCCAATGGTGGTTCAGGCTTTCCTTACGTGGCAGTAAGGGTAGGTTCCAGGCTGCCTGTGGGTATTCACAGGCTTAATTTGTTTTGATCTGAATAGGAGCTAAACATATCTGTATGATCTCTATTTGTATTGCGTGGCTGTTTAATTACAACGCTAGCTATGTACTTAGTGCTTGAAATAAGACAGAAAAACACGAAGGGCATTTTCTTAAAAATACAAAATTTGTCTTAGCTTTTGCTGTATCAGGCAGCGGTGTGAGCGTTTTCTCCGATGCTGTCACAGCCTGTAAGTATTACTGGGAAACAGTCTCTTCCTCTGGACAGCTGAAGTCAAATCTTCAGCCTTTTGAAGTCAATGGATTTCTTTCTTGACTACATCAGTTTTGTATGTCTATAAATGGTTTCAGCGTAGGCAACCTAAAAAGGCCACATCCTAGATTTCAGCAGATGTTAACGCATCTTCCCACTACAGCAAATCACATTTGGTATATGCAGACTAGTGAGGCTTTTCCTGAAGGCATTAGTTCTCATCAAACTTAGTCCCACTAATTTTTGATGATAGGAGGGTCCAGCCATCTCTGAACGCTTTCGAAGAACCTGCCCTAGGTACTCCGGCTGCCAAGAAACTGACAGCAAATGCAGAATTTGCCAGGAGAGGTTACACGCTATTTGTGCCATCGTGCAAGTGAAACATCTCAGTCATTAGTAACACGTAGCATAATACCTGCTAGAGGTAAGGAGGCATGTGCTTAGTTGTTTCACTTTATTAAAAGCATTTGTAGCAACAAGCAGCTGAAATCACTGTAAATTTCTGCTCCAATGCCTTAGCCTAAATAAATGTTGACAGGATTATTAACTATTAATCTTATAACGCATACCTTCCTAAAGGACCTGAATTATCATTTTAACTGTGTCAAAATTCTTCTCCTAAGTCTAGCAGTCTGGTCGTGAAGAGTCTGTGACGGACCGTGTGAAATCTGGTAGCAAGGTGGGAGTGGAACTGCTGCTTCTTGAAATCACAAATGGGAAACGCTGCTCTAGTTTGCTTTGCTTCTAAAATGAGAGACAAGAAATTATTCTCCTTATTCTTAAAGCATAAGAAGGGGGATTTTGGATGGGTGAAAAAGAGCAGAGTCCGGATTAGAAAATGAGCTGATGTCTGGTGCTCAGTGGTTTAACTTAACCTATGAATTCCTAATTCATACCTTCTTTTTAACCTGTGCTGTTCTACAGCTGGGATTGCAACTATTTCAGATGAAACAGAGGGATATAGAACAAACCCTTAAATGTAAATGCTTTGTAAAGGAAAAGATTTTTATTTTTTTCCCCTGGGCCCCCCACCCCCCAGTTTCTTTAAGTGTTAATGTTTACGGCACGCTGGTTTCTACTTGCCTTCCCCACCCCTCTGCCTTTTCAAGCTGCTGTTTTACAAATGCTGCATTTTTCCTGTTGAGCTGCAGTAGCTGTTTCTGGCTGTGTAATTTAAACCTATATGTAGAGGAGAAGCTGGGCTTTTCACATCGTTTCTGTATTAAACCTCTTCCCCAGTAGCTCCATGTTACTGCGGAGAGCCTTTCATTTGTTGTCTTTGGGTACTGCGTGGATTTTACAGTCTGTTTAGAGTTCTCAGTGAATCTGTGAAAGGCTACAATAGCAACTGGTACAATTCAAAGATGGTTTAGTCTTCTAAATAAATGTCTAGACTGGTTTGTAAACTTGTGGTATTAATCCTGTCGGAGATGCAAGTTCTTACTTCATTTCATCTCTTCAGTGGTTCCAAAGTCTACTTTGGAAGAATGCTTTTATCGCTTCTCGAAAGTCTACATAACTGGTTATAATAATGATAATCCTCAGCTTGCCTGGACAACCACTGCTGATATCAGGGTGTGTGGGACATACTCCCCCCCCTCCCTTTTTTTAAAGCCATTGCCATTAGAAATAAATGTTTATAAACGCAAGTTTAAGTGACCTGGTAACACTGATAGGTTTTTGAATGTTGCTAATTATTACTTCCTAGCACAATTTGCTCTTTAATGGTAGGTGTCAGCCTGTTTAACAAAAAATCCCCTTAACTATCTCACAACAGGCATGAGTGAATAATGAATGTATAGCTGGCATTCTGAGCTCGCAGCCATTGTGTATTTTGGAAAGCCCACTGATTTACAATTTGATTTCTGCCCACTGAAAAGCGTAGAGTTGAGGTACCTTTTGATGAACTGTTAGATAAATGTTTATCATTCACTTCAAAAAGATATCCTCTCCTCTGAAGCCCTTCCTTACTGATCCCATCCACTGGGAGGAAAACTGAAAAAGAACAGGTGGAAATGTTATTACTCGAATACTTGCTGTTTATAGACCCAAACTAGTATGCCTATTAAAAAGGGATGTTACATCTCAAAGCCAGATAACTTATCATGGGGGAGGAATGATGATGGTGGGAGGGTGTTTCCTTTCCTGCAGAGTTAAGCATGGTTCTAATTTTGTTCCTTGCTAGAATCAGGACTTACTCATCCTCTATGTCCTGGGGAATTAATTAATTGCTTGAGGACGCATGGATGAAGACCCTGCTGAGTGTAGGCAGGGCTTGCACATAGGCTGTGGGCACTCCTGGTATTTTTCCTCCCACATACCCATGCATATGCCAGCTGCAATCCAGATCCATTATTAGTATTACTGTGTTTATTCTCCTCAATTTCCCATCACACAACTGGGGAGTTGAATGTGAAATAAACACAAATACATTTACTTCAAGTTGTTTTGCATAGCATTTTAATTAGAAGCTAAACACAACTCTCTCCCTTCCTTGTTCAATAGCAAGGCATTGTTCCTCCTCTTGTTTTTTTTTTTTCTTTTCCGAAGTACTGTTTCTTCATAGCCATTCTTTCGCATACCAAAAGTTTGCGGGTTTTTGTTAAGTGTTTGACACGTTTAAAACTAATGGGCAGGTAGTCTAAGCTAATGCACGTATTGTGTTGTTCTAGAGAACTGGTTTAGTCTGCTTTGAGAGCAGGGGCAGCTGCGGGCTGCCTGCAGATGTTGACCGGACGGACAGTTGGTCATGAGTGATTCCATTATGTTTCCTAAGATCCCTCTTTGAGTCACGTTGGGCAACTGCTTCTAACCTCTAATGGCTTCCTTATGTTCTCTCACCCTCTCTTGTTCAGACTGTGTAGCTGGCTGCCGGGGAGGACAGCACAGTGACAATGGCTGCGGCAGCACGGTTCGCAGGCAGATGACGCGTGACAGCGTAGAGCCAATGCACTGGTTCTGTTTCCTCTGTAACTGGTGACTGCTGAGCACCGGGTAATTCATCTCACGCCCTCTCCAGAGAGGGTGGAGCAGACCTAAAGGACATGGAGAGTACGCAGTGCCTGCTGCTTTGGTTTGAGCAGTAGTCTAAAGCAAGTTACAACTGTTTCTGGATCCTCTTAAGTCATAGGTTCCCTGTTGGAATTGACAACGAAAGCCCCTTTTCTCATCGTGTTTTGGAGATGTTTGATCACTTTCCTCTGACCTTGCTCAAGTGGCGTTACAGCTGATTGTATAATAACTCAGTCTTGCATTCATAGTGTGCTTTGCAGGAGGCTCTGCCTGGAGGTTTTGATCAGTAGTTCGGAGGAAGCATGGGAAAAGTGGAGAGAGACTGGAAAGTTATGAAATCCTTTTTACTAGAGTGCCATGCTGACTTTATGTCCAAGTGTGAAGGAATTGCTTCTGAGATCACTGCTGAGCTCAAATCGTGTCCTTGTGCATAGCTGTCTGATGCCGTCACTCACCCTTCTCTAAGAGGTAAAGCTTGACAAAGCCACTGCTTATAGGCTGCATATAGTAACTAAATATTTGTCAGCATAATTAAACGAAACACCAAAATACCTCACTCATTTAAAATAAATAAATCTCTTACCAGAGCTTTGAGGTAGGTCTGTCCAGACCTCTTCCCTCAAAGAGCTTTTAAACTCAGACCTCAGGTTTTCTTTGAACAAAGCCTACATCAGACAGACCTCGTACCAGAGAGAGAAAAGACAGACTAGACACAGGGAAGGGTTTATAAACAAATCTCCTGCTGCTCACTTTGTCCTCGCTTCCAGTCTTGGTTTCAGGCAGCTCTGTGGCTTTTGGGGCTGAAGCAGACTGCAAGTTCACTCTGGTCCCTAGTGAGCTTTTTTCCATTGTCGCTGGGGCTTGTGTCTAGCTTCTCCTGCTGCTCTCGGCTATCTCCTGAGTCTGAACTGTCTCGTGAACTCATGGCTCCTCGCTGTTTGCTTCTGTCCCCCCTTTAAGCATACTCAGTAGCTCTCAAATGAAGCTACTGTGTCCTTTCCCCTGCAGAGAGGTCTACTTGGCTCCATAGCTCTCTTTAAAGGAACATAATATACCAAGAGAAACAAATGAATTGGATGCTGTCTGTCCTAGACCCTGACAGAGACATTTTTCTGGAAAAAGAAGGGTATGTTGTGATAAATGTGACATGTTGAATATAAATATTTAGCTACTGTCAACTTATCTGTTAGTGTGTTCTGGCTATCTTTTCAAAGTTGTTTGTGTGCTGCTTTGTAGGGTTTTTTTAGTATTCTTTTCCATCTCTAAATAGGAAAGGCGTGTTCTTGTATAATGGAGAAAATGCAGAGTTATCCACACCTCCAGTTTGTGAAAAGGTTAACTGGGTGATCTCTTTGACTGCCTTGTACCTCAGCTGGAATTCATGCTTTTGAGTCCTTAATTGCTGTGGTTTTGTTGTCTAGGCCGCTTATTTCTGCTAGTGCAGCCGACATCCTCAAAATGAAGAGTGGAGGCTCAGTATTTGGTGGTTTTTTTGCATGGGATGGGTAATCTTGCTTACATTTGGTACTGTTTTAGTAGACCTGTATGAATGCAAGTGTAGGTGTCTGCTCAGTTCAGGTGCTTAGATCAGATTAAGTGGAAAGATCTGATGGGTAGTGATCTGATGAGGAGTTCCTGAGAAGTCTAACAAGTCTTTGTCTGCTAAAGGAAAGCAGCTCCCACGCTACTCTGCACAATGAATATGGTTGCTTTTATCCTACTCCAGTCCAAAACATCCTGATGACTTCTCCGAACTCATTACAGCAGAAGCATACCCATCTGTAAATTAACCACTAGTGCAATGAAAAGTTATACAAATCTATAACATCTAACCAGTTCCATGACAACTAGAAGAACAGCGAGATACTTCACAATAGAATGACAAACAATGATATTGAGGAGGAGGAACGTACATGAAAGAAACAACCAAACAACAATAACGAGAATAGAGGCACATTTTCATTTAACGAAAACATCTTAAACAATGACCTTTCTGACAAACCACAGAAATAGCAAACATGCAGCCTTTTTTATAATGGTTTCATACTGGAGTTTTGCACACATACCCCCCTGGAAGCTTAATGTAGTCCAAATGTCTGTTCCTTGGACGAGGCCTGTGGGTATATGCTCTTTGATGGTGGCACAAGCAAGTGAAAGCTTGCAGGTTACTCAGACCTGCAGGGAATCCATGTTCCTGACTCCTCCTCTCTGTTCAATTCAGTACTTGAATGTGAATGTTTCCCATTTGATGTTTTCTTCATCCTTGTTTTTATGGGAGGGAAGTGAAGGGGAGAAGGGGGTTAGTAAATGATCTTTCATAAAAGCTATTCTTAGAGTCTACTAAAAATGACTTGTCTTTGAATTTAGTCCAAGCCAGCTCTAGTTCCTACCGATGTTTGGCTGCTGTAGCACTCATCAATGGCATAGTGTGCTTGAAATGGGATAAATATCTTGATTTAGAGGATGATGGGGTTTTTGGTTGCTTTGTCCCATTAGGCAGATACTGTAAACTGGAGAGGGGGGGAAAAATACCATGTGGGATGGTACAAAAATCAGTACCTGTCCCTTCCTAGACTTCTCAAAGTGGTAGATTTCTTATGAAGAAAGCATTTCAGATTTATTTTTCAGTTTATTTAATTCTCACTTCTTGCTAACAGCTTTCATCAATGGGATCTATCAGGACAAATAACCATCTGGGGGTTATTATGTGACTTTAATCTGTCATAACAATATCTATTGATAACAAATTTTAAAAAGCCAACTCAAGAGCATTAGAGGTGGATTGTGTTCAACTAATTGTAGACTATTAAGAGTTAAAATCCCTGGAATGGACAGAAGTTTCACCTATGTCTTGCTCACAACCTTTTGGATTGTTCCAATTCAGCAACTCCAAATAGGAAAAAGATGGTTTCTCTCTGAGAAAGCGTGAGAAGGGAAGTGGAGACTCCGCTTCTGTTGCTCTTTGCTGGGGGTTCTGTGTGTATAAATCTGAGGAGCAGGTTGGGTGGGTTCAAAACTCCAGTGGTTAGCCAGGCAGGACCATAGCAGCAGCTGCGTATCGAGTGCTCTGCACCCACTGTGCTTCCTTCTCTCCCGCTTCTCTCTTAGGCTCCCTTCGTGCTCTAAGAGTAACCTTGCTTGGGCACAGATCAGGCAAAGCCATGTTAGTTGTGTTGTATCTGGTGACTCTGCGCAGGTTAATGCTTTTCCTCCACACGAACAGAACAATGAAGCGAGTTCAGCGTGCGGGTTGGCCACAGCCACGTTGTACAACAAGGACTAACTATGGCTACTTCTCAAGTGCAGACAGGGCTTTATTCAGCCTTTCTGTGATGAATTATTATAGTTTGGGCAGACTTTCATATAGTTTCAGAAAGGGCATGTTAATGTCTTGTACCTCTTGAAAGACACACTTTTAAATAAGATGCAGCTGTATTGTATTTTCAGTCCATTCCCTTGCTGCTTTATGAGAAAAGATGACTAACTCATTTACGGCAATACTGAGCAGTAATAACTTTAAATTTATGGGGCACCCAGTGTCTCGATGCCTTGGAGCGCCTGACAGGCTATAACTTAAAACCTAACTTTAAAAAAAGCAGTGTGATTTAACACAATAGAACTGATGGAGAAACAGAGACCCTATTGTGTGATAAATAGAACAGCGTCCCACAAACAATATCAAACCCAAACTCTCTGCAGCCTGACCCAGAGGGGTGCCATTGTTTTCTCTGAAATGTCAGAGAGGAGAGCACACTTCAGCTAAGAGAAAGCATTTATATAGGCAGGCTTCGCACATGGTGAAACAGAACCAGCTACAGCTTTAGACCGAGCAGTAGGATTTGTTGACCTTGTTAACCAAGGCTGAATACCTCAGAAAGGAAGCAATATAGTGGGCAGGCATCTTTAAAATGTCTTTCTGTAGCTATTACTTTTCTCTGGAAAGCATGCTTTTCAAAGTACACTTGTCCTCTTATAAATCATTAGATGAATCTGTATATATATATATACACACATAGGCTTGTCCATTGGTGCCTCTTTCTCTACCAATTTCAGATCGTTGCAGAACTCCTTGCTGACTTCAGTCTGCTCTCAAAAATCAGCTCCTGGCCCAACGTGTGGGTTTAACAGGCTCGTATCAATCCTTTCTATCAGCCTCTGGGTTTGGTGGAGAGTGGACGTAGTTCCTGACAGGATGCCATGTGAGATCCTTTCCCCTAATTATGTAAGTCTCCAGGCATCTCTGCTTTGTGAAGCTACGTAGACCTGTAAAGTTTAAATAGAAGGCTTTGCCTGAAAGACTGAACTTGTTTGAATCACTCTACCATCGCCTGTAAGGAATAACATATTTCATATTTCTGTCTCAGTTTTGAAAACATAAAAATAACGAAGGGAATAAAAAGAAAAATTACATTCTTGTCTTTAGTCGTTCTAGTGCTTTCAAAACTGAGTAACTTCACTAAGCAATCTTCAGCTGCACAAAATATTTGTAGTAACACAATTTAATCTTTGAAATAGCTATTGGTTTTCTTCATTTTGCTTTTATTGTTTGCTTGCTTTTCTAATGTATCTAAGTCATTTTACAGTTGATCCTTATAGACCTTGGCAACCATATCCAAAAATCATTTGAGCCAGAGCTGTCTACTTGATGATTGCTGCTTCTTACATTTTTTAGAGTTTAGTCTGACATCTTGTATAATACAGACTTGGAAATAAGACTCCTACAGTTAAATAAATTATCCTAGTAAGTATTGTGAAAGACTATCTTGTGTAACTTTTCTTTTTAATAACAACAGAAGTACTATGTTTGTAATTTTCTTATTTGATACTGTGACTGTATCCAGGGGGTAGGGGAGTAGAATTAGGCAGTCTCTAGAGTTTGGCATACAGTTTCCAAACCAGTGCATTTCATAATCTTTTATCTACCTCATGGAGCCCCAGTTAAATAATGTTAAGAAAAAATACAGTGCCCCAAGAAGTGCAGGAGTCAGAAATTATGGCATCAAAAAAATATTTTTGTTTGATGGACAGTGAAATTTTAGATAGTTGCAATCTAAAAAATGTTATTTACAAAGATTCATAGAGGGTACAAATTAATTTTACAGAAATTGATGCTATTCAGTGGGTGGTCATAAATTGTTTCAATAACAATTGTTATTGAAATCAGTTCTTCAGAATGTTATGACATTTGTTTTTTAAATATTGCCAACACACAATCTCATTTTTTGGGATGACTCTTCTGTTTATTTGCAGTTTTGCAAAACTATAAGATATAGGCTGGATGTGCTTTAAAACAAACCCCACAAGTATACACAGCACACGCCAAGAGGCAACTTGCAGCTCCGTCTCTGATCCTACATGTTCAGCTGACTCCCAATTCTGTTTGTTGCCGAGTGCCCATGGTGTCAGGTGGAATATAATGAGGATTAGAGTTTTCAAATGGAAGCACTCAAACAGAAAAGCCATTTTCAGATATTCATCCTGCATGGTTTAATGAAAACCGAACTCCTGACAGATGTTGGTGGTTTGGTTTATTGGTTGGTTTAGTTGTCTTTTGTTTGGCTCAGTTCATTCTAAACACAAATGCACATGGTACCCCTGATGATGCAAGTCCTTAAGCCATATAAAGCAGTTCATGTCCATGGGGGTTGGTGAAGCTGGTTCTGCTGAGGCCTGTAGGTGGAAAACTCTCAAATCTAAATTTTTATATGCAGGACTGGCTTCTGGCTCCTCTTTCAGAATATGACATGCATTTGGATGGAGTGAAGCAAAGATCCACAGAAGAATTCAAGTCTCTGTCCTAGAGATTGTGTTAAAGCAGTGAGACTTTCTCATTCTTCCAGAGGAATTTGTTACAGCACTGAGAAGTAAGTGTTTCCTGGGGAATATGTCGTCAACTGAGAAAGTGACTTTAGTGGAGGACAGGCAGGTGGGAGACTGAAAACCAAGGAAAGCACTAAGAAGCATTTAGGATAGTCCTGCCCGTAAGTCAGTAGCTCTCATTTTGGTGCGTGCTCGAAGGAAATGTTTTTTGAAGAGTTCACATAACACTTACAAAGAAAGATTATAACAATATTGAGTTTTTGTATTTGGATTTAAAAAAAACCTACATAGTTGGTTTGTCAGGGAAAAAAAAAAAATCTCTATTTTTAAATTGACTGGAAGATAGATACTTTGCCACGTTGATGCAACTTTTTCTTATAATAATCTCTTATTATAACCTTGCAAGTTAGAGATGGCACAGAATTACCAGAAATGGAACATAATTTAAAAATTTAAAAACAATTACAGAATAACTAAGGAACAGTATAGGAATGTATTTTAGCTTAGCGTTAAAGTAGAGCTCAATACAAAATAATTCTACTTCACAGAAGATGTCACAGGACATGGTCCTCCTTGCAACATTATACAGTGCATAGGACTCAAACCCCAAAAGAAACAATATGGGGCTGAACGTTCTATTGCCTCGTATAAGATACACCTCAAATTACATGGTCCGCTGATATCAGCTGTTCTAAAAATAACTAAACCCCAGGAAAAAAATAAATCCCAACAGCCTTCTAAATAATACTCCCAGATAATAGTCCCCTGAAGTCAATGGGAATTCTCTTTGCATTTCAAATCCACTGACTCCATCCCTAATGGTTTGGCCAACTGGGTTTTTGTCTAATATCTTAGGTCAAATACCATTGATAGCTGTGAATTCAACACTTTGTAAAAGAGGGAAAAAAAATAATCAGGGTCTGTAAATACTGGAGGCATGTGCCAGTCCATGAACCATGGGATCTCTTTGAATTCAAAGTCTACAAGACAGACTGAAGTGGTGCTGGTGGTGACACCAGTGGTGCGTTAGGAGAATTCACTGAAAAAGAGTTTTACATTCTTTGATGTGGGGTGGGAGGAAGTATTTGATAGCTAAAACTTAAGGGTGTTTCTCCATCAGAAAGGAATAGTAGAAATGCCAAAATGAAGCAGAAATGAAGACAAGATGTGAGTAAGGAAGCTGGAAAGGGGCAAGAAGGGAAAGTAGTAGAGTAGGTATTCAGGCTGCAGCGCAAGAAGGTAGTACTTGAACACGGGATCTGGTCTAAGATGATTAAAGCTATCTAAGTATTGCTCCTTAGGTGGACCCTGGAATTAGGCTTTGCTCCCCAACTAAGTGTTGTAGACCTTTTTGTTTTCCCATTTCCTGTAGGCCTTAGAGCAAACTTCTCTTCTGTGACCAGGTGTCCTGACCAGGGGAATTAAATTGCTCCAGCTCACAGTTCAAGAAGAAACAATTATCTAGTCTGGTTAATCAGCCCTCCACTGGGGGTTCAGACACAGAATACTGAAAGGTAGAAGGTAGTGGACATTGATGCTGTTGAAAAGAGGGTAACTCAAGCATGTTTTTCTGAGAATGGCAGGAAGACAGTGAGGCCAAAGAGCATAATAATTAAGTAAAAGACGACCTAAGAAAAGTCTCTGAGTAAAGGACAGGACGGATTTTTAAAATGTGCTTAGAAGGCCAAAATGCTTTTTCCATAGCTGGCAGTTCTAAGAAATATCTTCTGCATGTATGTAGCCGTTCTCTGAGGATTTAAAAACATTCCATGTAGCAGCTTTATGATACCCTACCTAGTGGAGTGCTCAAGGTTCATGGAGAAGTGAAAATATGAATATCCAACACCACATGGCAGACATGAAAGGTAGAGGTCAGTAATGAGAGTTGTCATCCATCTGCTATAATAACATTAACAAACCACTGTAAGTTCATAGCACAGGAGTCTGCGGTCTTCCTGGTACAGGAAAACACAACACGGTGTTCCAGCTTCCATGTCCTGTTCAGGAATGGTGGAAAAATACTTCACAGCATTAAAGCTCTTTCAGGGTTTTATAAAGAATTTACTGTGTGGTTGGACTGTCAGATATGATGAGTTAAATGATAGGTACAGAGCAGGTACTGGAAAGGAGCCTAATTTCTATGTTTTTTCAACAAATTGAAATAGTCACACAGAGTAGGAATCAGCTTGGTGTCAAAGCTCGTGTTACGTGAAAAGCCCTCTCAAGATTAGGCTGGAAGTAGGTAAGTTTAAGACTTAACAGTCCCAGAAGGAGCATATGATCAGCTCAATGCAAGGCCTAATGCGGGCTGAGAAGGTATGACCTTTATGCATGTACGTGAATGGTTAGGATTGAAGGAACCAGATCACCAGGGAGATGCTGGATCTGGAAAGTCACTTTCCATTAATGAAAGAAGAAAAAGGGGCTCACAGGAAAAGCAGGGTGGGTGAGATCAGTTTAGGAAGTTCCTCTTGAGCTGAAATAGGATATCACCGAGCCGAGGAAGACACTTTCAGAATGTGTAAGGATGTGGCCCAGGAGTTCATCTGCTACTGCATAAAGTGATTCTGTCAGTTCCTGTCACTGAAGAAAATAATGAAAATGGCTTACACCAAATGTTTTAAAATAACTATTTTGCAATTCTGTGCTCTAATCTCTGAATTTCCAAAATTCCTTAAGTTCATGTTCTTCTAGGCTATTTTATATCAGAGGTCGCTCCATGGCAGTGTCCAACAGCAGCTATTTAGGAGAAATTATATGACTGGGTCAGGTGTGCATTGTGTTGCCCCTGAGTACTTGTTTTGCCTCCAAGTATTTGAGGCATGGAGACTTTCTTAGCTAGACACAGCTTCTATGAATGTAATAATCCTCCACAGGCTTTTCTTACATCAGCCTGTTGAACAGCCCTTTGAACCTGAGCAAACCGCCAGAGCTATGAAGGCTGGAGAGTCTTTTATATTTTTCCAGTTAAAGCTGACTGACTGGCACCAACAACAGGGGAGGGGTTAGAAAAGGCAATAATGTCATATCAGAAAAAGCAGAAATCTAGGGCCTGAGGTCCTTGTTGGATATCAGAAAGCTACTTTTATGTACTGGTATTTTATGTATCAGTCTGCCATCACTTTTCATGCATCTCACTTTAAACCTCATACAGTCATAGGAAGTAGAACTAGAAAAGAGCTCAGGAAATCATCTGGTGCAGGGCTATGTCAAGTACTGGCCATGCCTCTGTCCCTTCGTAGGCTTGCCTAGCCTATTCTCAAAGACCCCTGTTGATGAAAGCCCAGTGACCTTGCCAGGCAGTCTGTGCAAGTACTTCACTCATTTAGAAAGGATCTTCAATGTCAAAATGTAACTTTTCAATTTAGAAAGTATTTTCAATTTTAGTGGTCACTAAAAGAAAAAAGTTTTTTCTTTAAAGTAGTTTTAATGCATTTAAAGACTATTATTACATATCCAGATGTTTTCTGTTCTCTGGACAAAACACTTGAATGTCTTCAGTCTGTCTTCTGAGGCCATATCTACTAGACTTTTGATCAATGTCTACAGTAATCACCTGGACTTCACTTCTCCTTTGTCTAGAAAGCCTATAACTGCTATAGAAAGAAATAAGATATACTTGACACGATTTTTCCTAACAAAAACATGCTAGAACTTTGCTGTTCCACTTTTTTCTAGAAATTTGATGCCTCAAAATTAATCCAGTTCTCCAGCTGAGGCTGAACCAACACTGAAGATTATTTTATCCTGCAGTCTTTCCAGCTGGGATGTATAAATAAGAGTATATATTATATTTTCCCACCAGCATAAGAACTTTGACTTCAGTTCAGCTTAAGACCCAGCTGTTGCTTCCAGTACTTTTTCTAAAGAGTTGCTACCTATGCAATTGTATTCTCTCTCCCTTTTGCTTATGTTTTGTAGCTATGAGATCTTTTCACTATTGAACTGCAACTGTTTTATCAGATCACAACTTCACTTTGTCAAGATAAAATACTACAGGGCTCAGGGCAGAGCTCGGTATTCTAAAAGGTGAGTTACTGCTACTCGGTATTTTTAACCACTAGCTCTTTCGAGTTCCTTCCTATATTGGTTACGTGAAGTTATCATGTGAGATAGAGGTAAAAATCTACTACAGTGCTTCTTTTAAATCCTTATGATGTAGATTATTTAAGTGGTCATTACTTAATAAATCACTACGAAATCTGAATTACTAGCTTAATCTGGAATTTACTGACTTAAAATTTTGTCTGAAAAATTTTTTTAAACCCTAGTTTTAAAACCGCAGAAGCAACAGGAGTGAACAATTAATACGCAGTCAGCTCAGGAATGGAAATGCAAACACATGTATGCAGTTTAGTATTTTAAAAGGGGAAGGAGAAAAATATTAATTCTGAAATCCTGTAGCTAACTTCCATAACTTCAAATATCCGAGAAAGAAACTTTGTCGGGAACTATTCTGTACATACAAGCAAAGAAAGAGACATAAGCCAAAACCTAATCTTACTGTTTATTCCTTTGTATGACCTTGAGTATCCCAACACAAGAAGTCTATATTGGTTTTACAGAAAAACCAAAAAAGCCAACTCTGCATTGATTAGAAGAGAGATTTGGTGGGGAAACAATTTTTTAGGTTGAAATGTTTACTGAATTCAGAAAGCTCTAAAAGAATCAGCATAGAAAAAAACCAACAAGCCACAAAAAAAGGAAGCAGTCCTTAAAAATAGCTCTGAAAGGAATTTTTCTCAGCAAATCAAAGTGCATTAGGGAAAGAATAACTTAGTTTTTCAGATCACTAGAAAATACAGACAAAACAAACATGTTAGAACTGGAAAAAAACCCTGAGACACTGAGTAGATGGGGCTTATTGTCATATTTACAGAAGGCACATTTAATTGTCTAGGAAAGTAGATTGTCTTAGACCTAAGAGATTGAGTTTTTAGTTGATAGTATAGCATATGGTTTAAGTTGACTCCATGTCAACACAATTTGTTCCAGGTACTTAAAGTCACCCTGCCTGGTGATTACTCGTAGCAAGGGTGCCATTGTCCCCAAAGCAGGGCAGACTTTAAAGGCATATAGGTAGCTCTTACTAAGCTCTGCTGGTTAATTTGCTGCTTCTGTTTCTAAAGCTTTCATGTGAGAGTATTACACTCCCTTGATTTGTTTTCAGAAGCAATAGAAGGTCACTGTGTCTGCATGTGCTGGCATGTTTCATGGAGTAAAGCAATATGGTTTCGTATTCAGCCTGTCAGCATTGTGTACCATGGTTAATGACACTGGCTTTAAAGAAGGGGAGGATTTTTCCCATCTATATTAGTTGGTTTCTTTGGGGAATGGAATAGTAAAAAATAAATAAAAATATGTTTAGGCTGAACTCCGTACAACTGAGAAAAGAACAAAAAATCCTGAGAGGTCTGCATGCTATTCCTCTTCCCATCTTCCCCCCCCGATTCTGTCATTAGACAAGCTGAAACCTTTGCTTCCCAAAAACTTCAATGCAAAATGAGAAAGTGCAAAGCTCTCTTTCCATCGTGGTCCAGATACTGCAGTGTTGAAGATTTGGGACATCATTTACAATGAAAAAAAGAACAATGATCCCATACAAAGTTAATGACCTTGTACCTATCCAGAGAAATGGGCTTGGCAAATTCCAGGGAAAGTTCTGACCAAAACCTTTGCATACTTGTTCAAAGCTAAACGTTATTTGCATGCTGGAAACATGCAGATACACATGAACAAAGAGGAAACAGTCTGACAATATTCTAAGTGTCCTGCAAATAGGGTACAATCCAGGGAAGCCAAAGACTGTTTTTAAAGTGCTGCTTCTGATCTTACCAGGTTAAGAGGAAGTGGATGGGGTGGGAAAGGAGATACGTAGATCCAGGAAGGAAGTTTTCAAAACAGTAGCTGCAAATTTGATTAATCTGCAGTGCAGAAATGTTTTGTGGACCAGTGAATGTATGAGCGGGGAAGGGGAAGCCATTATCATGAATAACACCCTTTCTCAGATCTGTCAGCTGCCGGAATGGAATGCTGGTATTGCTATGGATGCTGCAAAAGCTAATACTCTAATACTTAAGGATGCAAGGAACTCTTAAAAGGATAAAAAACCCCATGTGCCTCTCTCATTTCAGTCCAACTGCCTGAGGGGCAGGAGGAGGGAGGAAAGAAATGTGAAGTCCCTGAAAACCTTTAGGGATGATACTACACCATCTAAGCAAGATGAAAAGCTGTGAAAAGCCATCCTTTCTTCTGGAGAACACATTTTCCTTCTAAGCTGCTGGATACTTCAGTGCCTGGCATGTTTGCTTCTGCAATCTTGCAGACTATTTCTGTCTTAAATCTTTTTGTTTCTCAGAATGTGACATGTCAACTTATTAAGTATCACCCCTAATTAACTGTTCCTCGGGTGGAGGGAGTATCATACCCTGCTTCTGGTATGATGTTGCAACAAGTATTGTAACTCCAGACAAGCAACCCTTGTAATTATTTTGTTTGTTACCACACGTGGATTCCTGCCATGGAATTTAATTTGGGGCACAGCAGCTTCCATGACTCCATTAGAGCTTTCTTCTGAAAATACCTCTTTCTCTTTCCAAGGAAGTTATGTAAATAGTTCCTGACACCATTAGGCTCAAATCTCTTGCTCTTTGAGGAGGGGTGAGATTTTCAACTGCTTGGCATTGTGCAGGCTTTGAATATGCCCTGGGATAGGCTGTAAAAAGCATTTTAGCTTCATATCAAATTAAGCATGACTAACTCAATGTACGACCAAGCAATCAAAAAAGTAAAAAGCAGAACTACAGGAAAAGCAATATGTATGAAGGGCACCCTCCGTTCAGTCAGTTTGAAGTAGTTTGCAAGAGAAGATATATATGACCTACTATATAAATATTAACGGTACCTTTATTTGAGATGATGAAAGAAGGAATTAAGAATATCAAACTTACTCTGTGTTAAGTTTACAACACTGTATGTTATGCCTCATAATTTTCCTTGTTACTTGTGCTTCATTATTATTTATCTGCTGTGTTATTTAGTTAAGGTTACCACTAAAATGTGGTTTCTATTTAATGCATTACTTCAGAATAAATTATTTCACTTGAGGTATATTCCTCAGATTTTTTTGATCCCCAACAATTCATCCAACTGGGTCAGCTGAAATGAATGCTAAAACTATCAAAGCATTTTTCTTAAAAGAATTATGCCAATAAAAATGGGATACAGTTGTCCCTATAGTTCTTTCCATATTTTTTGCTATTTTGTAAAGAGCAGCTGAAGTAAGTGCGATGAGTTAAGAATGCAAAACAGAAGTTATGAGGTTACCTTAATAACACTAGGAAACAAAACATTACAATTGTGTGCATGAAATAATTAAAACTGCAATAAAGAGGTAAAGCAGAAACTGCAAATTATAGTAGCAACTGGGAAGGAATGATGAAAATTACCTCTAAGGCTTTTCTTAAAGCCTTATACCGGCATGGTACGAGCAACTTTTAGCTTAAAGGGGGAATCAAATACCCAACCCAACCCCTCCACCCCCTGAAAAAAAGAAAAACGAAAATAACTTCAATGTTTGAGGCTTGTTCAGCGACTGGTGTCAAGTTTGAAAAGTCCTTTATTCTACCTTTAAAACTCCTAGTTGTGCTAATTGAAATGTATTTTATGTCTCTGAAATGGTGAATATGCTCATGTACATGCCAGTGTGCTTTTATAAGAATCAAGTGCATTATGTGCAGTAGAACTGAAACTACGGATCTTGTCCACTTTTACATTTCCTTACAAACTCAATGTTCCCCCAGGGACAGGAAAGGATTTGCTGAGATTTCACATATCTGGGTTGTTTTTAAGATTTCACTCTTTCCTTATAATGTCATAATGTCATTTCAACAGTGTTTAGGGTTTTTTTAATACTCTGGATTAATTCCAGTTTGCAACACAAGGTAAAACCTGTGTGTGTTTTCACATTCAGAATCTGCTCCACACTGGATCCTCTTTACAGTCCATTTTCCAGGACTCTGGCTAAAGAGAAAATGGATATTTAAAATCTTGCAGGACCTTACTGAGTGTGTCTATTCTTAATTACAAGAACTAATAACTAACTTGTGTATATATCAAAGCTACTTTCCTATTTTTGGAAGAACTTCTACTGCTGTTTAGCCTGGCTGCAGTAGATCAACCCTGCTGAATAGCGACAGTGTTGTCATTAATCTGGGCTAAGGACTCTCAGACAAGTTATTTTTGTTTTTTCTAGGTGAGGGCGGTTTCTGCATGTGATCTTTTGTCCACGTTGTGCCCACAACCCAGTTTCTCAGGCATTGTTTTAGAGCATGAGTGCCACCCCTCAGTTCAGTTAAGCCACCTAGACAGCATTTTGGCAATGAAGCTGGTTGTTCCTGTGAGCACAAACATTCCTGGACTGATTGTCACCTTCCCCTCAATTACACCTGTTTTAGTGCAAGTGCCAAGAAAAAAGTACTTGAAAAGAGAACAAAGAAAATTACCCGGGCAGGTGTTTCTGTTGCTTAGGAGTGGGGAACTTGGAAAAAGAAAGCCAGTAACTGTGGGAAGGGTGGTGATTTAACTGTACAGGTTAGATACTACCTGCTGAAATATTTAGTGCAGATACTCTTTGTTTGGCAGTGACCTGCTGAGAAGAAACTGATGGGCCAATGTGGATCATGATACAGAGACTAAAAACCTGCTGGTAAGAGTGCTTTTGGAAGGTGCACACCAAGGCATGCTTCTCAGTCTCTGGGAAAATGGGCTGGCAAAAGTTTTCCCCATATTCTTTCAACAGAGCCTCTATTAGGACAGTTGAAGCTGTTCACCTGTTCTGGTGACTATCTGGTGGCTGCCTGTGTGTGTTTTGGGAGTCCTGGACGTGCTGCTTTGTGTCTGGGTACTGCGGGTTCGTGGTTCACGAGTCTGAGATTCAGTCAGCACTAGAAAGTTCTGTCAGTACAGTTGTGTTGCACGGTTGACTCTTTCACGCGCCCAAGCTGGTGCCAGCTATGCCAGCAACCCCTGGTGTATCTACCGGCATTGTACCTAGTGTGTATTCACTGGTTCAGTCGGTCACTTTAGAGAAGGTTTAGCCATGTCAGCAAGAAAATTCCTTTCGCTGGTGTATGCTGCATCTTCAGCTGAAGGCAATGCTGGCATAGGTGTGTTCTGCAATCAGTTTTGTTCATGACAAACAAGAGGCGATACGCACCTCTGCTATGTACGTACCAAATACAAAACAGAGGTACGCTGAAACTTATGGGGCTCCACTCTTGCCATTGACTAGTGATCAGCATACATTCAGCACGATGTGATGTCTTCCATCTTTTTTCTGTCCTATTTATTTCATTTGGACCTTTCAGACCTCACCCTCCTTGCAACTGCAGCTAGGACAAAACAGGACAGAGCTGTAACATCCATGTCTGCTGGAGTAGCAGCAGCTGTCAGCTTCATGCTCAACAAGATGGACTTTATTCCCCACACCTGCCCTTCTAGAAACCAAAGGACAAATACCAACATCAACAGTGCATGAAGCCCATTTATAAGATCTTACAATCAATGGCTGATGAATTTATATTTAAAAAAAAAAAATTCTGGTGCAGGTGGCCACGCAGTCGTGAATATCCAATTAATGTCACAACACCCATTAAGCTACAAAAGGAGAGACTGGCATCTGTTTTGTCCAATGCATCTTTCCCATTTTATTTAAACTGAGTGAGATACAGGTAACTGCATTTCATGTTGGAATAATAACGGATGAAGTTTATAAATGAAAATAATTAGTTTTGAGTACTTCAGGAACTTAAAACATGTAAATGCATTGCAAATTATGCTGTATTATTTCTTTTATGTGAAGTTAAATGTAACCTTTTAAGGTTCAAAATGAAGCACCCACAGGTTCTTTGTTTTGCAGATAAAAGATATTGGGGCCTTCATGAACTGGAAAATGACTGCAAAATATTCATAGCCCTTGGAAAATGTCAGAGACAGGGAAAATGATGCTAACATTTTAATCTGATATATATTAAGACAGATTGGCCTCCATTCAAGAAAGTATTCTAGTCTATGAAAATATTAAGTATGTTCAATTATACATATGGAAGCTTTGGAGATGGATCTTAATTAGAAGAACAGTTAAATTTTGCTCTTACTCTTAAAACTGAAGCAGTTGCCCCAGGTAACTTAATTCCTCTCTGTTCATTGCTTTTGTTTTCGGGGTGTTTGAAATCTTACTTGCATAGACTGAGATACTCAATTTTCATTCTTTTTATTTTTTACTAAATTAAGAGTCAGGTAAAGTAATTCCTCTCTGTTCATTGCATTTGTTTTTGAGGTGTTTGAAATCTTACTTACATAGATTGAGATACTCAATTTTTATTCTTTTTATTTTTTACTAAATTAAGAGTCAGTGCCCAGGCTGACCGGGCACTTTACATCTAGGTGTTAAACGTGTTTGTCTGATTGTTTTCATTCACCATGTTGTTGGATTATCTCTTCCTTTTGTTTTTCTTGTCAAATTGAGGGCCTCATGTAACTCATTCATATATTGAATGATATTATGCAGCACTATATATATATTTGCATATATATGTGTGTGTTGGAGAGAATATACGTTACCTTTGTTAAGATTTTCTTTTAAAGCTTTATGATATCTACCACGACTGTAGATATTAAACACAAAATGGCATCATTGTGTGTATAAGGGCACTAGAAAGTAGTCAGAAGTAGTCTCGTGTTCAGCTAGCCGTTTCTTTTTTTTTTTAATTTTTCCCCAAATGTCTGTCTGTGGACTGGCAGACATACAACTGATCCAAAACAATACACACACTTTTATGGTACCTGTTCACTGTCATGTTGTAACTAAAATTCTGGACATTTTTTCATTCCTTCTGACACTAAGACAAAATTTTTTAATACTCTGGTGGGACATAAAAACTTTTAATACTTAGGTCCTACTATTTATACATCTGTTAATGACTCTGAAAGAATACTGAAAGAGGTTGTTACACTCCAGTGTTCTAACTATTAATATTAGCAACGCAATTTTAAAATGTCTACAAACACAGCATTGTGGAAACACTTTGTTCTTAGCGTGGTAAGACCTGATTATTTGTAATTTATGCCAAGGAATGGTATGCAGAGAGGCTCTTGCTTAGACATACTGCTATCACATCCATGAGCAGCTCACTTTGTGTGCCATGTTGGAGGGTTGGAAGCATAAGTGTGTAAATGGTTGCACCTGTGGGGAGGAGGGGAAGCACAGGTGATCCAAACCTGACTAATGGCATATTCCATCCCACCTGCATCTGTTCAGTATAAAAGCTGAGGGATCAAAGGGTCAGCCCTCTTTGTTCAGCGGCTGGTGTTTGAGGAGGACTCTGTCTGTCCGTGCGTTCCTGAATGGAGATCAAGAATCCAGTTCATATCCGTTGCCGAGTCTGGTGGGGGGTTTTCCCGGTGCCTGCCGGTGATGTGACCGCCATCCTGAGAGCTCGATGTGGTTCAGTATGTATTTTGTTCTTTATATTTTATTACTAATATTTAATTAAACTAGTTCCGTTTTTTTCTAACCTCATACGTCTCTCTCTCCCTCCTCCCCTCGGTGGGGGACAGTCCCCATCACTGCTCTGGATGGCGGGGAAGAAACCCGGGGGAGACGCCAGCCCGCTGACGAAGGCCGACCGTCAGAACCCTGCCGGACCATGAGGCCGTGACCAGGCGATGAAGAGCTGTTTTCCCTGGAAACGAAAGCCATCCGACGGGTGAGGAATTCGCTTTATGCCCCTTTGCAGAGCAGAACACCTGCGCGTTGGCCTAGGGTGACACATTAGGAGGCCGCCGGCGCTGTGGCCCTGCGCCGGAGCGTGTCGCTGGGGCCAGGCCTCCCCCGCCGAGGGTGTCGCAAACCCAAAGGCCTCGTATCTCCTGTCACGACATTCACACGACGCCGATTAAAACGAACCCCTCGACGGCGCG
>VXBO01007119.1:256966-278272 GCA_013400135.1 Rhinoptilus africanus
TTTTCAGTTTCATTGAATTAATCCCCACTGGGATAGACTGGTATCCAAAGTAGTTATTAATATTCCTACCAGTTTGTTTATTTAGCTAAATTTCATTAATCAGCTCCTTTTAACATGAATAAAGATGACTAAATCAAGCCTTAGTGTATAACTTTTTATTTATTCTAGTGACTTTTGGAACAGATACCTTACTGATCCTTATGGTTTTGCTGATGAGAAGAATCTGCTCCTGGAAGTGACTGAGAATGTTAGCCTCACGTCTTCAGTTACGTGTTTTATTTAAGATGTTAGAAAACGCATGTGGATAGGTTGAGGTGGTTGTATTCTAACCTGAACTTGTTATAGATGATCACACACAATTTGCTTAAGGAGATTTGGGTGTTCTTCCAGTGAAGTTGAAGTTCAAACCTTCTTCTGAAGTCTCCACAAAATGTTAGCAGAAGTCTAGGAATGAGCTTTCTGGACCGTTCTGTCTCTGACAAGGTCAAATAACGTCATGCACCGCAAGAAGCTTCATTAACATGGAAAAACTGTTGCTGTATAATTTGGCTGAAGAAAAATGTCACACACTGTCTATGTTCGAATAGTTCTTAGTGAGCAAGCAAATCAATAGTTGCTGCCTCAGGTTTCCTTTGCAAGTGTTATTTTAATACTTTCTGCAGCAACGTTAAAATACTGTTTCTACTCTGCAGGGAGGTCTGAAACTGAGGATGCAGAAGTATTGCATCTAGCTGTTTTATACTATTAACAATAAAGATCATGTTTTCAGCTCATCAAAAAAAATGCAGTGCAGAAAACAGTACTTTTCTTTATGTGATTATTTGAATGAACATATATTTTTAGATTTATAAATGTTTAGAAAATGGTTTCCAGAAAGCAGACAGTGTGTTTACTGCCTTCAGCAAGGATAACCATCTGCTTGTTTTCAGTGAAGTTTTTCTCTTCTTCTCTTGCCAGGTGTGCATGGCAGAGCATTTGCAATTGCACTCATGAACATTTTGAAGTAGCATATATGACAACTTTGGACGTATTTTGAAAATCTGGAGATAATTTCATTGCAGCATAAAGGGCTAGCAGATGGAGTAGTGCATGTTGTTGATGGGCATTACAAGCAGCTGAGAGATTATTTAGGACTTCCTAGGGTCTCATATGGTACCTTATACAATGACTAGGGGCACTTTTTTCCTGAACGCTTGTAGTAGTGACATGATGTTTGTTAATGTGGCATAATTCAATGATGTCCTGATCTGTTCTGAGGTAAAACCCTATGTGTGATAATAGTGAATGTCAGGTATTTCATCTTACTGTGAGGACATTTAACTAAATTAGTTCAGTGATACCTTTTCTGTTGATTCTCAAGGAGGTAATTCTTCATCATAATTCAGTTGTGTCTGGTGCATGCTTTGGATATGTGTATGCATTTTAGGTGTGTGTTTGTAATGAGTGACCAAATATTGAGGGTGTTGTAGTAAAACGGAAAGAGATCTTACCATGAGTTATCAGGCATGAATTTGAATTAGCCTTGTTCTAGGCTTATGCCAAAGTCTGCCTGTACTTAAATATGAAACTAAGTGCTACTTATTTAGCCTGAGAAATCAGAGGTGACTGCATGTCTGGTTGTATCACTCACTGGTAGCAGAAACTATCTCCACTGGTTACAGAAAATACAGGGATGTCTCAGTGGCTGGAAGGATCTCACCCTCTCAACATACTTTTGTACTTGAGTATAGGTGCTATTAAAGTAGTTTTTGAAATCCTTTCTGGGCTAGCCAATGTAGCTTTAGGATCTTAAGGAATTCACCTCAAACTTACTGGATGATTTTGTTTAGTTCAGGTAAGACAAACTATATAGACACTGGGAAAATAACTTTCAAAAGTGTAATTAGTCATGTAGACAGGTGACAGGTTCAAATGTCACAATTCTTAAATATGTTCACTAGCATTGTGAAATTGATACTACTACGTAAAATTATCAGGGAATCTCAGTCCTGTAAAAATCCTTTGTGTCTATTTTAAGTTCCTTATAACTATAAAAATATTGTAACAGTACAGATGTGTGGGGGAAATGCTTGCAGATGCATTAAGAAAATCTTCCTTAAAGAATTTTCTACTTTAGTTTGTGATATACAAAACTATTTCTCATTTCCTCTCCCCAAAAGCAACCTCAGTTTTCTAACAATTTCCTGCCAGAAACAGTTGTGGTAGGCAGGTTGTCCTGAAGATTTTTGGAGTGGTTGTGTGATTGGAAAGGGGTCCCTGGGAGCAGTGTGGGAGCTCTGTTGAAGAATGAATCCTGTTCAGTTTTCCAGGTCTTGTATGGAGTAAGCGGTAAGGATATGTGTGGGGAATTTTTGCAAAAGAGGGTTCTTGGAGATAAAGAAAGCCAAGAAACCTTATTCAGTATGGGGAATACTCCAGAACTCTACATGCCCAATCCTGGTTCTGTGGTGTAGAGAAGTAAATTGCAGTACATTTAAGTTTATTGAGGGGCTGTGGCTAGCAGAATTGTGTGGGCCTACGGTGCAACATCTGTCTTAGTGACAGCCATCTCTGATCCCATCTCCTTGGATATCAGAACAGATTTATGGGCAGACCTAGGTGTAAGCATTTTAGCTTCTATTTATTGATATATCTTCTAACTAAATTGATTTTCTTGTTTGGTGATCACGCTGCAAAGCAGAGGGATGACTGAGGACTTTAGTGGGCTGTTATTGGAGGGAGCACCCTTTGGGACATATTCCAATCTTCATTTTGATTCGTTAATAATTCAATATGGATGATATTTAGGTGCATTTATTTTAAACAGAAAATGAGGCATCTAGCTGTTTATTTCATTTACCTATAAGGATTAGCTTGTACTGGCTTTGAGAAATATATTTGAGAAGCAAGAGCTGGTCTTTTTGTTTGTTTGTTTTAAATATTGATTAAGTTTGAGATTTACTGCTGTGGTGCTCAACGATCGGTTGTGCGTTTAGGAATCTCACATATCCATGCAACCAAAGAGAAAAGGAGTGGTGAATGTCACCAGTCTAGACTGTGTTAAGTACAGTGTTTTGGCTGTTTTTCTTGACTTTTCTTCCTCACATCTGTGGATTTGATGCAGCGTTATTTCTTTATGAGGTGAAAAAAGCAATAGAAAGTATAGCATGTCTTTAAGGGATTTATTGTATTCTTTTATCAATAGTTTCCTTATGTGTTAAGTGTTTACTTTGTGTTTGATATCTCTTGATGTATTGTCAGAGACTGAGAAAGCACAACTGAGATGATGATGTGTCATTGAAGTGAATATAAATTATTCTTACATAATTTAAGGGTCAAGCAAATGAAGAATAATAATGAATGAAAAGGTAGATAGTGTAATGTATGGTTTTTATAATAGGATCTTGTTTGCTTCTCTTTCCAACTCAAGATCTGATGGAAGGCTTTATAGGACCTACATGGTGGGCTTCTGTAACCCATACTTTGGTAGCTAAATCACAAAGCCGTTAGTTTGATTTTGATTGCTCAAAGATGTGAATCTGCACTGTTAACCATTTTCACTCAAAGTGAGGTGCTGCTCTGTGGATTACCTATTTAGAAGTGGGTGATTGTTACAGTATAATCAATGCAGTGCTTTTGCTTGGCAAGTATTTTTTCAGGAGGTAAAAATACGTTAACATGTATTCTTGTGTAAATTTGGAGCTTGCTTTAATGGTTTGATTGTGTGCTTGTTCTGCACATGTTCCCAATGAAAACAATGGTTCTAGTAATGAGCAGGCATTACTTCCGAAGGTGAAGAGTCACAGAAAGGCCAAGGTTGGAATGGACCTCTGGAAGTCATCTGGTCTAAGCCCCCTGCTTGCGTAAGGCCACCAAGTGCCAGCTGCCTGGGACAGCTTTTGAGTATCTACATCTTTGACGATGGAGACTAAACAACCTCTTGTGGAAACCCATTAAAATGTTTAGTGTTAGATAATATTGGTAATAGTGTAGGTTTGATGCTGTTCACTGTGGTTAATCTGTGTGTTTGAAAGTAAAACAGCTTCTAAAGTTTGAAATATTGGCACTCTTTCATGCTGCATCCTTCTTAAGATATGACTTCCTTTGGAAAAATAGTAATAAATTTTGAAGGCTTTTATTTGTTTGCGGAACTACAGTAGGTTTTCTTGTTTTAATCTGAGAACAACGTGCTGTCACCAGCTGCTATTGTAATGGAATACATTTTTTTCTTCTTTCTAATGATATCCTAAACATTTCGGTAATTTAATCAGTCATATTCAAGAAATAAGGTATTGCATATATTGGAAAGAAATACAGCAAGTATGCGAGCAATTTAAATTCTAAGCCATGAAGACAATCTAATTTTGATCTTACATAGCTGAAATCCCTAGCTCTTAGGAAATGCCTACTCTGAATGCTGCTTGTTGACAGATGAAAAAGAAAATATATTCATTATAGAAATAAATCACGTGGAATAATAGTGTGGCGGTATGACCTTCCTGCATGGCGCTTTATCTTCTGTATCAGTGGAGATTCAAGACTCTTTTTTTATATGGCAAAGTGGCAGCTGTATTTTTTTTTTTAAGCTGTGTGTCATCGTAGGTAGTGGAAAAGTTGAATTCAGATGTGGATGTATTCTGTTTGTAATGGTTAGCAGTGAAGGTTGAGATGCTTCTGGAAATGTTGAAGTAGGCAGAAATAGCTGGATTTAGGAATTGGCCGTAGAGGGTGAAGAGGATCTGCTAGAACATAATGAGCAAAGGACAAGCGAGTCTAGAAGAGTATCAAATATGAAAAAGAAAATGCAGGTGAAGAGCTGTCAAGTGGAAGATCGCGGAATGGACATGGGTGATTGCAGGAACACAGAAACTCATGAACAAGAGCCTGAACTCGGTGGTGTTGGAACCAAATGGTGGTTGGAGTAGCACAAGATTAGAAAATGATGTTCTTTTGTCCAGAAGAAAATTATTCTAGGCCTTGTCCATACTGCTAGCAGAAGAGAAACGCTGTGAAGTGAGTTTGAGGACATGTATAGGTTACAGAAGAAAATGGTGCACTCTTGGATGGTATTTTGGAGAAGGAAGATAGGACAATAACAGTGAGTTGTGGGGAAAGGAAAAGGAATTAGAGTCAGAAGAGCTTATAACCTTAACTTGGAGAAAGTGATGAGAGACAGACTGAATGACAAAAGTCAGAAGAGAGAAACTGTATGAGAAGAACAGTATGAGAAAATTAGGTAGGCTGTAGGAGCAAAATGCATCAGAACACGGGAAGGAGGAGAACTCAGAAAGGAAAACTGGAAAAGGGGATGTTAGGGTTGGAATGAGAAAGGACCTCTCAGGTTCTATTGCTTTCTGGCAAGATCATAAAGAAAAAGGACTTGAAAGAAAAAAGAGAGGGAAGAACATGAGCACTAGTGACAACGCTGTCAGACAAGGTGACGCAGGAGTCAGTTGTAATACCTGTTTAGTAAAGGAAAGGCTAAGAAAAGAGAGGGGGAGCTCAATAAAGGAGGCTGATGCCCGTTGTTGGCTGTGAGTTGCACCCCTATTCTTAGGTGAATAAATATGCTTATAGAAAAAGGTGAATGTGCGCCACAGCTGTGAGTACCCGTTGAATGGAAGATTCACTTCCTGAGCACAAGGATGCCTTAGTGGTTTATGTGTTTATGTGTGTTTGGTAAATAATTTTAATTTGGCTTAATTTTTCTTTAATGTTTCAGGTTCGTGGGAATAAAGGTGAAGTCCTTTATATCTTGGATGCAAGCAATCCGCGCCATTCGAATTGGCTGCGTTTTGTCCATGAGGCTCCGTCACAGGAACAGAAGAACCTGGCAGCCATCCAGGTAGATTTGGTGGATTCCTACCATTTGCTTCCTGTTATTGGTTTACTAATTTGATCTCCTCTCTGGTCTTTATCTCTTGTAGTAAAATTGCAAGATCTGAGAAAAGTAGCAAACTGCTTTCCTTTTCCTACCTTTCTTTAGAAGTGAACTCTTGTGCTTAGGTATAATATCATAAGTAAGATTGATAGGATGAAAGACCAAAGAGGGTCCTTGGTTAGAATCTGATATTCCACTGTGATGGAATTGCACTGAATCACTTACATGAACTATTTCTCCTGGCTCAAAGTGAACATTTACATTAAAAAAAAAAAAATCAATTTCCAGAGTAGATAACTCACTACTGTAACAACGGTTTAATATTCTCCCCACAGCCTTATTTAGTCAAGGTAAGCTTTTGCCTGAATGTGGCTGGTTTTTTGTCATTGTGGAAGTTAGAAAGATGATTAGGTAACTATATACCTGGCTGAGTCAGGGCTCTGGTTTCGAGGCCTACTTGTGTTTCATGCTAAACTCAGGTATGGTCTTAGGTGTGCAGAAAGCAGAATCGCATGTTTGCTTTATAGTTTAAAATCTAATGTAAGTGTGACACATTTGAAAGCAAGCATGGTGCTCAAAATATTCCAGCAGAAAACAGAACAGAGAATTGAAGGATCTAATTATCTGATGGGATGATCAGGCAGTGCTTGAGGATAAGTTAATAAAAAAACCTGTTTTCTAGTCTTGGCCATGGATCTGAATTTATCCAGCTTATTTTTACATTTTTATATTTGTCATTTGCAGCATTCTGTGGTGACGAGTTCCACTGTTTTAAATTGCACATTATGTTGTAATATGCTTCTGCTTTTCTTCTAGAAACTTCTTAATTTCATTTGATTCCCTAGTCCTTGTATAACAGTGAATAGTTACTTCGTGTTTCTCTTTCTATGCCATCCTTGATTTTACAGAACCCTATTATCTCCTTTCTGTCTTATTTGACAGCTCTTTTCTCAAGCTGAAGAGTCTTAGTCTGTTTAATCTCTCATTTTTGGAAGCGTTCTGTGAGTGCAGAATGCAACAAAGACAGCGATATTTTTCTAGTTACAGCTATTGTCCTTTTGGAGATTATGAAGTAAATGAACTAACTGCATATATGTTTTTCAACAGCCCAGTTTTTACAGTAAAATAATTTCCAATCCCACTTAAGTAAGAATTAGGTAGCTGTGTTAATTTTTTGCTCAAAATGTATACTTTCAAAACTGTTGTTTCAGGCTAACCCAAGCTATTTGCTGATATAATCCAAATTTGCAAAAAAAAAATATAGGAAAAGCAGAATTATTTATCGGTAATTCTTAAAATTATTATTCTGCTTTTTCGTCATGAGATTACATTTTTTCCTAGGATTTGCTTGCAGATCCTTGACAAGAGAATTAAACCCCATATTTGGAGACCAAATGAAAATAAATTTATTTTTCCTTGCCAAGAAAACAAAATTCATTTCTGATGAAATAACAGGGGGATAAAAAATATTTTAAAGCTACTAAGTAGAAAAGGAATACTGGTAAAGCCCTAGCGTGCAGTTCTGTGAAAGATGGGTTATTGCTGTTCTTTGCCAAGCCCCTTCCTCTCTATTCATAGTCAGTGGCACTCCTCCGTATTCATTTCCGTTTCTCTGTTGAAGGAGTCTCCAGCTCCTTAAATCTTTTACCTGCCAGAGGGACCGTTTGGTTATTTGGATCTTAAGCAGGCAGTGTGCAGTGAGATTGCTGCTGCCAGTTCCCCCGCAGACCTGATACCAACCTCCCTCTTCCTATCCCTGTTGGGAGCTTTTCTGTGATTTCCAATCTGCTGTTGTATCTCTTAACATGTCTCTTCTGCTTGGCTTTTCTTCGTTTATCACAGTAGTTGCATACTACTATTAGCAGTGTACTGCGTTGGGAAACTTAACAGGCTCTCTGCCAGCCTTCAGTGGATTTACAGCTCCTGCTTTCCCAAACTGTAGCTTTACTGAATGCAGTCTGTGACATTCCATCACACATTGCTGGCTGAACATGGCTGCGATTTTCCTGGTGATATTGCTTCCTTGGACCTTGTTGCTGTTCCTGTTTTAGTTTACTGTGGACAGCCTTATCTGCTTTTCCTCTGGGCCTGTACTCTAGGTTGTGATCTTTGGTTTAGACCTCTTCAGGTCTTAACATCCAGGCTACAGTTGAATTTTGAGTAAGAGACAAGAAAGAGCGTTCCCCATTCATATGGCAGAAACTCTTGTCAGCACTCACTGAATGATCACTTTATTACGCTTTCCCTGATGTCTGTGACAAGTCAATGGTTAATTTAGTATGGCCAGCTGTCTATTATAATTATTTCTGTATGTTTTCCTTCTGTCTTTGCCTCTCAGTTATACCAGGATCTATCAAAAGATTTGTTGTCCTGCTTATGGTACCAAATATGAAAGGCATGAGGAGTCCTAGGCATTAGTTGGTGATTGGCAGGTCATCATGCATAGGCAGTGTGATAGCAAATTACAGTCGATGTTAGCAAATGCAGAGTAAGGCTCACAAGAGGGAGCAGTGAGAACAATTAATGTTCATTATTAAATTTTAAATAAAACATTAGGTAAAATGACCTGAGCTTCTCAATAGAAGTCTTGATGAAATTACCTGGTGTGTACCAGTGGGTTTTTTGTTAATGAAAATGATTGCTTAAATAAAGAAATGGAAAGAAACTTATTCTATATTGCATAATGTTATGCCTTGCTTAGAGTGTGCTTAGTGCTTTTTGCATGCTTTTTTTTTTTTTTTTAAAGGATCATATCAGAGTTAAAAGACTGTTTAAAAAGAAAAAGAGTGGCAAGAATGTTAGTCCTATAAAAGCTTCCACAGAAAAACATTTGGAAAAGTTACAGGGAAAAATAGAATAAAATGATCAGCATGTACAAAATGATGAAAAGTACAGGAAAATCAAACTTAAGAAAACAAACAAAAATTTACTAAATTGCCTTGTAGTTTTCTTTTAGTACCATCAAATATCAGCTGCCTAAGTAACTTGTGTGTTCCATGTGAGTGATGTTGAAGCTGTGTAGATACATACACGTAGAGGTATTTAATTGCACATAATGTGAATAGGTACTATTTATGTTGAAAAAAGCTGAATATGCATTTCTTTGCAGGGTTTGATCTCACTTTAGTAGATGGAGATGCAAATCCCAAACGTCTGTTATTCCTTTAGGGGGGAAAAAATCCCAACAACACAGCCCACAAATCCTTCAGGATTTTAATTACACAATCTTTGCCTTTAATGTTAAGCAGATTTAAGGCCACTTGGTGCAGTAGCATTTTGTTTTATGAAATCAGTGGGCAAACATTGGTGGAATGTTTCCACTAATGATACCCTTTAATGTGAACTGGGAGTTGCCTGCTTGCCACCAAGATGATGAAATGATGTTTTACAAAGAGGAAAAAGTCATCAGTTACATTAGTAAAGTTGGTTTAGCTTCATTATCATTACTTCAGTTGACCTGAAAAAAAAAATTTGCATTGCTGAACAAGTACCTGAATTTATTTAAAAAAAAAACAACAACAAAACAGATGACATAAAAAAAAATCCCTAATTTTAAACCAACTGGATGATTGCATATTATATAATAAAGTAGAATATGGCTGCATAGTTACAGAAAGGGCTAATTAGCTAACTAAGAGGAGAAAATAGAATATTTAGAGATGGTTAGAGACTTTGTGTTCTAACTAGCGCATTATAATTACCCTTGTGAAATGTAAATTTTCTCTAGACATTTGTATTTTATGAAGATTTTTGTGGGTTTAGCTGAATTTTTAAACAAGTATTTGATTTTTCGCTCTCAGTTGTACTGCTTACTCTTTAAAGTGAATCTTTAGCAGTGAATCTCACAAGCTAAAATTGATTCATTGAGAATATTTGACCGCCATTAATGATACTAGCCTATAACATGTGAAAATAAAGTAAAGCATAGTGGTAGAGCAGGGACTTCTCTTGCTTGTCCCAAGTCTTTTCTGTGAATGCTTAAGAAATCGACGCTGGTTGTGTGTTTCACAGCTGTCCCTCTGCAATTTTCTAGGAGGCTCTGTATCAACTAACAAAAAATGTGAACAGAAAGTAAATGATTTCCTTGTTTACACCCACTGAAGCTAATTTCCACTAATTATCTTTCCCACTAGTTTTCTTGCCACTCTCCAAATATTCCAACAGTATTCAGTTTAAAAGAAGACGAAGTGAGTGCATATCTCCCTGTATACAAATAAAGTAAACCCCATCCTGGTTTGACTGCAAAATATGATTAGATCATCATAGTGTAATTGTACCCAGTGATCATGTTTAGACCTTGTGCAAAATGCTTCCTGTAGTGAAAAAGCAACTTGGCATAGGGTTTTGGGTGGGGTTTTTTGTTTGGATTTTTTGGGGGAGCAGAGGGCTGGGTGTGTGTGTGGTTGTGTNGTGTAGTGCTATGTATTTTGAAAAACAGTAGTTCTGGTGGGAGCTCTTGGTGGTGGTGTGCGGAGCATTCTGGGGGTTGAGTTTTGCCTTTGTTCCCAGGGGAAGTTGTGGTGTTCAGGTTGCCTTTGACTGGGAAGGCACAGGAAGTATTTTTAGTATCTGTGCTGTGAGTAGTACCACTGTGTGGCTGCTAGAGAAGGACAGAAAGGTGGGAGGCTACCTGTGGATGTACCAATTGCTTTTCCGAGCTTTTTGCACAGCTGAATTGCTGGAGGCTTCTGTAACATTTCAGGTAGTAGTTGAAAGAGTTAATCCTCTCCTATATTTAAAGTAGCTTTAAAATTACAACTTTTACATTACCAGAAACCATATGAATTGTAATCTCTTTTGCCATGGGCTATTCCTAGCTATTTACTTATAAATATGGCTTCTGATATGTAGCTAAAATGCATTGTAATTATCATAATCAAGACAAAATGGCTCCTATCAAGAATACCACACTTGTGTTTTTCCAGTTTTTAGACTGATAGAGTAGTATCTTTTCAGTATTCCTTTATCCACAATGGATAAGTTTATCTGTTTGTCAGTTGTAATTTTACTAAACACTCTGCTGGAGATTGCTATGCAAAACAGATCCTGTTGTTAGCATCAGAACTGTTTTATAAACAGAAATGCAGCCAGCTAGAGCTTTAAGTTCAGATATTTTTTTCATTAGCAAGCAGGCACTGAGAAGGATCTGCCGTAGCTTAGAAAACTGTGAGTTAGAATAATGAACAGCAAAAATTAATGTGAAAGAGGATATTCATTGGGACGTAGTAGGATGGTTTAAAGTCATATTTCGCAAATGTGTGTTTGTTAGGGTCAATGATGTCCCAGTTGATCGAGGTGAAAACCCTGCTGTTCAGTAACAGTAAATGTCTTCAGAAGATTAGCGTGAGAGACAGCGCTGTAGGAAGTGTAGTAAAACTGGGCTGTCTAAAGGCAAGAGAGGAGAAGACACAGAAGGTGAGGAAGCACAAATTGTGTTAGGCTGCTTGAACTCCTATTACAGACAGTTTTGAAACTTACTTGAAACTTACTGGTGGCTCCAGTGCTACAAAGGGGAAAGATACACTTGTTACGCAATGTAAGAAGAACATGAACATAGTTGTTGGCTTCCTACCTGCTCAGAGGGGAGAACTAAAAATCTGTTCAGCTCTTGAATTTTTTGTGGGGAAAAGGAGAATCTTTTAATTTCAAGCTCATGTACTTTTATCTGTTGTTGAGTACATGTTAGTGCTGTTTAGGTATTCTGTTATTGAAGAATTCAAAATGAGAAGTTTATGAAGAGTGAAACAAGTGTTTTTCTCCATGAAATTCCTTAAACTATATACCTGTTACACTGTTGATTTTTGCAGTAGGAACCTCAGTAATACCAAGCAACTGTGAGTGTGACAATCATTGAGACCCTTTTCAGCTCTCAGATTAAATAATTTTTTTTTTTAATTTAAATGTAACTTATTTCTGATTTTAGGCTTGCTTAATGCTGAGCTGGTACATAGACTGGTGATATTAAGGTTAAAAAGATCTAGCATTCTTATCTCTCCATGGATTTCTTAGGGCCTCTCTTCCCAAGTTTTGCTATCAGTAAGTGCTTTACTCTGGTTCACTTTTCACAACAAAAGCTTTCAGTAAGAAGAACAATCAAAAGTTTCTGTGCTTCTATATAGAGCCACCAGAATTGTGATGTTGCTGGAATTAGTTTTTTGAACTCCCACTTTAGTTTTTTGTTCTCCTCACGGAGAAACAAGTATATATTTTTTTTAAAGTTGGAAGATTGCGAAATGTGTGCTGAACTGAAATGCACAGTGAAGGGTGGGAGGAATACCTTTGGGCAGGGGAAACACAAAATTTGCCCAGCTCTCATTTGTATTGCTCTTGTATACATCACTCAGGTTCCAGAGGAGTTTGACCACAAGGTTTGGGTATGTAGTATCATTACTGCAATAAAACACATTCTTCTGCCGATGGGAAACTAAAAGCAATGGTTTCTAACGCAATGCAAGATAATAACTGCAACCAAAGAATAAAGAAGAAAAAAGTCTATCATGATACAGAATATTAATCTGGAAAAATATTCTAGCCTTCACTGGGAGCCATCGCTAAAAGCTGCAGTATGGTGTAAGAACACAGGGGAAATGTAGGAATTGGCATAGTAGTTTAGTCTCATGCTCTGTTTAAGGTCGCGTTCATATCTCAGAGGTCACCTACCTTACCATGCGATACGGCACAATAGGAATGGGCCAGCACACAGAGCTGAGGCGTCTGTGTCTCCTCTGTGGGTGGTTCAGGTGCTATACTTTGGATTAGATACAGTCTGAGTTCCTGGGCTGAACACCTGCATTACGTGTGTGTGTGTGTATGTTAAAGGTGGGGTGTTTGGGGTTGTTTGTTTTTATTTTTTTTTCTAAGTGAAGTCTTCTTTGGGATCCATCTGCTTCCTGCCTGGTGAGAGCCACAGACATGCTGCCCACCCAGCAGGAGGTGACTGGGACAGAGATATGTGCCTTAAACAGTCAGGCATTTTCTGATGTATGAACTAGTGTGAAAACAAGAAAAGACTTCCCCCAGTCTTTTTGTCATCCATTTCACCTTACTTTCTTGAGAGGGGCAAGGGTCTCTTGGTCCCCAGCAGCACCTCTGGAAGGTTGTCTTCCTTCCGCCCACTCTTCCTGAGGGACCTGCTCTCCCTCTTGGGAAGGCATTGTTATTATGACCCGGTCTTTTTTTGCATGCCCTTCTTGACCTTTCCTGTGCCTGAGCTTGTGGCTTTGTCTTCTCCTGCTACAGCCCCCAACAAATCACCCGCACACGTTTCCTGGACTGGGGGTTCTGCCCTCACAGGCCTTGCCAAGATTGGTTTTGCTCTGGCAAATGTGACACCCGGGAGCTGCAGGCAAAGATCAGGAAAGGGAAGAGTGCTTGTTTGGAGAGTTAGCAAGGGAGAACTGGCAGAACAGGTAGGCTGAATGAAGAGCTGTCTTGCTGCCAGGAAATTGGGTTTAGAGGGAAGACGGATAGTGCTTTAAAAGGAGTGGTTGCGGGCAGAGGGGGAAACTTGGTAAGGATTAGGATGGCTGGGTTGGAGCCAGGTGGTCAAGCTCTGGAGCGTGGAAAAGCCCTATGCTCCCTCAGGTAACACAAGACTATCTGCTTCCTCCTCCTCCTGTGTTTTCAGCTTTCAGGGGTGATGACATGTGTCTGTCTTATGCTTTTGGATGAAAGTGTGATGGGCTGTCAGTGCTGCTTGGCCCATGTTCCCTGTCAGCCTCCCCTCCTACAAAGCACATGTGAAGGGGCGTAACTGGATGGAAAAGCCAAGAATTTGAGTGGGAGACGTGCCTGTAGTGGTGCAAAAATGGGACAGCAAGAGCTGTTGGAACAAGAAAACTGTACTGGTCGGGTCAGTGTGGCCCATAGCTTAAAAGGTGAAAGGCAAGGCAGAAGATGAGAAGCAAAGTGGAATAATAAACCAGAAGTAGCACGAAGGGAGGTTGTGATGCTCCCATGACCAGTGCTTGGAATTTTCTGCAGTTGTGGCCTGCTGCAAAGGAACGTTGTTAACAAAACGAACATCATGGCCTAAGCAGATTGGCAGGTGGAACAACTGCAGGTGTGTTCTTAGTATATGAGAGAATTTTTAAAATTATTAGGAAGATTTCTTACTACGTTCACTGTGTCTATGCCTCTGTGCATGTAGACAAATGTGCTTCATGCAGATGCTGCTGGTGGAGGGAGAGACTCAAACTCCTTTGCGGTTCTGGAAAACTTCCATTGCTTTCACTGAAAATGCTGCCTGAGGAACTGCTATAGTGTGGGTATATCTGGATTAATTAGCGCTCCGAATACCTGACTATTAACATTTGTTTGGCTGGAAAAGCCAAACAAATTAGCCTTGGAGGAGTAATGAGTTTGAGCTGTGCTCTAATGTGGGTTGGCACCAAAGCTGATTTCTTTTCAATGCAAATGCAACCAAATCACTCAAGCATTGAGTGTCTGTAGTACTTGTTCCATTAATCTTTTTACTAACCAAAAGTACACCAACAGGAAAGAACCAGGGTTTTTTTCAGGCACAGATGGCTATAAAATAAGCCCCAGATGCACATGAGGGACGTGTAGAGGTGGTGAGGATGCAGCAGTATTGCTAAGAGCTTGGTTGGTGGGACTCACTCACTTTGTCTAGGTTAACCTGAATAATTAATTCTGGTTGCGGTTCTCCCAGATTTCCTGTCTGGTATAGGATGTGTCACGTATGATCTAATTGAAAGGTGTGCTATTTGGTTCTTTAATGAATAGGTTTGTGACTTTATTTTTGCCTAGGATACATGGCTTTTTCTTTTTCCTTTTTTCTGTGATTTGTTTTTTGTTGGTGTGTGGTGTTTTTTGTTTGGCTTCTTTTTTTTTTTTGGCAGGCCACTGATAGGTATCTGCTTTCATTTATAAAGTTATCTTGCTTTTAAAATAAAGTTGTCCTAAACGGTGATGTATTGGAGGTTTACCCCAGTGGTGTTTATTCTGTCCAAGTGGAAACTGTAGAAAGACCTTTTACTTTTCCTCATGTCAAGAGTTTTGGTACGTGATTTGAGTTTAGGCTGCAGTAAATTTAAGTTGTCCGCGCCTTGACAGAGGCATGAAAAACAGCATCTCCTAGATGTATGCAAAAATTAGGGTGGCATGCTGATGGTATCTGGACTGCAGAATGTATCTTAAAAAAAAAATAAATGCATAATTTGTTTTGTTTTCAAATGCTGCTGTGGAGATAAGGACAGAAAAGTGGTGCGTCCTTGGAAGCAGCAGCTGTGTCAAGTCTACTGAATTAAATAGGTTTTGCTCTTGTGTGACAATATCTTGTGTAATATATAACAGACCTTCTGAAGCTTAAGGAATACTATATCCTTGTTGACAGTTCAAATCAATCTTAGTATATTAAAAAAATTAAAAATAATTATCTTGTCCTTGTGCGATGAAGCTTGTTACAAAATATATGGCTAGATGTAGTGTAAAGAAACTTCAGTTAACTTTTCTGGATGTTAATCAGATAGCTTCAAGATTTATGATAGAACTTGGAAGTCTTCATTGCGTAAAAATGAGTCTCCTTTGGCGCTTCGAGTAGTACCTAAAGCAGTTGGTTCACATATGGCAAAAAAAAAAGCAGCTGCGTATATCATCAGTTCAGGAGACAGCTGGTTTTGCTATAGATGTCCCCTGCCCCCCATGCCAACCCTGGTAACTTTAGTTTTGTCAAAGACCAAAGTTGTTGGCTTACATAGCTGTACGGAAGCATATTTATTCATTGTGGAGGTTTTGAAGCTTATTATTATGCAGTTTGTCTTCTCATATGGAATCTGGGGCTGTATCTTTGGCCTTCTGTGGATCTGTGTATCTACACTGACTTAAACCAGTAGAAGGTTTTGATCGGTTAGTTTAAAGTGTGTTTTACAGATGTGTCTGCTAACTTGATGGTGAGGATGACTGACCAGGGTTGAAAGCTTGGTCGTGAAGGTGGCTGGGATCTTATGGAGAGAGAATAACACTATGTAAATGTGCAACTGAAGGCTAGATTATCATTCATGCAGCCAACAGGGGACAGAGCTAAAGTTGTATTGATTATTTAAATGTTGTTATTTTCTAATATTCAAATGTTTCATTTTTGAACTCTGAAGTTTTTGTCAGGCAGTGTGACAGGAGAGGAGGACTTTTACATCACCTTCACCTTGGTCTAGGCATATGGGAAAAGCCTCACAGGTGACGCAGGGGAATATTTCCAGAATACAAGGGCACTTTATCCATGCAGCCACGCTGGGAAAGAAGTCTTGGAACGGCTGTTCTAGCTTTGTGCTCCCTGAGGAATGGAGTCAGCCCTTCCATAGTTTAGGCTAATGTTAGTTCAGGGTCTTTTTCTGATGTAATTATTCATTGCTTCTACTTACTGTTTGCAACAGGAAGGGGAAAATATTTTCTATTTGGCTGTGGAAGATATTGAAACAGACACAGAACTTCTGATTGGGTACTTGGACAGTGACATGGAAGAAGAGGAGGAGGAGGAAGAAGAAGTAGCTGTTATCCAGGAAGATGAAGACAGTGGCAACAATAAAGAAGTGCAACCAGCTGGTGAAAAAATTGCAGGTGAGCATTGTGTAAAAAATAGGATAACTTGAGAAATGAAATGTAGTAATAAAGAAGAAAGAGAAGATTGTACAAGATTGGGAAACTGGAAGACTCCTCAGGTTTAGTCTGAGCTCTTACATAGTTTTTTATTTATGTTTTGGTTTGAGTTGAGGTTCTTTTCTTTGCTTAATAAGTCTTGTGAATTACTGGGTGAATGAGTGAGCCTAGGTTTCATTAGAAGTTGCCATTAGTTTTTTAACTAAAGATAGAGTTCATTTCACCTGACACATAGTCTTATGAAAGCTAAGTTTTTGCTCTAAGAAGGGTAGTTTCCCTCTTACTTAAATGGGAGAGAAATAAACCTTTTCATAAAACTGTTCAGTGAATCATAAGGTAAGATGTCTAAGAAAAGGTAGGTGATTGGAGCTGTCTGGTGAATTCTCAGCATCTTTGCCAAAGTAGAGATAAACCTGGATGACTAATTTAGACTAACAGCTGACGTCACACCCAATTTAATACTTTGCATCCCTTTTCAGTAATGCTGATGGTAATTCACTCAAGACAGGCTGTCTATAACCCATTCAGAGACAACGTCTTTTGGGAACTTTGTGATACCAGTTTGCATAATCTGTTTCTGGCAGAGAGTTTCTCCTAATGTAACCAAAATATTCCCTGAAAACTCTTCCTTTACTGTTTATTGCCTTCGATCATGCAGATTCCCTCACTTGTAAAGAGGACCATGCATGCCCAAACTGTGAATCCAGTTTTGCCAGCCAGGAGATTCTTGCTGAACATCTCCAGACTTTGCACCAAAAACCCAGCGAGGAAAAGGAATTTAAATGCCGAAACTGTGGAAAGAAATTCCCTGTTAAACAAGCTCTACAAAGACAGTGAGTAGAAGCAGGAGTGCTTTTTCAGAGATCATTTCAATCAGTTTCATTCAATCATTTATTTCTTTTGGCTTAATCACGATTTAAGCTTCAATTTTTATGCTTATGTATTTGTACCCTTACCCTTTACATTAGGGTTTTAATGTTAATTTCTTGTATTTGTTGGAGACTTCAATTTGAGTTGCAAACCCAATGCTGATTTTTCTGTTTTAAAATCATACACTGTAGACCAGATCAGAGCTGCTATTTGGTGGAAAACCATTGGTCTCCATCAGTTGGACTATTTTGTAGTTTAGGAGATGTAATTTTTTAAGTTACGGATGCCATTACAGAACTGAAGTAAGATTTAGAAGAAAGTAAATGGTGATCTAGGAGGATGAAAAAAAGGAAAAAAAATGCTTCACATTTGTTTAATTAAATATTTGGGTGGTGGAAAAAAAACCAAGTAGAAGCATGTAAGACGTGAGATTTAAGAGCACATCTTTACTGTCCTTGATATGTCAATATACAGTTCTGTCACTGAAGTCATATACCTTACAATTATACTCTTGTACAAAAACATAACTGTTTTTGTCTTTTGTTGTTTATATATTTTTGCTTGCAATTAAATGGATATTTTACTTTTTATTATACATTTAATTACAGAGAGTATGTTAGATGCCTAAGTGATTATAGATAGTACATTTAATCTAACTGTCTTGTATTGGAAAGAAACAGATTCATATTGCGTAAAATACACTTAAGGCGGCTCTTTTAATAAAGCGATCTCTCTTACATATGAATAATGTGAACATTCCTAGAACTGGCAGCTCTGTATGAGCTCTGTTCTTTCATGGAAATAAATAAAATTACATAGCAGAGAAATATTTGGTGGAGGCAATTAAATATTTCCTCTTGATCTTAAACTTGTTCCCTCTATAGTGGAAGTTGGATTTGTGCTGTATAGCTCGTTAAGTAAATTTTTACATCATGCAAAGTAAGATTAATCTGTGTGAGGATACAGCGGTATGATCCTGACTCTTGCTGTTTATGCATTTGATTAGTCTCACTAAATTCCAGGAGACTTCACATATGAAATAGATTACTCACCTACTTAAAGATTTGTAGAGCTGTATATATCTCCTTAGCTACTGCAAACCTGTGTAAGTTGTAGAATATTCCCCTTACCTTTTTTTTATTATTATTTTCCTTCAGTGTACTTCAGTGCTCAGAGAATGTCAGCCCAGGAGACTCTTCAAGAAGTTTTCAGTGCTCTGTTTGCAATACTTCCTTCAGCTCAGAATCGAGGTTTTGTGTCTGAGTTACTGGACTGCTGTCATATCATTGCTGGCCTCCCTTTGCATGTTTAGCTTTCAAGCTTGTTAGTTTATGTGACTCCTAACAGTGAAAGAAGTCAAATGCTTTCATTCCTATTTGCTGTAAGTAATGCATGAGGTGGCCTTGGAACTCTGCAGTGCGGCATGCGTTAAGCTCAGAGTACTTGCTATGTGTCTGGTTTCTGTAGATACTCCTTTATTGCCTTGCTTTGTTTTTGTTTTTTTACTGGTTATCCCATGTAGTTACGAACAGCACAAGGAGGCATGCAGAGGGGATGCCAGATTCGTATGCAAGGCAGATAGCTGCGGGAAGAGGTTCAAGAGTAAGGATGCCCTGAAAAAACATAAGGAAAACGTTCACAGTGGTAAGAAAAAGTTTAATGTTTCTTTGGATAAAAGCCATCTAACGTGTTCCTAGCCTTAAATTTGCAAATGGGAGTAAACATTGCCTTTGGTTTCTTTTTTAATGGATTCGTTTGTATCAAAAAGAAAATTAAGAAGTACCTAATTGCAAGCGTAACTATTCCTCCTTCCCCAGGGAGAAATTACTGTATTACCAGATGAATCATCCGTCTACTGCAGAAAAATGTAATGGGAATCTGGGGAAGTTTAAACTAGGCAAATAATAGATAAAGCAAAACATTTCAGTAGTGAGGAAAAGCAACCACTGGCACAAACTGCTACAGGAAGTGGCGAGTTCTTGATCTTTTTGGTATTTTTAGGACACAATGGGATTTCTTTCTGGAAGACATGCTTCACAAACGATTAGGCTTGATGAGGGTATTGCATAAAATTGTATAGCCTCTGTTGTGCAGGAAGCTAGAGCAGACAATCCACTAGTCCCATTAGGCCCAAGTGTTTTTATATCTGTGCACTGTGAATCAATAGTTTTCAATCAAACTTCGCTCTGTTTTCATGAAGGGGCAAAATGCTGCTCTCAGGCCTACAATGCAGATCTCAGTTCTGGCATTCTGCTCTCTCTGCGTGTCCGCTCTCAGTGTCAATGGAAGATCAGTATGTGTGGGAACAGCAGAATACCAGAGTGCAAAGAAAATAGTCTTTAGTTAATGGTGACAGCACTGAGATGCTTTGTAAGATTTTCATCACATGAAATGTTTCTTCTGCCAAACTCTTACAGTGTATGGAAACCCTTCCACAACCATTCTTATAAAAGATTATCTTCTTTTTTTTAGTGAAAATTTTTTCATACATGAGCATTGTTATGTTTAGGCTTAGCTTTGGTCAGTCATGTAGTGGTATACAAATTCCGCAAATCTCTTGAATGATTACTCCAGACATGACTGAGAGCAGGTGCCTGGAGGATGCTTTTGCTCTGCCTGCACAGTGAGCGGAGCTTTTATTTTACCAATTGGGAGTCATAGAAATCAGAACCTGTGTCAGTGCAGGAAGGAAAATAACCTACTACTGTTGAGGGACACCTGTAGAATTCCTTCCTGTCTTGTGTTACCTGAAGGCAAAGGAAAGTAGAAAGGATTGTCGTGTGTTGCCTGTTATGCAAAGCTATGAACAGATGTTCACTATCACCTTTCTCTCCTCTGAAGAGGTCTCATTAATGTTCTTGTAATTTGAAGTACTAAGGGTATTTTGGTATTTATCTGTGTATCAGAAAATATAAATACTTAAGTTTTTTATAACAGCAAATGCATATGTGAGATTAAGTACTTTCTTATACTACAAACTTGAGGTATTGAACCGGTCAATTGAAAGGGTATGCTGTAGTAAGAACAATCAACATGATATTAATTCTTTAGGACAGCAAGAGCAGGGAAAAATAGGATGCTGAGAGTCTGAAGAATTGAGCTGGAAGCCATCTAATGAGTTAGTTTATGATCCAAACTTCCTCTATGTTTGGCTAAGCGTTACATGTCTCCTCTTTTGTTCTTTTTAGTATTCAACGTTATATGAACATTTTTTACATGAGGAAATGTCTTGCATGGACATGTAATTATAAACAAAGAATTAGGTTTGCCTTGTAATAAAATAGCTTTGTGGGTTATTTAAAATGAATTTCAAAAGGTAAGAAAGAGACAAACCCAATTAAATGCTCTGTCACTTTTTAAAGCAACTGTGAAAAGGGAAGGAAAATACATCTGATAGCTGACCTGTAGCTTGTTTTGTAATTTACCCTTTAGATGATATTTCAATTCATGATCTGGTGCTAATACAAATTCCCTGTCTCGTTCACTTAAAGACAGCTAATGATATTTTATATAGTAGAATGCTTAATGCTTTCTTAATAAAGAAAAATGCAAAATGGTGGTTTTCACGTCAGTTTGGGATCTTTTTTGTCATTGCTGCATTAACCCTGAGGAATGTTTCTGTTGAAGCTCTAGTATAAAGGTTTTGAAGATATTAATTTTATTGACTTCTAGGAGAAAGCAACTGTTCAGTTGTAAAGTGAGTTGTTCTTAGTTGCGAACTGTGCTCTTCATATTGGATTGGTGATGTGTGATAACATCACAAGGGTCTTTTTTCTTTATTGTTCTAGTTTTCTTGATTTACATTCCATGAGTAACTGGTTTGTTGGACACCCACAGAGAACTCCTGATACGTACACTTTGAAGATGGGATACAAATGTAAAAATCTCATGTCAGTCAAATGACCTGTGAAAGTCAGAAACTCAGTGGAAATATTTAGGTTCTTTCTTAGTACTTCCTTTTT
>VXBO01007119.1:278319-314432 GCA_013400135.1 Rhinoptilus africanus
TGTTTCAGTAAATTCTAGGAAGAATCTGATGTGTTCAGTGTGCAATAAGAAATGTTCTTCAGCAACAAATCTCCAAGAGCATCGAAAGGTCAGTAAGATGAAGGCTAACCCACAGCAGGCTTTGACTTCACCAAGACGGGAGACTGTGCTGCGTAGGTTACTTGAAAGCTGCTGTAATGCAAAGCTTTGGGTAATCTCTTTCATGGTTACAAACCCACTCTATTTTATTGTGGATATTTATTTTTGTAATCACAATTGGTTAAACTAAAAATCTTCCTAAAGTTTTAATGCTTCTTCACCACATACAAAAATGTTTGTGCCTCTATCATTTATCCAACGTTAAGTCAAAGTTGCTTGCTGTTTTTTCAGTGTTCTTGAGCACTAAAGCTAAATGTAAAAGTATGTTCTGTAATGATATGATACATACAGACCATAAGAATAGCTTCATGAGCCTTCAATTTTTGTACAAATACGATCAGTCTTTCTTAATACTTTGTGACATACCAGTAAGGGTGTTATTTGTAATTTAGTTACGCAGTAGTTAATTCTTCCTCAAAACCAAAATTTTAATGTCTCTTTGTTTATGCACATAATCTTTTATAACCAGAACAGGAGGGGTTAACAGTTCAAAAAGCATCTATTGGAAATAAGGGGGTTCATGTAGAAATACAGATGGACTATGAATATGAGATTCTGTGTCCATTACACCCAAAGGAAGTCCCAGCAAGATTAATTTGATAAATCACTAAAACCCAGGAGATTCTGTTTTTACAAAAAGTACTGGTTATCAGATTAACTGTAAGTCTTTAATAATGCCCTGGTTATAACCTAAATCCATTGAGGATATAGATGATATCAATTGAAATATGTTGTTGCAAAGAAAACGATGGGGCCCCTACTTTTAAATTTGTTTTTTCTCCTTGCACTTATTAATATGCCCATCATTTCTTATCTAACAGGGCTGTGTTTTCTCAGTCCTCAGACCAAATCATGGTATGCCTTGCCACATGTAATTACAATTCTTACATGACAGTGCACCTTCTGGTGGCTGAAAATTCAAAATATTATGGTTAATGTGTCCATTTTATCAAAATGTTTGGTTTGTTTCAGTAGTTGTATTTCTGTGCAGATGCTGACACACACTAACAAGCTTTTTAAGTAGCATAGATGGCAGATTAGTTGAACATTTACTCATCTTAAAAATCACCATGAAGATTTTGCGCATAAAACTTTATTTCCTCTTCTTGATTGGCTCCTCTTTTAAGACATTCGGAAAATAGATATCCCAGATTCACGGCCTACAAGAGATAGCGCGGGAGACTGTATGTAGAGCTTATGCTTTCTGCTTGTTTGAATTACTTTGCTTTTGTAGGAAGTGGGGCAGGATCTGTTGCCAACAATCCCAAAAATATTTAGGCAGGCAATAAAACCAGTAAGAAAATAATAGGTGAAACGGGAAGGAAGAGATTTTTTTCCCCCACCCATTTCCTGTTAATGTAAAGAATTAAAAATAATGAATAGGAAGGTAAAGTATAGGAGATAAGAGAAAATAAGCCCAAACAACAGAAAGAGAAGTCTGAGAAACGCAGAGAAAGAAGGTAAAGAGGGTGGCTATCGGGGGGATTAAGACATCTGTTTACTCTCTGGAGACATGGTCATTCAGATCTGTAGCTTTCATGTCATCTTTCATTTGAACTCATTTTTAGCTTTGCATCTTGTGGATTGTTTGTGCTTTAAATATCTAAAGATAAGCCCTTTCTTAGCCCTGCACAATTGAACTTTGCTGTCATCATCACCCCTTAGTCTCACCCTCTTATTTTCCAGACTATTGCTTGTATTGTGCTAATTTTTGGTGTCACTGGGGTTTTTTGGTTGTTTTTTGTGTTCTGTTTATGTGATTTTTAGTTTATCTCAATATATTCAAGGACTTGGCGGGCTGGAAGAGACTTCAGGAGACTTTTCTATCCCATTCTATTTTGCAGAGGGGAGTAAGCACGTACCTAAATCATCCTAGATATGCATTGTCTCATCTCCTGAAAAGTTCTGTTAAAAATATTCTACCACCTCCATAGATCTCTCTTTGTATTCTGACTTGCAGCTTTAGGGCCATCAACTTTTTTGAATGTGTTCGTTAGTCCAGTGTTTGTTTTTTCTGATGTTCTACTTAAATCTTCTTCTGTACTGCAAAGGGAATTAATTGGTCTTTGTCTTATCTGACAGAATGCCAAGAAAAATTCACCACTGTCGTCTTTGTAACGATTAGCATATTGCGAAGTTGTTATGAACTCCGTTTGCAATTGGTAGGCTGTACAAACACAGTTATCGCAACCGTTCTTCATGCATCTGTTTTTCCAAACTGCTCTTTCATTTAGTCAGCTTTTTCTTTCTGTGGATTCTCTCTTTTTCACCTACACAATTCTTGAAGTCAGCTGGCCAAACAAGAAGAGCCATGATGCTTTCTTGAGCCCCTGGTAGTCCTAAGTATAGTGGAATGAATGCCCCGAGTTTATTAATATACAGAATACGTCTAATAATATATCTCAGAATGACAGGGCTTTCTAACAGCAGCATCATTCTCGTTATTCATATTTTGTCTGGAATTCATGAATGTGTTCTGTTGTGGTGCTATATAAACTGTTGGTCAGCATGTAACATTTGTGCATTTGATTTCTTCTTCCTAATGTGTTTTGGAGCTTCATTCAGAGTGTAGAAACAGCTTTGAGTTCTGATTTTGTCTTCCTTAATGATTACAGTCTTACCCAGAATAGTCTCATCTATGTTATTTGTTTTATATTTGATTAGCAGTAGTTTAAAAACCTACTTACCATAATACAGCCCACCTCCTGCATGATGCCTACAAAACTTTAACAACAGTTCTGATGCTGATCCACTGGTATTATTACTTTTTGTGATCAGTATCTTTTTGTTTTCTGTTTATATCTACCTGTTGTATTTTGTCTTATCCTCCAATTGTAAAGAGACATCCTTCTATCTGATACTTAGAGTAGTTCTCTCTCTGTACTCTGGTGGAGTGAATTCCTGACTCTTGTTGTAGGCAGATACTTTTAATGGTCAGGTAGCTAATTTCCCATGAAGAAGATCTAAGGACACCTTTGAGTGCAAAGCCAGTAAAGTTTAACTTTGGAAAAAGTGATAAAACAAACGCCTTTATGAAATGTAGGGTTGTGCTTTGCTGGTGAGACTAGTTTGTGCCGTTGTCCTTCTGTATTTTTTTAGCAGATTTATTACATGAATGTGTAAGATTCCATTAAGAGGCATGCTGTAGCACAGTCTGCTGCAGAGAAATTGACAGAACTAAGAAGGATCCTACTTGTTGTTTGTTTAAGAGATTGAGAGTATTTTATTGTTTGTGAAAAATCCTTGATTCCTCCTTAAGTTTCCTTGTTGTAGAGCTGGACTGCCTGCAAAGTGGTGGTGAGGAGTCACTCTTAAACATCCTCTGTGATTCCCCACCTTCTTTCACCTGACAGTTCCAAGCATCTCTGCCCTTTTTGTTGAACACTGGGCCATGTGTTGTTCCACTGGGCAACCTCCATTTTTCATGATCACTATGAAAGCCATGGAAAGGTAGAGGAAATCAAATTTTGAACATCACTTTAAAATTTTCAATAATAATTTAATCATTTCAATTGGATGCAATATCCTGATATTCTTGGTCTCTCAAAGCACTGCCTTCTGACAGACAGTCTCATCCAGTACTGGAGTGGTAGATTGAAATTCAGATTAGTTTTTGGAAAAGCTGATCGTGGATTACTTGTATCTTCACAGTGTTAGCTCAGTTTCACCCCCAAAATTCTTTTGAATGACCTTTTGCTTTTCAGTAGACCTAATGAAAATTTTAAGGTTGTCAGTCCCGTAAGTTAAGTGTATTTATGTGAGCGTATATTAATCTTGTTCAAACGCTTGCTGGTTTGTATAGCACTTAGTTGTTATCTGAAGGTGTAGCTCTTCCAATGCCTACGAAATAATTTTAAGTGTGTTCTGACTTTAATGTTACAGAGGTTTATGTTGATAGCTATTAAGCCCCCTGATGAGACTAATTTTGTTACATGAGTAAATCATTGCATGGGCGCTTGTCTGTGGTGTTACAGCCTGTGTACTCATAGAGCATGTTGCTTGACAAGTTTTCTTAAAATGAAAATCTATTTGAAAATCATTATTACCAAAAGATATTTGCTATATTTTATCACTGTTGCTTTACCATGTAATTGTACACTTTTCTAGAGAACTGTTTAAAGAGTGCCAGCTATAGAATATACGCTTGATAGCTACAGCTATTTCATGCACGTGCACACAAGTCTGTGTCTGATTCTTTTCTAAAGAATTGATTGAAGAGTACCAGCTATAGAATGTATATTTGATAGCTGTAGCTTTTTGATGCATATGCATGCAAGTCTCTGTTCTAATGCAAATGTTTTCAGTGAGACTGTTTATTAAACAATGCTCATAAGTTGAAATCAGATATTTGCATAGTGTTAAAACACAGTCTGGGTTATGATGTATTAAATATTATGTTTAAGAATACCTTACAAGTTATTTCAAATAATTGTGTCAGGTTGAGGGGATTCTGATAGCACTTGGTTGCAGAATTATGTCAACTTCAGTCAACAGTCGAGGTAAAAATCTAGATCTTTTGGGAAAGGGTTCAGTAGTAGACTGTGTGTGCAATAAGAGAAATGAATCTGAAATTTAGGTGGGTAAACAGGATATTTGGAACAAATGATCCTCATTTGAGCTTACCACCTGATTCTGCCTAAGCGTGTTGCTAAGCATCGCTGTCCAAAGTGTGCAAATTTTCAGGGATTGTAGGAAATGGCATAACCAATTTTAGTTTATTGAAACATTTAATTTGCTCTAAAGTTAGTTTGTGAGTAGCAGCATAAAAACGTGGTGAGGCAGAATACTTATGGAGACTCTTCTGGGTTTTTTTTGTTTGTTTGTTTAAGTGGAAGTCTTAGTTGAGCTTCTTTTCTGTGCTGTCCGCAAATGTTTCTCATTTAGAGTATTTTGTTGAACCTTTGATATTTGTTATTTTTTGCTGCTAGTTTCTTCTACAGAAAGTCTATAGAGTTCTCCAAAAAAGCTTTCCAAAACGTGATCTCTGCCCAGAAGTTTTGCTGCCTAAGGCTGCAGTTGCAAAAAGCTGAAATCTATGTTCAGTTGTGCTGTGACTAGGTTGAGGGGAGGCAGCCGATGGCAAACGTAATACAAAGCAGAAGGGGAGTGGTAATCATGACAGGTGGAAAGCTGTGTATGTGTTGTGATTTTGGGGAATAATAAATAACACCAAATTTTTTTTTTATTTATTTAACTGTCAGAAGTTGCAGCTCTCAACCGCCTCTTTTATTTTTCCATAATTTAGTCCTTGATGATGTTATCTGCTGTGATATTGAAAATCCTGCTAATGCTTACTGCATTTACAGTTTTAAGACACACTGCTGCTCCTCCACTATCTTGCCTCTAAAAGCTTTGATAGTAATTTGCAAGTTTGATACTAAGTGTTTTTTAAAATTCTTAGAGTAGTTATGAAGTAGTTACTGTGTGATTTTTACTTATGTCTTATTGACTGGAAAGAAATGTTCTGAAAATGTATTCTGCATCTGTTTTTAATTCTTTCATAATACTGATATTTTAAATGGATCTGGTATTTCAGATTTGCTTAACCTGTGTTTCTAAATATAGTTTTAGTGATAATTTTTTGTTGGCAATATTTATTTTTTGAGAGGTACTCCTGTTCACCAAGGGACTAGCAAGGGGAAAATCACAGCATGTTAATGAGTATTAGTATAGCTACTGGCTAAGAAATATTTACGGTCTGTTAGAGGATTTTTGTATATGTAAGATGTGTGATCTTGCTTGAGACGTGTATTTAATTATCGTTAAACACTAATTTTGCAGGTCCATGAGATCTTTGAGTGTCAGGAATGTGACAAGAAATTTATTTCGGCTAACCAGCTAAAACGCCATATGATAACTCATTCAGGTAATGTACAAAAATAACACAAACCTCTATGTGTGTATGTATTTAATGTCTATTGAATTTTACCTAAATTAGTTTCTTGCAGAAGGCTTGATGAGTTCTGTGTTGTCCTGAGCTGTTCAAGTAAATCTCGGGTTACAAGGAAATCACCTAAGCTACCCTTTCTAAGCCTTTAGAAAATCCAAGTGTAGTGCTATAGCCGTCTTCCTACTGCTGCTTTGTCAAGCTCTTTTTCCATGTTACCCAGGGTAGATGATCAGTTAGCTGTGACGGGGCAAAACATTGCTACTTGGCTTATAGAGGAGGTGAAGAACCAGTGGTTGAAATTTCATGTTGAAGAGAAAAGGATGGGAGCTGTGGTATCCTGTTAGGGATCTGTGATTAAAAAGGGAAAGATTCGTTCATAGATGTATATCTGTCTCTATCTTAGTGGACTCACGTGCAGGTAGTTTCCAGTCAGAGGAAGCAGCTTGCACTCGACACCGTTTGTAGACCACACACAAATGTTTCGTTGTGCTTGTCCTTTGCTGGAACAGGCTACTGTGAGTGGGGAGTGGCCTGTCCATAGCTTTGGCAGTATGACACAAATTGGCTTGCCAGGATTTCTGACCACTGCAATTTAGTGCCTCTCTTTCAACAGTGATTAGAAACATCAACCAACACAATGGAAACACAAACATTGTTCTGTCAAATAGATTAGCATTAAAAAAAAACCCACCAGGTTTTTACAGCAGCACAGGCTTATAATTGAACTATTTTCTTGGTATCAGTCCACACCAAAAGCTCATTTCTTGTAACATAATCTATATCTCAGAGGCTCCCAGCTTTCTTTTGACACTTTAGATGAGAGTTAATGTAGTTAAGTTGCAGTCACCAGTTGAAGCATAAAGGCTTTTTGCATAGGAACTTTTGATTTTGGAAGCTAATATGTATATTGTTAATTAAGTTTTAAAACATTTAAACTGTCATGCCCTCTTTCACATTTGTAATCTGGAAACAGGGTTTTCCTCTTTGAAGTCATTCTCTTTTGATTTAAGCTAATTAATCAGAATTTAGTTTTAGCAATGATTATTGCAAAGAATGTGCCAATTTTTTGAGATACACCATGGCTCATCTTTTGTAAAGGGACTTAACTGTCTAACATAAAGGGCATTAGATGTCTTTCTAATTGGTTTAATCTTAATTGGGTTGACTTAATTGCAAAAATCTCTCTGAGGAGATGACTGTCTCTGCCTTTCATCTTCTCCCCCTGTATAAACAGGAGATTAAATGTCCCCCACTCATTTTCTGCAGAAAAACGCCCCTACACCTGCGAGGTTTGCAATAAGTCCTTCAAACGACTTGATCAAGTGACTGCACACAAAATAATACACAGTGAAGATAAACCTTATAAATGCAAGCTTTGTGGAAAGGGATTTGCCCACAGAAATGTTTACAAGAATCACAAGAAGGTAAAGCGCTCTGCTGTTGTTGTTTACAGGTCTGCCAGCCTCAGATTTGCAGATTTTTTTTTTTTCTTTTAAGTGGTTCACCATTAAGCTCTGGCATTCTTATAAACATGGGATTAAAGTATTGGAGAATGTATTCTTTTTTTAGTGTTGTTTGTTATATCCAAAATCTCTGAACACTAAATGAATTATAGTTAAAAAAAAAGGTTAAATAAGTAGAAGGAAATCACAGTTACTTGGTTAAAAGCATCAAATAAATCCCCATTTTGGCTTTTCTGTTTGTTGGTTTTCTTTTTTACTATTAAGTTATCAAGATAAAAATGTAAATTGTCTGAAGTGTCTTCAATTTTTAAAATTTTTTTAAAAGATACCATATTTGAATAAAACTAAGTGTAGTCCTGTTGCAGTCATTGTTGGACTTAGCAGCAGATGCTTTCAAACTACTGGATTTGCACTGGGTAGTGTTCACACATCAAAAAAAAGCATCAAAAGAAAGGTTACCTGGAAAAAACAAGCTCATGAAGGGATGCCCTGCTTCTGTTGATATAAGCTGAAGTCTGCATGGCCGAATTTCTATAATGCCTGTCATTAGTTTTAACCTGGGGGTTACATTTTTTAATGGCAAGGCTATGTCCATGACTCTTGTCTCAGAATTACAAGACTGTAAAAAAAAAAAAAAGAAAGAAAAAAATAAATTACCTGTCTGGTTTTGTGTCTAGTATTTTGGAACTCTTTGTACTTTTTTTTTCTTTACATTTTTTAAATACTTCCCCTTTCTTCCCCCCTTTTTGATGAAACTGATGAAATACCCATACTTACAAGTCTTTTGCAGTTTGGCTCACGTTATATGCCATCTGGGAATTTGGCACAGGATCTTTGCACCATCTCTTGCACTTTGAGCCATAAATCATGTAAGAGTAATAATAATGCCTCTCGTAGGATGAAATGGTGATGACTGTCTAAACCAGAAAGCATGCAGAAGCCTGCTGAAGGACAAGATTAGCTCCTGTATATGCTGTGGCTGTATCTTATCTTTGAGACTTTATTGAGAAAATGGCAGCAGAATCTCATAAATCGGATCTATGCTAAGGAAAATATATAAAATACTATCTGAAAAGATACTTCTGTACCTTAAAGGAATAATTTTTATGTGTTTCTTAATGTTAATTTGCACTTGATGACTGGTAGGGAGATTGGTCTGAAAACAGAATTCAGGATTAAGTATGAATGAGTAAACACTTTGACCCCATTCTGTGTTTAAAGCAGCAGCACCACTAACATAAGCAAGGATTAGAGGCTCCACTTAAGGGAAAATATTAAAATTTATACAGATTTAGTGAGTGCATAATTTTGACAGAATTCCTTAAATGATGTTGGAGTACTTATTTCCTAAACCTGCTTGCACAAAGCCCTGGCTGTAAATCAACCCCGTCCTATAATGAAAGAAACTTATTCCTGTCTTGACGTAAGAGTTGTGAATATTCACCCGTTCAACATTTAGGTCTCTAATTTCAATTGGTAAATCAAGAGATGAGCCTGAGGGACAGGAGGCTGACGTAGATGTCCTGAATTGCTTTTTTTAGACATGCCTCCCTCCATTGAGGGGAAAAAACGTAAACAAGGAGAGGTAGTAGATAGCAGAGGGGGAGTATGGATGTGTATACGCAAACCTAATTCTAAGGTGTAAGTCAAGGATGTGGTAGTTTGGGATGCCAAAATAGTTTTAAGTGCAATGATTTTGGGATTGTCCTCCCAAAATAGAGGACAATAGTTCTTTTACTTGTTCACAGGAATGTCAATCCACTAACAGTGGAAATTTAAACCTTTGTTGTGTATCAAGCTTCTACATATTTCTTCAGCTCAGGTTTGTAATGATTCTTTAGGTGTGTATTCCTTTAAGATATCCTCCTAGGTTTAATTTTCTTTTAGAGGAAGAAATGTTAACCTTTGAATAATTTCGCAGTGCTTTTTTGCGTTCCAGGATGCAGTTACTGTGCTAGTAGCAGGGGGCTTAGAAACCTGCAGTAGGAATGCTGGGTATGGTAGTTAAAAACACTAAAATTCAACAGTGTTTGACAGAAAACACACTTTCAAGTTTGATAGAAACACGCTTGAAAAAAACCCCTTCAGGTTTTACAGCAGAGCTACATACTTTTTATTTATAATAAGAAACAGGACACACATACATTTTGTGCCTTTGAATTCTTATTTTGTGTCTTAGATGGAAACCTTCCTTTTTCTGTGATTGCTTTATGGGTGTTATTTAATCTGATTTTGCATTGGAAGTATAAGAATAAAAATGGCTCCCACAACGTGCTTTTAAACATCTTTCAGCTGTGGGTCATTTCAAAGGTGCAGAAGGAGATTAGTTCCCCCCCCATTTCACTGGGAGGTAGACGGTGGACTTGCTAAGAGCCTATCTGTTCTGTTCAGTGGAGCATTGTGATGTGAACCCTAATTTAGCACTCATTACACACTTAGGGCTGCAGATCCCAGTACTGCGCTGCTCTCTGGAGCTGTGTTTGCTTGCTTGCTTTGTCACTTGCTTGGAAGTGTCAGCACTGAGAAGTGTTTAGCAATGTGGAACTAGCTGAGATGTCTTTTTCAAAAGCTCAGACTTATATCACTGAAGTGATCGTATGAAGAATAATGGTTCCAGTTTTGTGACAAGGGAAGAAAATGGCATGTGAAATGAAGAGGCCCATGTAGCATGGGATTGTGCTACAGATAAAAGTGGTCACCTTTCATCCAGGTTAGACTGGATGAAGGTGCGTGCTCTGTGCCATATAATCCAGATTACTTCCATAAAAGAGAAAGCAAAGTTTTTGTTCCATCTGTTTGTTTGTTCCTATGTATAGAGGATGAGTTCAGAGAAATAAAGTATCAGGATATGACTGTGAGCAGAAATAGGTCAGCAGACACAGGATTTTAAAGGGTTTATGATTAATCCAGAGTTATGTGGTCCTGGGAGGCATAATTAATTGAAGCAACTGTATTCCCTGTTTCTCTGTTGGGAATAAGTAGCCTTGGGCTGGGCTCCACAGATGCTAGGAATGGCTGCCATAAAGTAGTCCATAGGAGCCCATCCTCAGTTGCTTTGATCATATGGCCATCCCCTGCTCTGACTGAATGGAAGCTCTCTCTGATCTGGAACCCATTAGTAGGACAAAAAAAAAAAAAGAATGTTATTAGAACTAATATGCTTCTTTGGGGGATAGCTCTCCTCATTAATGTTTGCATGGCTTTTTGTAATAGACCTAGCTTGTGTCTGGACCATTCACAAAAGAGGCAGGTGATCTGTGTACCACTGTATGTGGGTATGTCTAGTTAGGTGGTTTTCTTTGTTGTGAAGTTAAGATGAGCAGAAGAATACTTGTATTTTGATCAAAAGACTAGGAGAACTGCCAAGGAGATTCAAAAAAGGAACTCTACAAATCACTGTGCTCTTCAGAGCAATCACTCAGGTGGTGAGTGTTCTAAAACAGGGCATTTTTTTAAAGATAAGCATAATGAATTTTGCGCTCGTGAAAGGTGCCAGATTGACAGCCCTAGAGACTGAACCCTTCTATTTATCCACAGAACAGGTACAGCACAGACAGCAGCACTGCGAGCTTCCCCACAGTGTCTCGTCAGTATGTCTCAACCCTGTTCTGGAGGAACCACCTGTTGAGGTGAGAAGGCAGTTCAGTCTCTTCATGTCCTGTCAATCCTTGGCCTGGCTGCTCAGGCTGCCAAGCAGGGTGTCAACTAATGCAAACTGTGATGTAAACCTGTAGAAGCTGGACTGCACCATTCATCAGATTTTCTGTAATGTGTGATGTATTCCACACATCTGATAGTGCTCTCGTCACCTTTTTGCTTTAAGTGACGTAGGCCGAGGTCAAGGAATTGACTATGAATTTAAGGCCTCTGTATACCATTGGAAGAACTCTAATGTTCTGGTACTGTTGAGTATGTAAGAAGACATTTTTGTTAAAATCAATCTAGGTTCAAGGTCCTCAGTCTACATCTCAATAATTATGCTGACTCCCCACAGTCCCTTTTTTCTCCCTAGTTTAAAGGGATAGCTGTAAGTGTTGTATTATGAACAGTAGAAATAGATTATATATATGTACTGTGGTAATATTTACCCTTAGTCTACAAAAATAATTTATTTACCTCATTTTGTGCATATCATAAAACGCTTACTGTCCACTCCCTTTTCCTCTTGGCACTACAGCTTCTACTTGAAGTCCTTGTGAGCTAATACAGTGCTTAGACACTGATGCTTTAGAAACTTGCTTTTCTTTGCAAAAATAGTAAGAAATTGGGTAGCTAATAAATTGTACTAATTAATTTACTCTCTACAGTGGGACAGCACTTAACAATGCTATGAAACAGGGAAAGTGCTTTGAAATTTACAGAAGTATAATGAAGCTGGATGTTTCCAAAGCTCCAGAAAAGAAATCTGCTTCAGCAACTCTTTAGTTTTGAGAGTTTCATCCAAGCTCAGCCTTTTGTTTTATTTATGGCTTTGAAGCTGTTTCTCAGCTATGATGAAGTTTTCTACAGCAAACAAAACCCTTGGTACTGAGCTTCTATGCCTGTTTTGCCCCGTGCAAGAAACTGAGACAATGATATAAAAGACTAGTCTCATGATTTGTGAAATTTTCTTTGCAAAACTTTACATACTATCTTGAGATAACTAGACCAGTTTTGCCTTCCAACTTCACTTAGAAAAAGGGGTTTGTGTACGTGTCTTTAATTTTAAAGCGTTTATTCATATTAATACATACTTAAGGCCAGTGTTAGTACCGATGAATCAATGCAACTGAGCTTGTAGGTTTTTTCCTGGTTATTCTGTATTTTTCTTTCTGTTTGCATGCACACCTCATGTAACAATTGTGAGTACTAGGAAGGTACAATTATTCAGTAGCTGCTGTGCTGACTTTTTGGATTCTGGATAGTGGCATTCTGGATTGTTTTAATTCTTCATCCCCTGATGTTTCAAATTACTGTGACATCCCCTTCTGAATCCAGTCTAGAAAATTAGTTATAATTACTGTAATGGCAGCTAATTGATTTCTTGAGCCTTTCCTCTGACATGTTGTCTTTCATCTGCAGACCCATTCTGAAGAGAGACCATTCCAGTGTGAGGAATGCAAAGCTTTGTTCCGAACCCCATTCTCTCTACAAAGACATCTGTTAATCCATAACAGTAAGTGCCAAGTCAGAAAGGAAAAAGAACTTCTTCAGTTCTCACATTTGACTGAGAAAAACAGACATATGGCACCTTGCTCCAATATGCAACTTGCTATGTTAAATGAGTATTAAGAGTCAGCTCTAACCCCAGGGAGCTAGAAAATTCAGAGCCAAATTCAAACCTTGTCTTTTAATGCCCTTAAATGCAAATCCGAATCTGCTGCAGAAAATCTAGCCACGATTTGAGGTCTGATGACAAGGGTTTTCTTTCTGTAAGTAAGTGTGATAGCGTTACCTCCATTTTAAGAAAGGAGAAAGGGAAGCAGAGTTAGCTCGGTGGCTTACTCAGCTTTTGTAGGTAATCCCGTTTAGAGCTTAAAATTGAGATTCTCCCTCCTGTGGCAGTCCAGGCTTGAAGTTTCCTGCCTCTGGCATAGAACTAGCAGCCCAGAGGAATGCTGTGGCCATTTTCCCCCATGAGTAACATGTTCTTGGCGTTCTGTACTGTTTTTTAACCGTCTGTGTAAAGATTTATTTTTGGTGGGATTTTCTCCATCTTTAATATTTACAGAGAACCCTAGACTACTATTCAACCATATGAATGTCAGCAGTTTAGATTTTAGGAAATATTCATGGTCTAAAATCCTTGTAGCTTAGACAGTGCTTTGATTTGGGGAATATTTATATTGGTAAATTTAAAAAAACCACAAACCTTTCTTTTTTTTTAATCCAGTCTAACATTGTTTCTGTTAGATAAATTATTAGACTGGTGTGTTTAGTTTGTTCTTTTACAATTATATTTCAAAGCTTCTGCAATTTCACAAAGCATTGAATTTTGTAGAATCTTTTCACAATGTTAAATGTGAAAAATGATGGGAAGAAAAACTTCAAAACCCATGTGGTAATGTGTATTCTAATGAACCAAGCATTTGCAGGGTATCCAAAAGCAGTAACTCCCGGTATGCAGAATTGTAGGTCTTGGTAAAGATGTGTCTAAAAACATATACTGTCACTTCTTTTTTCCAAGAGGAGGAGACTTCAGGAAATTTGAGTTAGGCTTGTGATTTGTGGCAGGTTTAGCTGTTCTGAAACCACCGCTATTTAAGTTAAATATTAAATATATCAGACTGTGAACTGTGGTGGCACAGACATGTCTAGTCGGTCTTCCTCGGTGCTAAAGGAGACATGTCTTGCTGAGGGACAGAGTCGGTGTTTGCAGTGGGTAACTTCTGCCATCTTAGCTAAAACTGTCTCCAAAATGAGTCAAAGCCTTAAACCAATTATGTTTGGTAGTCTTATTAATCGCAGGGAAGATTTTTAAACCTTTTTTTCTTACTTTAGAAAAAATACCCAACAAACTGACCAACTTAACAAGGAGACCTTAATACAGCGAACATAAGCAACGCTTTTATAGTTGTACTGCATCTCTCTTGTCTGTAGATCTATAAAAGAAGTGTTGACAGACCAATAGCAAAGTGAAAAGTGAAAGTCATTACTAGGATGAACTGAAGAATAAACAGTTTTCAGTTCAAGGCTGTGATTAAAACAAGGGGCTCTGCTGTTGTCTGAGCAGAGCGTGGGTTCACAGTGAAGAAATGTCGAGCTCTTCCCCTCATGACCTAACTCGGAGACTGACAAGTTGTGCTGCCACGATAATGAGTTTCTCATATTTGAAATAACTCAGAATTACAGGCATTGTCCTGCTACAGGTGGATGATAGTCCCGCTCATAGTACTGAAACATACATCTTGCTATAAAGAAAGGAGAGAGACAAAACAGAGCCTCTAGGTGTGTTTGGCTCGCTTTGCTTTTCTGTGCTGTAGGAAAGGAAAAATTGTTTGTGAAGCTTGAAACTGCTAGGAAAAATTGAAGTTCAGCCTACTTCATATATTCTTTTAAATTCAGTATCCCTTCCTTGTTTTACAAGCAGGTGCTCTGCAGAATGGTGTAGAATGACTTAAATTTTATTTTGCAAACTTAATTTACTGGCAAAAATTGTATTTCATAAACTCACTGCTCAGGTGTTCTTGTCTTGAAATTGGAAAAGGTGTCATTGATGTAGCTTCCAAAATTCAAGTTCAAATATGTCCACCTGACAAAAAATAATAAAAAAATCCAAACTATTTTTTTTTTTTCCTCCTAGGTTCTAGCTCTGTAAATGTAACTTGTCTTCTGGGAGTCAGACAAGCTTTTTCTCTTAGGCATGCTGATGAATAATACTTTTAGCATCTATGTTCTCATATGTCCTTGGCAATGGTGAAGGTAACCCTTTAGTCTCAGCTGTAGTGTTTAGGAAGGATGTGTGGTACACGATAAGTGTTTGGTAGCTCATACTTGGTTAATACTTGCTCATGGGGCTGTAAGAGACCTGGCTAATGAGAATGAGAAATCCTAAGCATTTTAGTTTGGATTGTTCAGTTGCCTAGGGTTGTGGAGGCATGCGTTGAACAGGATTGCATTTGTTGAGATGGCCATCATCCTTTTTATGTATTTGTTTTCCCAAGTAATAATCTACATGCAGAATGTTTGTTAGTAAGAGAAATAGCTCATTCTACAGCGGTCGTCAGAAGTGGGTGCTGAAGACGGATCATTTAAAATAAAGCACAAGTAGCCCTTATTTTCATTATCTTGAAAAAATACTCAATTTTAGGCTTGCCATTACTTTGCGTGTTGAAAACTTTTGCTAAACTGAAGCCAGGACTTGGCTAAATACATAGTTGGTGTTGCAGCTGTATTTAGTTGCAGAGTATTATAATGCATTCACACAGAGGAGACATGGTTGAACAGTATGTTAGTTGTGAAATTCCCGGACTTGGGAGGTTTTTTATTTGAAACCTGTTGATCTTTTACTACCTTATTTTTTTGTTGTTGTTATCTGAAAGTCATTTATATTCCCAAATCGTAATAGCTATGTAATACTGAAAATGATAGGAATGATTGCAAACAAAACTTTAGGATAAAAAGGAAAAATCCTCCTGAAACTCAACAAATGTCGAATCGTGTCTTAAACCATAATGATATCATGTAAATTTATGGAAATCATACAAAATTTTTTTACTTCAGAAGACATGGCAATTTGTTCAAATTACGCGTGGTATTGCTTCATTTTTCATTTCATATTTCATTTTCAGTTTTGGAGTGAAGTGGAAAGAAACAAATGTCAACCTGAAAAAAAAAAAATCCTTGAAACCTAGAAGTTCTTATAAGAAGTAACTTTGAAAAGAAATTACTTGAATATTTTTCCTTTGTTGAAGCAGTAGAAAATTGCATGTTACTTGAGTAAAAATAGCAATGGCTTCACTTTGTTAGCAGTATAATCTCCTGTTCCCAGGAAGAGGCCTGGAGTATGCACTGAACAGTGGGAAGCAGTATCAGTGTCAAACCTCCACATAGCAGCATATTAAATTGCATCCCTGTTGACCTTGAAAATTTTTCTGAATAGCTACACTGAAAGTATTTTAGGGTAAGGCAACTTGGACTCTAGTACTATTTAGCATATTCTTCTTGTGTCATCCAAGACAAAACCGCTTTTGCTTCCAAACCAACAGAGAATGAGGAGTTTGGGGGTCAGAGGAGGGCACTTATGGTTCATTTATGGGGGAGAGAAATGGGTTATCTAGGCTTTGGAATGTCAGTGGGTACTTGAGGCACCACTGTATTGATAAACTGCACTTACATGTATTACATGTATAATATATAATAAAGAAAAAAGTTTGTGTCTCAATATGTAACATCAAATGGGCTTTAATATGCAAGATACTGCAATCAATTTCCATTCATATTGGCCTTTGCACTGGCACCAAGGCTGGGATGATTTTATCCTTTAATGAGCTGTGACATGTGCATCTCTACACGTGCATCATCGCTACTGGAAAAAGTAGCTTGTACTTATTGAAGTCTGTATCTTACACAGATCAGGAGGCTGCAGGTCAGGCCTCTGCCCTGAAAAATAAGAAGTGGAGGAGGATAGTCCTTAGATTATGGTGATCTTTCTTTGTGATGTAACTGCTTGGAAAGTTTCTTGGGGTATGGGCACCTGCTTTCCAGTTTAGACTGTGGATTTCTGAACAAATGCCATGCTGCAGATGATTAATTTGCAATTTTAATCAAGAAGTTAACCATAGAAGAGAATATTCTCTTCTGCATTCACAGTAATGATAAAGAGAAGGTTCATTGTAATGACTTCAGTGAAGAATCAAATGCCTTTTTTTCTTTTTGTTCCCTCTCAAAAGATGCATGCGGATTTTTAGAATGCAATGTTTCTTCCCCACTCTTAGGTAATTTGTTGAATTTTGAAACTATTAACAATATTAACCTGATCTCTGCCACAACCTTCAACCATGTCACCACAGTTTGAATAGTACTACTGCTACAACATTTAAAAGTTATTTCATCTTTTTCACATGAGTTTGCCTCCATTAATGTGAAATGAGATAGGTTGCTGAAAGCAAGTATTTCTTCTTTTGAGAATTCTTTTAAATTCAGGAAGATGTCTTTTACCATTTAAGTTTCGAAAGTTGAGGTCTATTTCATCTTTTTGCTTGTTACCATAAAGTGAGTCTGTTACTGGAGATGCTGATAAAACTTGTGCTCCGTTTCACTGGAAAGTGTTTCCACTGGTAGCCGTTTCACCTTTGGCTAGAGAGTTTAATCTCGCGTTTCTGGCTATGTTGTGATGACTACTTCCTACTTTCTTCATTTCCCAATGATGTTTCTACCTGATGTGATAATTCTTGTTTTTTCTGTTCCCAGGACCCATCTTTTCATTTATCTTTTGTTGCTTTTATTAATTTCTCTGAAACAATAAGAATTGTATTTCCAGAAAAATCTGGTATCTTTAATCCTTGTTTTTTTCTTTATAAGGTGAGAGGACCTTCAAGTGCGACCACTGTGATGCTACTTTCAAAAGAAAGGACACATTAAATGTTCATATTCAAGTTGTACATGATGGACATAAGAAATACAAGTGTGATCTCTGTGACAAAGCTTTTGTGACACCCTCAGTCCTAAAGAGTCATAAAAAAGTGAGTAGAACAGTTCTAGCATATTCATGCCTTCGGTGCCCTTAAGGTTGTGACTAAAGAATAAACCCAAACAAATGCTTCCGCATTTCTGGCTTTTCAGTAGAAAGCTGTGATGGTGCTTAATGTTCTAAAATTCTTATTGCAATAATGGGGTTATTGGTGGCACGCAGAATCTGCAGCGGGTGCATATGTATAAATTGGGTGTAGGTACTCCAGCATCAGGTGTGTAGCAGGATGGGACTTGCTGCTCTCGCCATACTCCTTTCCACCGATCTCTGCAGTGGATTTGGGGTAAACCTTAGGAGAAAGCTTGTGTCGCTAGTTTTGCCTGAGGTAGGATTTACATTACGGGGAAAAAATATGAAGAAAATAATTGAATCAAGAACAAATCCATGGAGCAAAATCGGCTTAGGTGTTGCCACCAAATGCAGGTTGTGAGAGGTTGTTGAAAACCATCATGCATATGTTATTTGCTATATAGTATGTACTTCATATATGCATGTCAAATTGTACTAACAAAATTGAGTCTGAGTTACTTGATACAGTATTTTCAGCACATGAGTATGGGGAGTACTGTGCATTAGATCACGAATCTATATTTAAAATTGAGGAAAAAATGTCACAGTGTTTCATTGTCTCTCCAGCTCTGTAAGGCTTCTCTGTCTTACAGGTGTGGGAGCTAGCACATGTCTTTGGAGCCTAAATCAAATTATTGGCAGATAGCAGACTTGAATTCTCTAATGTAACACACAACACTGCCTCTTTTTAACGTGTTTACAGATTGTAAAAAGTAGCAGGACCAACTAGGAACAAAGTTTCTTCACTTTCTTTTGTGGTCTTTTAAAGGTCTTGCTCTTCCATTAAATGAATGTTAATGCATTTGCTGTCCGTCTGTCTGCAGTTTGTTTTAAATGCTGCTTGTCTCAAATTTAATATGCATTAAGTTACTTAGTAATTATAGTTGCTGGAAAATAGAGTTGCCTGTGATTGAGTGACAGAACTGTGTAACCCAGATACACTTAAATGGAAGATTTTCACCTTTACATTGGAACCAGAGTGAAAGGGAGAAAGGGAGTTGCCTTGTTTGTAGACCTCAGTAAGATGATGGAGATTCAAATATCATGGTTCATCAGTTGTTCGGCCTGTGAAATCAGTTGAGTTTTGCTGTAATAGAGAACTTTATATTATAGGATACTCTCCCTCTCTACTATCACTTTTAGAATAAGGAGTATTAAAGCACATTTGTGATTTAAGCGCAAATGTATTGGTCTAAGGAACTGAAAGGGTATAAAAATAAACTTGCAATTTGTTTCTGATTGTATTCTTAGGGAGCAAGGCTTTAGGAAGGCACAGTGTCTTTCATTAGACAAACTCATTTGTTTGGAAAAAACAGACTGCTTTTTAGACATGCGATCCTTTTCATCCTTATGTACTTGTTTTTAATCACTTGAGTAACAGACCTCACCTATAATACTGATATGTTGATTTCAGGTTAATTTTTAGCGAAGGATCTTACCAAGATGGATCACAAGATCTACAAATCCAAAATATTACCTGGAATCATTGATGAGCTCTGCATACATTTTTAGACTTTAGTCCCTCAGATTCCTTTCTAAAAATTTCAGTATGACTTAATTATTTAATGTTAAAAATGGCCATACACATATATGTATTTGTATTTTAATGGGAAGCAGCTACAGTTTACCATTTATCGCTATTCTTTCTTTGAGATTCCTTCCTAATTCTAATTACTGTTGCTGTCAGACTAGGACTTCCTGTATGTTTGTGAGCCTTGTAGTTGTAATGTATCCCGGAAATCCTCTGTTTTTTTGATTGTTTGGAATGAATTAATAGCTGTCTGTCTGGTATCCCCCAATGCTGCTGTTGGAGATACAAGTGACTTGTAAAGAACTCTATCCTAATCAAGAGGGATTTAACAGTCATATTGCTAATGTCAGGGAATGAAAACTATGCAAGTCCATCTAGTATTGAAATGATATCTCATTTACTCTTTTTCAGCTGCAGCATAGTATGTACTATGTGAGATAAGGTTTTTATGATGTAGTGAAGAATTTTACATCACTTCAATGCCTTTCATGAAAATAAGAATTAATTTCCCTATCTGAAGAGTCATGTGCAAAGCTTGAAACCCAAATAGCCAGCTGTACAGATAATGTTATCTTTCCTATGTCATTTAAATTAAGTTAACACTTATAAATGAAGTAATCAAAAATTCTCCACTAAAAGAGCAGTCACAGTTAAAGTTATTCAATAGGCTGATAAATCTTCAAAATTGGGCATTGAAAGTACAGTGTGAAAAATGATGAGAACCAAGGTATATGTAACTTAATTCAAGGTTGTCTGGTTGTTGGCTGTGCAGATCAGATTGGGAGAGTTTGCGATTATTATTTTTTTCCTTTTAAAAATAATTCTTCTTGTATCAGCAAGGTATTCTAGCCTTAAAAGCTTGATGTCAAAAGACAAGCACGCTGTATGATTTAGTGTTAGTGACAATTACAGTATACTTGTGATCAATTCTCTAAATGCAGTCTGATTCCAGCATTTATTACAAACTAGATAGGATCCCGTATGCAATTTGTGTTGACTGAAATCACCGAGAACTTGTACTTTTGAAGGATCGCTGTCTGTCATACTTCAGATGAAGGGATGGCTGTGTTTCATTCACATGAAACAGTCAGAAATCATGTGCACAAATCTCCATGGAAACCTTTCAAAGCTCCAGTTCAAATTTTCAACAGGGAAAGTTTATACTAGGTTGGGTAAATGCTTTTCACTACACTTCATAATGTAATAAAAATTCTGTGCAATTATATGCTTTTAAAAATAGACCCGTTTATGAAGAATAATTTTATTAGCTAAGCAAATTACTCTTTGCTGGTTTAGAAACCACCATCACAGATATCAAACTGAAGAACAAGTGTCTTATTTTTGCAATCATGAAAATACACAGAGGTGAATTGGGCATTTTTAATAGTAAATTTACTATTTCATAAACAGTTAGGAACTGAAAAAACAGTTTATTTTGCCATTAATAATGAAATTTGTTTAGTAATTTTAAAAGAAAATTGAAAGAATGCCTACAGCTAATTCCGCAGAATCTCTGCCTGGTGTGATGGTATAAAATATATAATGGAGATAATAGCGGTCAATTTCAATACAGGTAAAATACTCCATATTTCACTTATTTTAAAGCTGTGCTGAAGCTTTCATTCTTGTCCTTCCCCCCACATGCAGACTCACACAGGAGAAAAGGAGAAGATTTGCCCATATTGTGGACAGAAGTTTGCAAGCAATGGAACACTGAGAGTTCATATTCGAAGCCATACAGGTACAGTGTTGTTTATTGTAATGAACAGAGAATACTTTCTAAATATATGACAAGGTATATGAAAGTTTGTCTGCAATTTGTCTGTCCACAAAGAATAATGCAAATTTCCAAGTAGGCCTAACAGCATCTCTTTTAGACATTTTATCTGCTTAATGTGTAAAACTGGATTCTATTCTCAACTGTAATTATGTGTGAATGTATATACATAAATATTTATATGTATATACAATAGGAGTTCATTCATCTCTGCTGCTTCTAAGGTGTTTTGAAACTCTGATTTCATACTGTAGCTTGTGACCTTATCACAACCTCTGTGTTACCCAAATTGGAATGTTCTACCTTGGGTATGCTTTAACTCAAAATTTATATTCTATTGTAACATCTGACTCATTGTATTGGTCTCCTAATATTCCTGGGTCTGAGTTAATGTAACTTTTTTATATTGCCATGCAGATTGCATTACTGTTTCCTTATGTTCTATTTGTGCTTCTGGAAACACTGAAAGTACATGAGTTGTTTTGTCATGTTGATAGGTTTCATTTTGTGAACTTATGTTTTAATTTCAAATAAGTGGCAGGCAACTGAAAGGGGTTTCTTTGTGATAATTTGTTTCCAACAAAAAAAGGTATAGATTTGCCTTTGGTAGTCAAAGCATTAGTTAACAAATAGCTTTCCTGTGGCATTCTATTCGCTTTGCATAAGCAAATTTGGTTTGCAGGGAGATGAGAGAGTTGGAGTTTTTAATCATTTGTCTTTCTACTGTGTTTGGAAAAGTCTTAATCACTTCAGTCTATTCAGACCACCTGTTAAGATTTCAGGTTTTACTAGTTTTTGATATATCGTGATTTTTGGATTTGACTGCTGTAGACACTAGCAAATTTTTATCCTGGTCCTGTGGTCAGGATAGAAGGCTATAAGACTTTTACCTCTAGCTCTTATTCTTTACTAAATTCCATGTTTGGAACATTTATCCCTCATAGCAGCTCTATAAAAATATATACATATAAGCCAGTGTATATGCGTTCTGCTCAGGTGGATTGTGTATACTGTGTAATCCTAAACACAAAATACACTGAAGGTCAAAGCTGGCAAGATCCAGAATCACAATGCAGCAGTTCTGCCCCTTCCTCCTCTTTATTCTTGTTGTTCTGCAACTTCACCTTACCAACTCCTTTCAAAGTCCTTCCTGACAAATCTCACCTGTTCTGTTTTTTCTCTTCAGTCTTCTGTCCCGTAAGCTGTGGGTTTCTCTTCTTTTTTTCTGACTTCCTGAAGATGCAGAGAAGAGGAAGGAAAAAAAAAAAACCAACCAAGCCAACACTCATGGAGCATGTGGTATGAGGATTTAGAGAATACATAGGGACTGTGCCTTATGGAAGAACAAATCACTTGCCTACCTGGGCTGTACTTTAATGGATCAGGTAGACAGGAGGAAAAGGAAGCAATTCAATAGTCTTGTTAGTTAGTCACTCAGCACATCAGTCTAGTCTTCTAGGAATATGACTGCCTGAATTTCTAATCTATGCTAACTTTTTTCATGAAGTTATTTTGCTGTTTTAATTATGGATATTTCTTTACCTTCACCTTACCATCTCATTAGGGGGTGGCATTACGCTTTAATTTGTGCTTACATTATGCTTTAATTACGCTTGCATTACATTATGCTTTAATTTTCTGGTATTTTGGCTTACTAGACTTTCCTGAAAATTATGACTTTCAGAGGTTTTTGGGGGGGGGGGGGGGTTTTTTTTTTTTTAATGCCTAAAGGAATATCATACTGTTACTCTTAATTCTTCACTAAAATCTGTGGATTCACATTCCAATGTTTTTTGCAGGCAAGTCTGCTTTATTGCCTTTATTAGTGTCCTGGCTTGTCTTTCCTTATGTCACAGGCTTTTTCCTTTAAACTTTAGGTATGTTTTTTGTGTACTATCGATGATTACACATCAGTTTGCACAGAATAGAAAGGCCCTAGTTTTTTGAGTTGATAGTGCAGATAGCTCTGGGGAAAATACTTCATAGCTGTCTGAGTGAATGCTTTTCACATGCGTGCTACTACCAGTTACATTTAATGTTTCAGCTCTCCCAAGCAGGCTTTCCTAAATTTAGGAGTTAGGCTACAGTGAGTTTCATGAAACCACACACCAGAGACCTCTAACCTTGACTATAGAGCCTTGCAAAATTTGTAGTCACTATTACATGAGAAACAGTGAACTATGATATTTTGAACTTAGTTAAAGTAGGAGGGCAGTGAAGATTTCCGGTACATTTGTAAATTAAATACGATGGAAGAAACTACCTTGCTAGGAGGTGGAATTTGGGGAATACGCAGTGTGAAAATAACTTATGAAAGAATAACACTGCAGAAGGAGGGAAACTTTCAAGGCCCCTTTCTTTACCTATAAAGCTGGAAGTGCTCATTTTAGAGAGTTACTAATTCAGGAAAAATGTCATGCTAGATCCATCTATAATGACCTGTGCTAAATAAACTCTGATCCTTTCTTCTGCCAGTCGGTCTGCTATTGTGATGTCAGTCACATCTTTGGTGGAGAATTTTGTGATTCGCATCTTTCACTGTGAGAATAAGCTGAAATGCATTGTCACGGTAGTTTTTGATGTCATTTTATTATGGTTCCTGTCAATTTCTTGATTATCCTGAGGGGAGGAGGGGGAGTGGCTCCTAAGTTGTGACTTGTGGTTTGGAAAAAAATACCTGCCTTAAGTGAGATTTAGTGATAAAATGCCAGAGTTTGATTCATGTACTTCCGGAGGGGTGGTTTTGACTTGTGCTATACCCAAAGACTTTAGCCAAGTTGTTCATTATCATAATATATGCAGACTAATCAAGAGGAAACTGTTGTCCAAGGTTCAGTGGGCCTGAGGAGGCATAGCTTTCTGAGGAACAGCTTCCATCATTTCCAAAGGAAGTAAGAGTAGTTGGTGAAGGGAAGCTGTGTCGTCTGCAAACAGTGCAAAAAAAGTGGATTGCTCATTTGATGGCTTTTAGTAATAAAGCTTGCTGCATCATGAAAATCCTTGAGAACTTTTCAGGGATTTTCTGAGCAGTAAGACGTTTTCAGTTTATCAAACAGTGGAGCTACAAACTTACCTGATTCGGTGATGAATGTTTGGTTTCTAAATGTTGCTGTGTTGAATACTTGGTGCTCTTGGTATATATTAAATTCTGTGGTTTTGAATTAATCAATTCAAAGCTGCTCTCTCTCTTTTTTTTTTTTTAATTATTTTGGGTCAGACTTCAAAGTACCATTTTTCCTTCTGAGCTAGAAGCGAAACAGCCAGCCACTGTCTGTTTTCGAGAGATGATTTGTCTTTGTTAATAAGCCTTCAGCTGGGGCTAAACTTTTGGTGCCACCACACAGTACGCCTAAAGTGTAAATATTGCAAAGACCTTGAAGTCTTAGTCATTACAGCTGATTAGGTTTGAGGTCCTGGTGCAGACGTTTGTGTTATCCCATTTTCTGTGCACGTGGTCAGCTAGACTTTGTTTTATTAGCTGTTTTGAATAAGAGGCTTTGTTCCGTATTTAAAAAATAAAGCCAGGCAGAGTTCTTTCAAAAGAGAGTTGTATATCAATTTTTATCCTTTTTTTAATTATTTATAAAGCTGTTCTTTATAAAAGCTGGGGTTCTTGGTTACTCCCCTGGTTCTGCTTTGTAATTATGCTTTTGATATGCTTAATAATCCATATACAAAAAGAGAAGCTCAATGGGTTTTGGCTTTTATTTAATACACAGCATGTGTTCTTAGATACTTTTACTCTCAGATGTATGCATGCTTCCTCAATAAGCAGTTTTCTTCCCTCTTTTATCTTAGAGTAAGACTGTCTGTAAATGAGCCCTAACAGTACTTGGCCTTTTGCAGAAACTGAGCTGGTTTGGGGTGAGTGAACATGTCTGCATGTGCATGTATGGAGGGAAGGGGTTGATGTTTGCATCTGAACCTAGCATTTTGCTCTGTAATTCATCATCTGGGTTTCCAGCCTTGGCATGACAGAGACAGCGCTCTGTAGGTCAGCTGAAACACTATAGCGCATTCTCCCCCTGCTGTATCCTGTTGGTTTATGACTTCTTAGGGTCAGAGGGAGCTGAGGTTAATTCAGCAAAAGAATCCTCTGACTGTGATATAAATTCCTTGGCTCGTACATAAATTGTAAAAGAAATTCTGTGGGCTGCTTCTTGGGCTTGAAAACTGGGGCCAGGAGGTTAATTACTTCCCTAAAGTTCCAAGCAACTTTCAGTGTTAACAGTTACTGGCTGCGGTTTCTGTAGCTTTGCATTTGCCTTCGATGTAGCTATTTAAATCTGTTAATTGCAGTCTGGTGTGTATGTGTTGGTGTGTGCCTAGGTTTTTTTATATACGGACACACACACATGCACGCATTTTGTCTGTGATATTTATATTGTTGCTTTCCTGATTAGCTGTATCGTAATCCCTTCCATCTTTGGGATGTAGCACATCAAGTTGAGCAACAATGAAAGTTGTTGTGAGGTATTTTATATTTGCAGCTAAATTTATTTTTGACTTAAGGGACTTAAGTGTTCTAATTATACTCTGTTACATAGGGACTGGTTAGGGACAACTAGTGACCATACATGTCTTCCCAAAAATACTTATAGATGCAAAAATAGGTTAAAAAGTAACCTTATTTTACTTTTCCATCACAGTTAGGCAAAGTCCTGATAAAAAGCCAGTAAGGTAACTATGACTTCTCATCTTGCTCAGATGCATGACTTTACAGGTTGCCCAGAGAGGTAATAGATGCCCCATCCCTGGAAACCTTCAAGGTCAGGTTGGACGGGGCTCTGAGCAACCTGATCTAGTTGAAGATGGCCCTGCTTGTTGCAGGGGAGTTGGACTAGATAGCCTCTAAAAAGGTCCCTTCCAACCCAAACTATTCAATGATCTGTCCTACATGTTTTCTGAAAAGGTGAATATTTCTGTTCTCTGCCATTTAAGAGCTGTGGCTTAATGTGGCATTTTTACATGTTATAGTCTCTGCTATGTGGAAAAAGCCACTTTATTTTATAAACACAAGTTGAGAAGGTTCTTTTCCATATACACGGGTCAAACATAATACCAAGAGATTACATTAAAACAGGAAAAAGCATTCAGACTGTGGACTTTCATATCCTTTGTGTCAGCACAGGATTTGCTTTTGAAAAGCACACTTTTCAATTTCCATTTCTATAATTAAAGACTGTTTAATAAGCTCATGAAAACATTTCATCATACTCATCCATTATAACTTTAGGTGCTGATTGCCTTCTTGAGATACCTCTGCATTGAAAGCCTGATCTTATGGTCTGAACTTGCCGCTGTAGTCTTGTTGCTACACTTTGATTAACTAGGCATTTGAGCATAGTTAAAATCATATTTAAGGTCCAACTGTATAAAAATCTAGGTCCACATTTTGCATTTTTAATGGAAAAATTTTTAATTCCTGAGTAACCAAACAAAATATTAGTTGTAGGGTTACAATAAAAGTCTTCGATTATTAACAGTAGTTCAGTTATCTATGAACATAAAAAACCTTCACAGTAGTTGAAGGAAGTAGTGAGTTGAAGTACAGTATAAATCCCGTTTATTACTGTGTAAAATATGTCTCTAAAGTTTCACTAGCTAAACAGGCAACTGTTTGTTCATGTACATTAGAAATAATATACAGCCAGGATCCTCATTCTAGCAAATCATCCGGCAAATTACCTTCTAGGTAATTTATATTTTCCTACAGAAAAAAAAAAGATAAAAGGGAAGCTGGAAGGAAGTTCCTCTTATACCACAATGAAGTATGTGAAAAAAATGTATCTGTATCTAGTCAGTGAACAGCTTGCAAATGTCTACAGATAGGTTGTTTCTATTCGATAACTTATACGTGATCTCTCTTTTATCTACCGAATTTAAAGGAGCTTGCAGAAGGCCTCAAAGGTAAGCATTCTGCATTTCTAAGCCTTTCAGTTTATACATCACTGTCCTATTTATCTCCAGACAACAGTTAAATCTTTAAAAGTACCTGTAAAGTTTCATGCAGCTGTCAGCTTCTTGTTGGCTGCTTCCATGAATGAAGAAATGTTCGTATAAGGGATAGATTATTTGAATCCTAGTGACATCTTTAGATCAAATGAATTACTGATTGATTGATGCATTATACTTTAAAAGATTCGATTGACCGTTGGGTTCACTGAAGTCATAGATGTTAATGCTCCATTCGTAGGGAAAGCAAACTGCTTAATTCCACTAATAGATGCAAAGAATGAAGTTGTTTTATTCTTTAAAGTAAGTGTGTCAGGATTTTCTTTGTGACTAAAATCTTCTGGTAGATTTATTATTATTAATAGTAGCTCAGGCTTTACTGTACAGATTCAGATGGTCGTCTTATTTTGCAGGGTCCTTTACTAGTCTTTATAATTCATTTAGTTACAAAGAGCTAGAATCTCAGGTACATCATGATGATTTTTTTGGACCAGATAGGGTAAACATTTTGACTATTGATCTTAATTACAGGTAATCTGAATTCTCTGAATAAACCCAAAAGTTTGCTGAAAGCAAACCTTCTCGGCTATGAAAATACCGCTTCTGTGCCTCAAAGAAGAAGGCATGGCTAAGTACTTAGAAAAAAAAATGGTTAAAGCAATCTAGTTTTCCCTTATTTTGAGAAGAATAGCATTTGAGTTTTTTTCTTATGAAATATACAACCATTTTTAGTTAATAGGAAATGCATAACTGCGTAAAAAGTTATGCATAAAAGATGCATACAAGAAGACGCTCATAAAAGCAGTTCTAGTTCTCCCTTGTGTCTTGAAAATATACAATTATTGTAGCTCGGCTAGAAGGCATTCACAAATACACAGGCTTAGTTTTGCTGATCATAGGTGGAAAAAAAGAAGAGAAGTATTTAATCTCTTGTCTTCAGAGTCTGCCAAGTTCGAATGTTGGTTAAAATGAGGAGTGCATAAGAAATGGGTCTAATTGACCCATACCTGAGTACTGTCTTTCCGTTTCTCTCAGCGACAGGATTGTTCTCAGAGTGACCAAAGAGCTATCCCTTCCTTTATCAGGCTGACTATGAGTCTAGAATTACACATATATTTGATGTGATGATCTTGCGGACATCAGCTGAGACAAGTACTTTATCTTTCAAATCACAAAGTTGTTTAGTTCTTGGCATGAGAAAGCTCCTTCTGTGTGGGTATACTTTTGTACCTTCTGAAGTGCTAAATTTTGAGTGTTTAATTGTTGAAAATCAGGCAGGTCAGAATTTTGTATATGTCAGATAACTGTTTTTATAGTCTAGTCCAGATTAAGGCCAGCCCAGGTGTTGTAAAGAGGGCAGCTGGCCAAGCTTCTTGATTACTCTCCTGTTATTTTCCCTTGCTAGAATTTCTAGTCAAAATTATAAAAAATGCTTAAGAGACCTAAGGTATTAAATGCTTTTGAAAATGCTACTCAGTATCTAGAGAACTACCACATCTATACAAGAGGAAATGTACTATGTTGAAGAAGTGTTTTTCTTCTCCAGGGCCATTTGACGTGCTGTACAGTGCCAAGGTGGTGAAATTTACTGAATGTTTTCTTGAAGTGTGAATATTTAATCTTCATTCAATAATTGGTTTTCTGGCATTTTCTCATTTAGGTTCTGTTGGTATCACTTGGGTCCTTGCGTTCCTATTTAATTTAATTTTAATTCCTAATGAAGTTCTTTTCGTGTGGGAGAAATTGAGTTTGGTGTACGGTGTACTTAGGTTTCTTTGTGTGAGTAGGTATTTGTATAGTGCATTAACTGAATTCTGTACAGTTAAGGACACACACTCCCTTTTTAATTTGATGGCAACACTGCATACAGAGCAACAGCATCTGAGGATAAATGTGTAAAGCTGTCACGTGCTTTGTACGAACAGATAATGTTCTAAAGCATATGTCACAGATTATAATTTTGTTGTGTCCGTTAACCTCTTGCCCATCCTTACTTGTTGTTGAATGCTGTCAGCACCCCACATTATCTCCGACTAAAAAAGCCTCCTTGCAATTCCCGTTCTGGGCTGCCCTGTTGATCACCTGGTATGGAGTGTTGTGTGTGTGATCCAGATGGACCCCTTGCCTCCATTGCCATAATAATTTGTTAATTTTTTTAAAAAGAAAACAGAAGAAAACAATTCCTTTTGTTATGTACACTGCACGTGATCTGATGTTCAGGGCAGTCTGTCATAAGTCTTTCTCTGGTGTTTGTGAGTGTTGACCTAGACGAGTGGCGCTGAATACCACAGCTGACCAAGCAGAGATGTGTTAAAAAGTATAAAAAACCCCCTTGATAATTTTGCTGCATAATTCAAATTCTTAATCCAGCAGTTTAGTTCCAATAAAGACAGAAAGCCAAGGAATTTGTACATGAAGGCTAACATACATACCTGACACTGTATACAAGTAACCAAGCAAGCTACGTGGGAATGGGGACAGTAAATGTGACTCCAAATGTAACAGAATGAAAGGGAAGTAATGCTCATATATAGTTTGAAAGAGCTCTTTGAGACTGCTTCCAAAACTGAATGTGTAATTCATCAAATGCCTACTTTAGCGTGCTTTTGGCCGTCTTCTCTTTGCCTCTGTTCCTTTTTTGGTTTGCTTGTCTCTTCAGACACCTTTGTTGATCTCTTCACGTTAGGACTATTTCTCTGTTGCACGTTTCATTTGTCTCATTTGTTGGGAATATATTTGTCACCTCTAAAGTACACATTTGTTTGATCTTACTTGAGGTCATTGTTTCAAAGTAATCACTAACATTGCTGTTTATGTCAGGTTTCTGCCTGATTTTGTAATTAGCTTTTTGGTGGCTAAACTGACTAGAGGAAATGCAAAATACAGTGTGAAAATAGCAACACATGAGGCTAATTTGAATTATTGTGTCTCAAAGTCTTCATTAATTGTCTAGCTCTAGCCACTGAAGTCTTGAAGAACTAATATGTATTTGATTTTGTTTCTTAATTGTTTTGCTCCCAGGGCTGTCAGAGTTTGGGAAATCTGGGTGGTTAACTCACTCTAAGTATTGCCTTACAGCACTTTTGATTGCAAATGTCTCAGGAAACTATCCATCCTGAGTTGAACTGGAATGAAAGAATCTGGTGTTTAACTTTTTATGCTATATAAAGGTCTAGTAGGTATTGTGATCTCAAGCTAGAGATGTACACACTTGAGGGGAAAAAAAAAATCAATTCTATCATGACATGTTTTCAGATCAAAATCCCATATGGTTTTCAATCATGGTATTGGTTTTTGTAATCCTTGTATTAGGGTTAAATTTATTTTTATTATGTTAAAAGCTTTGGTTTTGTTCATACAAAATCTGGAAGTGGAGTGTCTAGACTTTGAATTATATTAAATCCACTGCAATTTATCCACGGATTATTTATTTGAGGTTATTTGTACAGAAGTGCCATTAACGTGTTGAGCAGTTTGCTCTTGGACAGCAGGGACGTGACAGTCAGCTGTAACTTGAGGGTAAACATAGCGTTTATTACGTCTGCCTTTCTTGAATGTTTTGCTATTTTAATGATAGCAATTATTCTTAGTTATTGTTGCATTCACAACGTTACTTCTGGGCATGTTGACTGGACAAGCTGTCAAATCACGATGTATTTAATATAGCTACTGGATTTTGATACTGTACTGAAGTAGAAAGCCTGCTGAAATGTTTCAGTGAGAAGGGCAGATCATAGTCTCAGTTGTGGTTTAATGGCAGAGTTGCAAACAGTAACATAGAATGTCAGGTCTTTTTCCAAATGTTTTCCAAAAGTAAGTGTTAGGGTTAAATCTTTGTAGCGTATTTGGAAGTTAAAAGATTTTGACCCCATGTTACCTTTTTTTTTTTGTATAAATCACATTTTAAAAACCCCAACAAATAACTAACCACCCTCACTTAGTGAAATAATACCTTTGAAAACTTACTCTATTAAGAACTGCAAAGAAAAGGCATTATAGTAAGAATGCAGTCTCATGGATGCATTTGTTATTTGGATCATTCTTACAAGCAACTGACTGGTAGCATGAATGATGTTTGCCTTGTCTAGTTCCAAAGCACGGAGGGAAGTTAATTTTTACCAGAGTTAGAGAAGTTAGTAAGTAGGATTATAATAGTTTTTCCAAAACCTGCTGTCCATAAGTTCAGACGCCTAATGTGAATTAGTTGCCTATACTCATGAAACAGTAAATAGAGAAAAAGATGCATTGACAGAGGGCAGCTCGCTTGGTTCTGAGACAGGCAACACTCAGGCCCTTTCTGGAGAGTTATGCGTCCTGGTTTTCTTTTATCTTTAGCTTCATTGAGATTCAGAGCAACTTGTTAAAATTAGACATCCCATTTTCAAATGGCTGATGTAAAATGATGAGCAATCTTACTCTTGCTTACAGATCAAATCATCTTAAAATGCAACTAATTTTTATTTAAAAAAATATCCATACATGTCTTACACAGGGGCACAAAGTCGTCTTTGCACTGGTTACAGAAAGAAATTTATTCTGAGAAACATGGCTGTTGCAAGCACAGATTTGTTTTAAGTGACCCACAGGTAATTTTGTAAAATCCTACAACTCTTTGAGGTAGAAGGCAAGTTATGCATTTAAAAGATGCGCATGCACGGGGGAAACAGTTGCTTTTGTGAGGACAAGGGCACTTGTATGTTATTTTGGACGTATGGGCTACAAAGGTGAGGTGAAAGAAAATAACGTAAGAGCAGCAGTAAAATTACTTGGGATCATCTTTTAGGTTGTTTTGCTGACAATTATCAATGGCACAAGTGCGTGAGAAGTTGTTTATATAATTTAGAAAAATAGGATGTCGCCAAGCATCAATGTCAAGTTACAGCTCGCAGTCTGTGTTATGTAGGAGACTCAATTTTTGGAACAGCGGAGATTTTTGAAACTTTACAGTATGGAGCAGCTGCACAAAGCCAGTCTTTTTCAGGTGTAACACGTTGATACGAAGTCATGCTGTTGCCCTCTACTGGCATCTGCTGAAAGCTCTGATCCATACTCATCAAGTACCGTGGTCTCCATGGTTAATTTATGAAGGACACTGTTAATCCATTTCAGACAAGCTCAAAACCATCCTTTGAAAGCACAAGTCTTTCTCTTTAAGGATACTCAAGGGTTGGGGGAGAGAGGCGGGAGGAGTATGGCTCCTACCTGTCAACACTCATCTGCTTGCAAACTACTGAAAGCTTTAACTTCTACGTTCAAAAGCCCTAAATCATAAAAATGTCGGCTGAATTAATTAAATATTTGAGTACTGACAACTGTTGGAGTGTTTGACTTTCAGAGCCATGGATTAAAGACATTGAGGGTCACGAGAGAGAGTATCATATTTCAAACTGCTCCACGAAAACACAGCTATAACACAGTGATTGTTGTCTTCATCAAAAAAAAACCAACCCAAATTCACATAATTGTGCTTTCTGAGAGATGGCACAATACAAGAGAAAAATACTTGTGTTTCACAAGTACTTTGCTACAGAGTTTTTTTTGCTGCTGTCATTTACAGTTACCTAAAAAGTTAATAGAAGACAGAAAAGAACAGAACAGATTATCTGCTAAATAGTTGTTTTTATTTTATCCCCTTACTTAAATAATCATCTGGTCTCAGCTGCCCTCCAATCTCTACCCAACCTGTGACTGTATGGAGATGGAACAGCAGTGACTGTCGGGTGATCAGCTGTACTGTATTCACAGCGGGTCCTTTGAAGAGCTGTAGCTGTGAGCTGTCTCCATTGACATACTTCTTGTGATCCCCTTGGCATCTTGTTCCCAAGAAAGAAAACATCCAGTATCTTCCCTCTGAGCAATCATGGAGGAACACTCATGTGGAGAAAAGATTGAGGGATGAAGCTTCCTTTCTCCAAGTCAAGATGAATATCCCTGTTATTAGGGACTGTGGAGCTTTAAGTGCTTATCTCTGTTCCTGCCACTCTCTTGCGCTCTGATCTTTGGCACATCAGTGAAATATGTCTGGTTGGGGTTTTTTAACTGTAAAATGTAGTTAATCTTACTTACCTGTTTTCCAGGACTGAGTATGAGTCTTAATAAGTATTTGACATTTGGACTATGTTAGATCTTTCTATACATGCAAAGATTCTTTTGTGAGTGGAAAGCTGTGCGTTGACTAAGTAGAACAAGCTTTGCTTAACTTGTATTTTCAAGTAAAGATTTTTTACACCTTCAGCATTGTGATGGTGTAGAGCAAATACCATTTTGTTAATAGAAAAATATTTGCGTCTTAATTTGTTGAACTTCGATTTTGTACTAGAAACATCTGATGTTTGGTATTGAAGTGTTGTGTGCAGGAAGAGGGAGGCCGTGGACTTGGATTCCAGTGCATTGCCTGAAGGGTTAAAAATAAAAATGCCCTTGGGGAATTATAAAGCTTTATCACTTCTTCCAAATTATGGATCTAGCTTAGAAACTCTTCACTCTGATTCTGAATAGCTCAGTATCCACATTACGCTAATGTGAGTTTGGAAAAATGGATGTTAAATGACACCAGTTTAATGGAGCATTAAACCACGTACCTTTAAGGTATGGGATGCTGAATGGGAGATGCTGAGATCCTTTTGCTTCCATTTCAATCGTAAAATGTGATGCAAATACTTGTGATTAACTAGTTTCTAACACAGTTAGTTCTGATACAGCATTAAAAAAGCATGGATTTTATATTTCATTGGGATTCTGACACCCAGAGGGCTCTAATAGTGACCAGATGTGAAATGGAAGAAATATTTGGGAGTAGTTAATGCGTAACCATAAAAGTGACCGTGTGTAAGTCACTGTAGAATGTGGTTTGAGCAAAGGCAGTAAGTGGTTTTTTTTTTTTTTTTTCCTCCCCCCAAGGTGCTCTGTCTGTATTTATATATTGCTAGAGAAGCAGAGAGGAATGTTTTGATCAGCCTGCAACCTGCTCAGGTAGATCTTTATTTGTAATTTTCCAGATGCTCAGATCTCTTTGGTTTGAAATGAGTGTGAAGACAAGCCCAGAAAAAAGTACCTCAGTTTGAGAAATAACTGTGCTGCAAGGTCTTCATGTACTGAGGCCATATTTATGGAATTTAATGTTTTTTCTTGTTTTCAGGTGAGCGTCCTTACCAGTGTCCTTACTGTGACAAAGCTTTCAGCAAGAATGATGGTTTGAAGATGCATATTCGCACCCACACAAGGGTAAGTGTAGCTTAGTTTTTATGGTTACTTGAGAATTGTCTATAAATCATGCATGGCAAAAAGTTAATGATTGCTGTTCGTGTAGAGATTAGGCTATACCAACCAAGATATTTTACACTAATCAAAATAAAAGGCAAAGATTTATGTCATTAACTGTTAAGTTCTAATTATGACTCCCTTACTGACCTTCTGTTTTTTCTGTGTTCAGTTTCTTACATATTGAAATAGTAGCAGTACCAATTTCTTCCTTTAAATCTGTGGTTATTTATAGATATAAACTAATGTTTGTGATTGTTTATTGAGTAAACAATTCTGTAAAGACTTCACTATTCTTGAAATGTCAATATCCAGTGCTTTGATTCATACTGTTTCCTTAAAATCCAGTCACTCTGAGCTTTTGTAGATGCTGTACTTTACTGATGACAAATAATAAGTTGCAAAGTGACTTTATTTTAACTTTTATTTAAATGAAGGGAAAATAAAAGGTAAATTGCACATGTCACCAAGATTCTTTTTGAACCTTTACTCTGAGTTAGCACAAAGATCCCTGTTGTAGGGAAAAGTCTTATCATGTATGTGTATTTTCTAGAGGACAAAGGCGAGATCTTGGCCCCCCTCAGCCAGCAAAGAGGTGGAGAGCTGTCTTCAAACAGCCAGATGTGAATTCCCTTAGGGAAGGGCAGGCTCTAGGTGATGTTAGGCTGGTCTAGCATTTGACATACTACCTGCCTCTGGCCTTCCCATCCACCATAAGAAAACAAACAAAAAGTAATCTGTAGTTTTTACTAGTAGTTCCTTGGGAGTTGTTACTGCTTACAGAAGTCAAGGCAGCCTTGAAGCCAAACTGAGAAAGTTCTTTATTTTAGGAAACAGGAGAAGGGGGGTAGTTAAGTGAGTAGTCTTCATATGCAAATCTGCAAACAGAATAGTTCTAAATAAGGAAAGATAAGAGCAAACCTGTTTGTTTAACTTTCTACAGTTCTAGCTAGGTCTTGAGGATATTAACTGGAGGTCCTAGATAAACTTTTAGCTCATGTACCCCAAACTTTAGTTTAAAAGTTATTGACAGTTTGTGCAATGCTTTCTGGTGGTTCACTGGGAGCAGGCTAGTCCCACGTTGTTGATTGTTTCTCCTTCTTTGCAGCTGTTAAATTACTTTAAGAAGTGCTATAAAATCTTGTCTGTTATTACTGTCCCATATTACTGTTTTTGCACCAGGAGAAATTTCGTTACCATATATGTTCTACATGGCTACGAAGGGGAGGAGCAGTAAACAAGCCCAACTCTGAAATAGTGCCAATTTTAATTTTTTCCTGATTTGTCATACAGTCTGAGTAAAAACAGCAAACCTCCCCAGCCTCTGTAGAAAAAAAAAATAGAGAGGGGGAAAAAAATAACAAGAAAAGGCCTTTAGAGCCTGTAATGATGTATCTCTGCTGACTATGTAGTGATTTACTACACCAAGCGACTATTTCTTCCAAAATGGATGCTCATGAGTGAGGTTAGAGAACTGTACAAACATTATTTTCATTGCTTAAAAGCTGTAAATTAACTGATAGCAGTTATTTACAGCAGGATTGCATGTCCTACAGTCTAGAAAGCTGTGCATTTTTTTTATAATTGCATACTTTTTTGATAGTTGTATACATGAATCCTGATTACCGCACAGTGCAGATAATAAAGCACTCAGATGTATTATGTTGACAATCAGAAAAAAAATAAGTCACTTTGAAGTAGAGATTTTTTTAATTGCTCTGAATGGGAAACTGATAGTTACTCATTAGCTGAGTGTACTTTATTGGAATGTTTTTTGCTGTTAGCTGTGCTCTGAAACATAATTATGCACCTTAGTAGAGAACGTGCTATTTTATTGTTGTTTGGCTGCTTGCTACTAC
>VXBO01007119.1:314826-379819 GCA_013400135.1 Rhinoptilus africanus
ACGTCTCAGAAAATGTTCTGCTGTATCACGTAGTTGAAATACCATCCTTACAGAAAGAACGAATTTGGTTCACACCAAATGTGATACGAGTGTTTCCGTATACTTGAGATGTTATGATCGTCTAGATCTGAACAGGTCGTATTTCAATTTTTCTCTTTTGTGTGTGAGTGTGCCAAGCAGACTATTGGAAGTCTTTACAGTTAAATTAGGGGATTAAAATATACTGGCACAACATCATTTTTTTAGACCTTGGTTTGAGGTTTTGGTTCTTTTTGCTGTTCATATGCTATTCCTATTCTGAAGCTTCACAGTGAAGCTCCTATGTGCATGAATGCCATTAATATATTCATTTATCCTCAAATATTTTTTACACTGAGATAATAACAATCAATATTGATAACACTAAGATTAGTAGCTCATGTGTTACTGTAACATTGCTTCTCCCAAGTTCGCCTCATCCTCACGTTTCAACACCTTATTCTGTATCTAAAGAGAACTGGATAGCCAAAAAGCTTAAATTCTTAGGAGGAAAAAAAGGTTGACTTCAGAACGTTACCCATGCAGTACTGCAGGATCATAAGCTGTAGTTTAATTGTTCAGATGAGTAAATATTAGTACAGGTACAGAGGAATAAATATTTATTTTAGGTGGTGTGATTCAGACGTAAGTGAAAGAACAGAGTGGTGAAGGGAGTTTGGGTTTTTTGAAGGAACAGGAAGGAAGAGGGAGAGAGAAAATACTGAGGTAAATTGAAAAGAGCACTTGTGTGTTTGGTAAGAATATGAAGATATTGATGCTTGTCAGGATTGTAGTGGTTGATATTCAGGGTCTCATTATGAGACACTGAAAAACATAAATAATTGACCCTTGTGTGTTTGGTGATGTTTGTGATTTTTAACTTAGTACTGTGTTGAGAGGAAAAAAAAAATCTAGAAAAATATTATCCAGGAAACAACAAAAGACCCCCTTTCAGTAGAGAGATGCTGTTTAGTATGTAGGCTCTATATAATAGTGCTGTAGTATCGTGATCCCTGCCTTGAGGTTTCTCTGACCAGAGGGATGCTAGCAAAGCCGTAAGTTGTGCACTGTCTGAGATTAAGAACTACTAATGGTTTCTGCCACGTACTTTAAGATCAGGCAGGTCTGTCCTTACTGCCCAAGGTGTTCTCTCTTTTCCTCTTTCCTACCATTTTGTTCTCAAGGAGGTACATGCTGCTTGCTGGAGAAAAAGGTTGGAATTCTCCAGTACTCTTGCTCATTTCATCAGATTCTCTCTTTACTCTGTGTTGTAGAGGTGGTTAAGAATTACGGATATTAAGATAGCTTACTTTATGAGGTTGATAGCCTAACATATTTCTATGTAGGAGTGATAGTTGAATTGCCAGCTTTGAGACCTGCAGATTTTTAACCCAGAGAGATAAAAGCTAAACTGAAGATTCTGCGCTATTCGCATGTAAATAGTTTTTGAAGTGAATGCCCGCAGTCACGTTGTAGCACCTCTCCTGGTGCTCAGGGTAGTTGTGGTCTAATTCTTCATTCTGGAAATTGGAGACTGCGTGTATATTACCACGTAGTACAATGCACTGTGAAACAGTTGGTGCAGAGAATCTGATGTTTATCTTGTATCTGTTTCAGGGATTTTACTGCAGATTATGTGTAGTCTGGTCCTATGGACTGAATGCACAATAACACTCCCTGGAATGCATTAAACCTTCTGGTTTAATTTTTTCCAAGAGAAATCCAGATCGTGCAGTCCAAAACATTTTGGAATTGTGCACCAAAGCATGGTAACAGGGGACATCTGGGAAGCGTGCTTCAAAAGCACATATAAACAGTAAAGGAGATGTATTCTATGTACTGTGTAAGAACTTTTCTAGTGAACAAATATACCTGTGCAGAAATAGCTTGAAACTCCTCAGCATGATACAAATCCACTATAACTTGTTCTGTGATTATAGGCCATTTGAACAAAGACAAAACTAAAGATTAGGAAATAAAAAATGTAGTGCGTTTGCCAATGTTCATTTCTGTCAGCTCTAAGAACAAGAAAAGCCAAGAAGTCACACTTGAAACTTCTCTCTTCAGGCATCTGATGTGTTGACTTTTCAAGACAAATGATTGTAAAGATGTTGGCTATTACTTTTCTTACCCTTTCCTACTTACACATTTTATTTTAAAATCTGTTCTTGCATGCAAAAGGATTATTCAAAGAATAAATAACAAGGTGTAGAAATCCAGAAGGCATTTTTGTATCAGCTAAGCCTAGCAATGTGGAAATCAACAGAATCATCACCCTTCTTCAAAGGCTGTTCTTGTAAATATGTTGAAAGAGTCTGGTCTTTTGGCCTGAAAAATTGTTAAGTTCCTTAAAGGTAATAATATGACATTCAACAGGGAAAGTGTCACTGTAGATATTAAGTGTAGATATATTTTACCAGTGGGATTAAATGCCAAACCTGATCCTGTGGATCAGGGAAGGCTGCTGGAAAAATCATTGTAGAAAGTTGATTAAGGTCTGGCAGCTGCTAAACTGAGTACAGCCTGGGTGGCCACAGGTGTCAGCTCAAGCTCTGGAGTAAACAGAGAAGGTAAGCCAAAACCCCTACTGACAACGTAAGGAGAATACCAACCGCCTAATGTTAAAATGTCACCTGAGTACTGATTTGTTTCTATGAAAGTAAATGTGTTTTGTTTGTGGTTTGGTCTTTTGGGTTTTTTTACCTTCAGAGGAAGGAATATAACAGCCTAAGAAAACTTAAATGAGGAACTCATTGAAGTCACTGATGAAATGAATTTACAGACCGTATCAGCTTTGAGGAAATGCCTGCGTGCTGCCAACCTTCACAGTGCAGTAAACTTCAGCTCTTTCCTAAGGCTGCGTTCAGTGCCTGACATAATATTGCATAGTTGGAGCTAAGCATGTAGAGAAATTATTGTATGTTACTGCAATATAACTGTTAATGTTTGGAAAAATTCGGGGAGTTGGACTAGATGATCTCTAGAGGGCCCTTCCAACTCTGAAATTCTGTGATTCCATGAAAAACAGTCATTGGTAGGTGCTCAGAGTTATTATCATGTCAAATTGATGTTTTCATTACTTCTGAAAATGGTCGTTTTATTGCAGTTTGTTTCAGTTAAATACAAGGCAGTGATGGAAAACAGAAAAGAGTAGAAGCTATTTGCAAATGCTTTTTCATCACTTGGTATGACTATTTCATATTTATACTTTGAAGGTATAAGAGATACGTGTGATTTTTATAGCTTGTTTAAAAATCTGATTTCTGATGACTGGAAGGCTGCTGGCTGTAATGCTCAAATTGTATGGTTCGGAGGTAATATTTACAAATCAGAGAAATTACAGTGGTAGATAGGCTAGGTAGGTATATATTTTTGTTTCATGCATAATTGCCTACTATTTAAAAATGCATTGATCTTTAAGTACGTTTTTAAAAGCACCTAATGTTCAGAGATTATATTGTAAGAAAAAGAGTAAATGAAGTGTAAAGTGTATTTTTGTAACTCTGCAACTGACTTGTCCACACTTGAAATTCTTGGCCAGTGTGTATTTTTTTTTTATACACAGATATGTATACACACACGCACACATATGTTACATAGAACTGACCAACCGGTTGGAGTTGCTCTTATGTAGCTTCTGGACACTTAAGCTATCAGTACTCACAATATTGTCTAGGAATCTTTGTCTCCTGTTCTTTCTTGTCAATTTGAAGCTGGGCAGCTTGGATGCTGTTAGCAGCGTAGCCTCAAAATTGCAAGGACTGGTGTGATCTAGTGACCTGAGTATCAGATATGTTCTGAAGTCAACTCTTGAACTCCTTGATCTCACGGTTAATTTGTTGGTGGTGGCTGAGAGTAATTAGTCTGAAGCTTTTACGAATATATCTGCATGGGTTGCAGTCACGTAAGTGGCGTCAGTGTAATGATATCAGTAGAAGGTGAGGACTCGGGTCTTGACAGAGTATATGCAAGAGTTAGCCAGCCTTGAGCTAATTTTGAGTTTTATTTATGAATTTCATGGGATTAGGTGTAAGTTACGGTAAGTATGGAAGCTAGACAGTCTCCTGTTGAGGCTTTCTTTTCAAGTCAGTGTTTTGGCTTGCTACTGGGATGGTACAAAAAAACCCTGTCCTCATCCAGGCCCTGAGTTAAACAGTCTTTTCAAAGCATTCATTTGGAACTTTATTTTACACAACCTCTTTTATTCGTTTTTATAACTCAGAAAAATATTGAAGTAAAATAATTTTTAAAAAATTTGAAATGCAAGAACAATATTGACAGTTGTGACGTAATTCCACTTGTTCTGTGCTTCCTAGGAAGTATTTGGGCTTAAACTTCTTAAAAAAAAAAAAAAAAAAGTCACAACTTATAGAAGCAGCAATACCATGCTATTGCCAAAAAAAGAAATTAAAATATTGCATTGGGTACTAAATAGAGTCTTCTGCGCACATGACAGCGTGTAGTGAAATAATGTGAGGTGTTGATTGAATTATGAATTTTTTTCAATATTAGATTTTCTCTATATTTCCCTCTTGGTGAGACACGAGTGAGTTCCCAAACATCTGTCTGAGGATGATGACTTTGCCAGTGCTGTGGTTTCCTTGCTTGTGGAATCTGTGTTTGTATACACCGTACAGAAGGTTTGAATCCCACTGCACCCATATTTTCACACTCTTTTTTTATGTAATGTTGACTGATTATCATCATTTCCGCATAGAGTGAAAACGTGCATTTTTATATTGATACTGTTCTTCTTCCACGAGCAGATCAACATCTATTGAATTTTATTTGTGGATGATTAAATGAACCCTCCTTCACTAAATCTTAGTGGCAGAAATTACTTCAGCAGTTTAAATTAAAAAAAGAAACAAAACAAAGAAACAAAAACCTTACAGATTGTAGGTAGCAAACAGGCAGAACTACTGTGAAAAATGGGAAGTTAACGGTAAAGTTGAACTAATTGCATATACTGAAGTTTTTGAATAAATATACCATTTTTCTTTTGGCAGGCATTTCAGTAAAGATGCATGTTTTTGATTTTCATGACAAATTTGATTGCAAGAATTTCAGGTTATTTTTTTTCAAAACCCCCAAAACTGAATTAATCGAGAACTTTTCTAACAAACCATCAGTCACTTCTAATAAAAAGGAGGTTTTTTTGTTTAAATTTCCCAAAATACCTTCGCAATTGTTTCAAGAGGAAAGTTTCTGTGCCTGCTCTAGTTATTGGAAGTATTTTTTTAAAGGATTTTTACTTCTCAACTGAGGAAATGTGTGCTTGTAATGTGATTGTTTATTGAGTTTTAATCACTATGAGGTTCAAATTCCCACTACTTCTGTAGAGTTATAAATTCTCATCAGCCTTTGTCTTCCTGTGTCAACATTACTTTAGTAATTTAATGCAAGTCTGATAGTTCAAGTAGGCCTTTGTGGGTGAGCCACTTGCTGTAGTTTCCAAACCCTTCCAGTTACTAAGAGAGCATCTTGTTAGTTCTTGCACATTTTTCACACTTAAATTCAGAACTGGACTCCCATTAACTCGCACCATCTGTGTTCTTAAGAGCCTTAGCCTCTCTTCTCGACGGGGGATGTGTTGCTAGCGGTGATGACCTAACAGAAAGTATCACTGATGTTTTTTTCCTGAGTTTAATCAGCTTAGCCTTTTTTTTTAGAGTTGAAATGCAGCTAAACATCAGCTACATAAGCCACCCTTGTTTCAGTAGGCACTTTACTGTCTTTCTTACTTCACTATACCTCAATCCCCAGCCCTTCAAATAAGATGAAAGCGGGTCTTTTAAAAAGAATTGAGCAATGCATTGCACGTCACCACTTCATTGATAGTGGAAACCACCCATCACTCTTCTTAAACATAGAAAAAACCGTGTGCATTGACGTTGGAATTTGCTGAGGCTCAAAGGTCTGTTACCACAGCTGCTCTCTAACAGGTTTTCTTGTAAAGAACGACTGGCTTGGCCTGGCCCTCAGCATGATCTGACACTCTCTGTGGGGAATTTCTGCACAGAGCAGAAAGATCCGTCCGATTCTCTAGGACTTCTGTTACTCATTCATCGCTCTTCTGCTTAGCTTTTGGTAGAAGTTTGCTGTTAGTGAGGCCACTAGGTAGGTTGCGGGTTGCTTATGGGGATGCATCGTGAACCCTGGGTTGGGTTGGACTCTCTTCCAGTCTCCTGAGGTCGTGCTCTTCAGGCTGTTGTAGCCCTGAACCTTCGGTGCACGTTCAGGTGGGGGTTTTGACAGGTAGATACCTGTTCTGGTCACCGTCTTTGATACATGCCATGTGCAACTACCTGAAGAGCTCCCGAGTGTGGTTTGAGGGACACATCAACATTAATAATTTGTAATAATTGAAACAAAGTGTTACTGGCATTAAGGCAAGGCTTAAAACACACGAAGCAAAGAGGTTGTGTGAAATATGTAGGTGTCTTAAACTTAATGCCGTTCCCTCAATGCCTAAGGTACCCTTTAGGTAATGCTTCCTGAAGTCTGTGTTTGTCACTGTCTTCTTGCGTTAAAACCACTGTCTTTTCTGCATTTTTAGGTTGGCAGAGCTATAGGATTTTCAGGATTCTGTTTGAGCTCTTGGTAGCTGCAAGCCTGACTAGGATATTTTAATGTTGTCTGTCTGGCCATGTTTGTTCATTCTAGGCCACGTGTTTCTATTCTTGCTGATTTTTTTCACAACAATTTCTTTTACTCACCTGATGTTCAAGTGATAATACAAATACACATAACAGCAAATCGTATCTATTCAGTAATACAGATATTTTCAAATTCTCCACAAAAGGTTTGAAGGCAAATAGTGTTACTGTATCTACATCTCATGTGTAGACATTGTAAGACTTTCTCTTTTGAGAGGAAAGTTCTTTGGTTTAGAATAATGAAGGCAATTAAAAACAAGAAAAAAAGTTAGATGAACTAAAGGAAAATACGCAGTCACTGTAATAAATCAATTTAGCCAAAAAAGTAAAGAATGAGATCTCCTGAGCGTGGATTCAGCCCAGTTTTATCTTGCTCCTGCCACCTTGGAAAGAGTTACTAGAACTGTTCTTAACTCTCACTTATTTGAATCTTGAGCTATGATTTTTTTGGATATGGTTGTGTCAAGATTGCGTCTGTCCTGCTGTTGCCCTCATGTAATAGTTCTAAATTCAGATTAGAAAAGTTATTTGGAGATATTCATATCAAAGTCATTCATGTTTCACCTGTGTAATCAGTTTTACCAGCCACATGAACTAGTGCTAAGCTAATATACATAATGTATTTATATTTCTTAAGGGACATACAGTCAACTACGGCAGCAGTTAGCCATTCAAATACTCTGCGTTTAAGTATTTCCATCTGCGGTGGTTGCAGGATACTCTGTACACGTGTTCTGTCAATCTGTTGAAGGCAGCGTCAAATGGCCTTGAGAATTTGTTGTGTTCTGATGGCTTTCTAATGCAAAGCACTATTTGCATAGAATCCAAGGTAGTCATTTATGGTTTGGCTAGCCACAGACAGATGAAGTGTGTATTGCAGGCGCTGTTTTGTTTGTTGTAGTTGTTAAAATGTTGAATTCCTCTCAGTTCTAACACAGTGAAGTGAAAAATCATCAGAGACAGGAGCTTCAGTCTTACAGTGAAGCACCTTGCAGAATATCAAGTCCCATTTGGGCTCCCTTGGCCTCTCTTTGTTTAGAGGCAGGAAGGTTATAAATCCTGATCTACATATTTTTATTTATACCTGGTATACTTTAAAATGTAATATTAAATCACTGCAGTATCAGCTACATCCTGTCTCTCTCACTCTTCCTTCTCCCTTCCTCATTTGTATCATCAGTAAAAGAAAACACATGTAATCCTTTGGCTCTGCTGCCACCATAGTCATGGCCCAGCAGATGCTTTTTGAACAGTGGGTAGATTTATAGTACTAGCAGTTGCTAACTCCTCTGAAGTCAGAATTATATGATCTTCCCAATGACCTCCTGTTTTGATGACAGTTAGCAGGTTTTTCTCTTTGCTTGGCGATTTAAATTTGTCCAGCTTTCTTCCAGTCTCATTGTTGGTCCCCGTTGTCCTTTGGTGGTGGCATTAACTGTCTTTCAGACCTATTGCTGTGCTTTTTATCAGCTCATGTTTAGAGCAGTGGTGGTTATGACATGTCAACATCACCTTTTCCATGTTGTAAAAGTTGCTTTCTCCAAGAATTGTGCAATGGAGATTTGATATGAGGGGAAGAAGGGAGAGAGAGAAAAGAGAAGGCACAGAGTGTTTTGTTTGAAGAAACTGGTCTCTGAGAATGGTGTCTTCTTTGAAACTGACTAAAAAGTCTTTTTTTCTGGAGAGAAACTTAGGGGCAGGTTTGGCTCTGGACACCACCACTGATTTTACTGAAACAGACACAAATGTGAATGAGAGGCAGCTTAGCTTAGTGAGGAGAAGGGGGCTGGTGTGAATCAGAATTGTATCTGCCGAAGTCACTGGAGTATACAGATGTAAGGAATCTAAAATTAGATCAAAGACAGCTTTGGATGCGTTTCATGGACTACATATGTGATTTTGAATACAAATGCCAAAGGAATGGTTACATATATCCTTTTTTGCCATAGAGAATAGCACAAATAGCCAAACATAACCTTGGAGAAGATATTACAGCCCACGTTTGTGACTTCAGCTTCCCAGAGTTTATAACGGCTCTTTCTCAGAAGTGGAATCCTGAAATCCTTTTTGCTCTGAAATGAGTAAGATAATCATAATCGAGTTAACTCTTCAAATACCTGAAGAACGAGATGGTAAAAAGAGAGCAAGTACACCTGGTATAGTTCGCAATAATGAATGTTTTCATAGGTGTTTAAGACGTACACATCATATACTTTGTGCTTTCTGTGGAACAACCTACACAGGGAAAGGCTGTTTTCAGAGAACTCGCAGAAAATGTGGTTTAGGTTAACCACAATGAAAAACCAATTAAGGGGGCGTTGCAGAAACCTGCTTTTCATATGGCTTATTCATACGTTTCCTTAAAAATTACAGACCTGCTTCATGAAGTCTTTAGTCAGTCTAGCAATATTCCCCGTGACATGAAGTTTTTAGTCTAGGTAATGATTTTATTTTATTTTTTTTTTAAGATCAGCTCAGATCTTTTTTAAGCAATTTGTTATGTTTTCCCCTACACTGAAGAATTATGGACATTATAAAATTAAGATAATGATGAAGAACCACAAAGATGATAAACGCGTAAGGAGAATCTTGCACAAAAATGGCCATTAGTGACTTCCCTTTAGGCTGGTTTAATTATATGCAGCTGGGCACCACGTACTCAGCCTGTGTCAGTAGAAGGATTGGTCTTGCACCATACTGAATTTACTCATGATTTACTTGTATCTGAAATGGAAGTGCTTTTCCCTCTGTACACAACTTATGACTTGTTTATGGTGAGCTAGAGGATTCCTGCCACTAAAAGCTGAGATGTTTCTGTCTGTTACTCTGCCTTTCCAGGAAAGCTCATGGGAAGGTAGTCCATCGCAACTAGAGCAAAATGAAGAACCCAGTCAGTCTTCACCACCCCCCCCTCCACCCCAAGCTCTCTGTACCTGCAAAGAGAGAGCTTGGGACTTACCCAGCCCAACCCTGATTTGCAGTCCGTTGTATGACTTGTCTGGTTTCTGCTGCGTACCTGGCAGGATTCAGCAGTATATGGAGACCTGATTGTCCCCTACACACTCAGAATAGGAATTCAATAACCAGAGAATTTCTTCACTTTGTAGCTTCGACACCTAACCTGAGTTGTTCCTTCTCACTTATCCTTGGATCCCATGTTATTTCCCAAAAGACTGTGAAGATTACTGCCTATTATTTGTTAATTCATGGACTTAGCATTTTTATTGCCTTTTGATTTTCAGTCTTTGTTTTCAGTGTAATTTAGTAAAAAATGTTTACTTTGCTGCCTAAAATACCCGTCTTTAGAATTTAAGCAATACAGAATTCGGGACCGTAGTAAAAAGTAGGATAAGAGTGAAATAAGTGTAATTGTTTGATTCAAAATGAAGGTGCCTCTCGAGCATCAAAATTTCAGTGAGGCAATGTGCAATGTTGTAATACTAACTTNTGGAATAAAGGAAGCATTACACCTTATATAAAAGTTCCTATGTTAAGGAAGAACTTCAAAGAAGAAAATATTTATCTAAGTGGCTTTCCATATATCTATTTATTTGATGTCAGTGAGCTTGCAACTTTTATAACATCATGTGTTACAGTAGCTGCTAACCAATAGTTCTAATAAAAATACAGATGGCTTGGTTGCCATCTGCACTTCTTTTGAGATTCTGCAATGAATATGTGATTAACCTTCTGTCACCACTTTTCAAAATAAGGTTGTTTTTCTACCACGAGCTTTCCTTGTACTCGACTTCCTCCCCTCACCTCTGCTCGGAAATGTACTAACAAACCTGAGGTTTTTATAGACGTCTTAGTTGTCTTCATGCTTTAAACTTTTGTGGAGGATAAAGGAAAGTACATTGGAATTTTATGTTTCTGTACCTTTCACATTACGAAAACCAGACTCCCAAAATGGCTGGGATTGAAAGACTGGAACAGATAATTAATTCATAAGTGGGTGTTGAAGTGGAAACTGTCAGGCCACAGCTTTCCCAGCTTTCACTTAATCATTTGAAAGTCGTTTTCTGTTGTTTTCACTGACTGTAATCCCTTAGAGAGAATATAAAACTTGCACCATCCAGCATGGAATTCCACTCCTTTAATGACTTGGGCTCTGCGTTGACTCACTTTCACTCACTGTTGTCATTTCGTACAGGAAAAACCGTACCAATGTTCAGAGTGTAACAAGGCTTTCAGTCAAAAGCGAGGCCTGGATGAGCACATGAGAACCCACACCGGAGAGAAGCCGTTTCAGTGTGATGTGAGTTGATCTCTCCCTTTGTCTTCTTGACTTCAGTGCGGTGATAGGACATAATTGCAGTGGAACGACGGCCTTGCACCTTTTGGCTCAGGCATAAAGTTAAACTTCATATGGTCTTTGATTGTCTAACTAATGAAAGACCATTCAGGGAATTTTATGTACCCTCTTCAGTTGCCAAGAGCGTTGCACACATTTTCATTTTATGATTTTGGATCCCCTAAGAGTTATTTTCACCCTTATTAATGCAATTTGGATGTTGCAAGTTACAAATTCATGCTGTTTGGGATACAGGAAAAGGCGTTTAATTCATTACATGGAAAGTGAATGCTTCTGATGTTGAATGATGCAAATAAGAATTCAGAATTTCCAATTTGTTTACTGAAATTTGGTCTGATATTTTCAACATCTGCTTATAGTTGGGTGTTTTTTATTGTTCAATGAAGAAATTGTGGATGCTTTGTATGCTTGCAGCACTGAAACACAATGTATCATCTTACAGTTCATAGATCACTGTCAAATACCTTTCATTCAGTTTACCCCATCCCGCATGCAACATATCTCACAGCTTTTAGAAGGTAAGTGGGGAGGCTGAATGTGCAGAAACTGTTGCAGAAATAATGTCTGTCAGAATTATCAGATGCCAGGATTTCAGTTGTTGCTTGGTGATTTAGGAAGGGCATCAGAATAGGGTATAGGATGAGTATAAGTGTTTTGGTTTGCGATACTAGCTCTTAATGAACTAGGCAGAAGGGAACTGCCAGTTTTCAGTTATATTGTAGATGACTCAGTCTGAACAGCTGTAAATTTGTTCACAAATTTCTGAAATTAGATGCAAAACTAGAATAACCACTTGGCGTGAAAGTTGCAAGGCTCTGTTAATTGATCTGGCTTTTAATAAATAACCTGGTGACATTTCATTGTCAATAAAATGTAATAATTTAATGAAAAAAATCAGCTACAATATTTTGCTGATGTCTACAAATCGGGAGATTTGCTGTGTTCTATTGGGATAATCTCAGCCTGGCTGTAGATAGTACCTTGAGGATTTCTCTAATTCCAAATCATTGTCAATAACTTTTTTAGCTTTCAGATTGCTGTATTGTTTATCAGCTGTTGGCTAGCTTGCAGTGTAAATGTGATTTTTCCCACACTGTGGATCCAAGATTCGCTGTTCTTGGATTCACAGCGTGCTTTTGCAGACCAATTTGGGGCAGTGATTGTATTTTTGTTTTCTTCCTTTATTTGAAAATAGGAGCTGTATGAAAACACGTTTTCCCACTTCAACTATTCCTTCAGTTTTCCTCATTAATTAGATAGAACTGTATTTTCCCAAGTCATAGTATTTCTAAAAACAGCTGTAATCTCTGTCTAGTCCTCCTCTGAAAATTTTTATGTACCTTCATGTACTGGAGATTTTTTTTATACCTTCACCAACATTATTCTTCAGCACTAGTCTTTTGCCAGTGGCACAGTGCAGAGATTGATGACTTTTCAGGGTTTGGACGTAAACAACAGTTGCCTCCACCGTTCATTCATATGCTCTTCAGTTGCCCAGGTGCCTACCGTGGTCTGCTGCTAGATGCACACTTGGAGAGTGTTCAAAGTTTTGTTTTGAATAATTACTCCTTATTTCATCTAGACTCCACTTCTGCCGATGCTGGGGATGTAGTAAATGTCACCGAGAGCAGACCATTCCTCCAGAGCGATAGATTGCTCATTGCCTGTTACCAGATGTTTCAGCAGAAGTTACAGGAAAACCAGTAGTGGACATTTACAGAAGAATGTACCTGTGGGAGACGCTGTTGTCTTCCCAACGCTAAAGATGGATTTTTACACACAAATACCCTGACCTACAATTTTTATCCTGCTAAAGATAGCTGTAGATGTTTGCATTATTTTTCTTATAATGGGGTGGTAGTTTATGGCAACAACTTCCACAAATTCTTAACTGTGGAAAGAGATTTTTGGGAAAGGAGAGTGTCAGATTATTGCAATGGAATTTCAATAACTGACTTGTAGTTCTTTCGTTAACAGGAAGGGTTAATAGCTATTCCATTCATTGCTTTCTGTACATGTGCCGCGCTCCTTCTTAGTTCTCTGAAGTTGTTTCTCTTTCCAGTTCTTTGCATGATAACTTCCCATATTCATAATTGTTTTTGTTACTATTTTCTGGATTTTTTCCCCCCATTTCCATTGCATGTTTTTAAGGGGTGAAGGCATACTATTGGCATGCCCTTACTCATTAAAGTAATTGGAAAAGTCCATAAGTCCAGTGCCCAGAGCTACTAAAAACAGGCTATTTTTTTCAATGATTAGCATATTCGTAAATGTAATCATACATGAAGCCACACTGAAAGACAGAAGTCTTCAGAAGATTGAGGGTTTTGGTCTCGTTTCCTGCCTGGCATTAGAAGCAGTCACTCATACTCAGCTCTTTCTTCTAACTAACATATTAACATTTGCTGTGAGAATATTTGTTTCTTAGTACCATTAGCATTTACAAACAGGAATTGCTTCCAGTGCTAAAGAAATAAAGAAAGAAAACTTTTGCCTATTGGGGGTAAAAAAAAAAGCATATTTCATGAGCTCAAGAGTAGGCTTGACAGTGCATTTTTTTGCATCAGAGATAAACTATTCCCTACCTATTTTTTTAAACCACGTTTTTGCTTTAAATAGAATTTTTTTCCAGAATCAGAAGTAAAAGCCACGTCTTCTCATCTTCTTAAGTGTTTGGAACAGACATTACAGTACAGGGTTGTGTGACACGTAAAAGGTAATGCTTGTACCCTGTTTGATGAAGGTGCTGTAGTTTATTTATGTGTCTATCTCTGTCTTATCAGTCAGCAAAAGCATATACAGAACTTGCTGTTAATGACTCAAAGCTCTCACGTCCTACTGATAGTAGTGCAAATGGAATATTCCCATTCTAAGGTGAAAATTCTAGTGTATATCACATAGGAAAGTGAAAATAACTGAAATATGGACATACAAAACATGGGTTTTTTCCTAGTATATTAGGTTTCTGACCTCTGAAGACCAGCCCATGTTTTACTGGAAGGCCAATTGAACGCCAGTTGCCTCAGAGACAACAGATTATTCTTTGGGGGCAGAAAGGTCAGGTGCTGCCTGTCCTGGTTTCTTTCGAGTACAGTATTTCCCTCCACTTTGCCTTTCCTTGACCCTACACTTACTTTCAAATGTCAGTCTCTTCCATCCTCCCTAATCAATCAAAACTTTGATCATTTTGAAGAGATTGATGAGAGTTCAGGTGCACATTAGCAAGCATGGTTGTAAATCTATAAAATACCTGTCTTGCTTATAAAATTGAAATACGAAGCAAACTCTTAAAAACTCCCCAAAACTTCGATGTATAAGCACAGCACAGGATGTATCATATCTTTAAGTGATGATCCTGTGCATTCCATGTTCTTTTTGAAGAAGTAAGGTAGTAGAACATGCTAGAGCCTTGAAGGAACAGCAGGACACACTATACTAGTTGTTACATGAGCATTTTAAATGAAAAAAATGTACTTTAAGACCGTGTTATAAGCTGTTTACTTTAAAAATGAAGAAGTGTGTGTAAGATACACAGAAACACGTACCTATCTTGTATGTGCATATATATATCATTGATCAGCTTCCAGGCTTCCAAGAAATTTGTTGTCTTTACAAGTATATGATACTTTTAACATGTTGAGAGTTGTGATTAACCGTGGTGGTTGTGATTAGATAAATGTTAGGAGGTCACTTTGTGTGTTGTGTGGAAGAGGAATAGAAAACGGTTCTTAGGAAAAGCAATACTAAGACCTGACTGGTGGATGCTGTAAGTGACGTTCACTGTCACATAACAAAAGGGGGAACACTGCTTGGGTCTGAAAGAGGTAATTATACAGTTAGGGGAAGAAAGCTGGAGAATTACAGTTGCAGTGTAAAAGTCCTTGGTATTACGTCATGTCATAAATTCAAACATGTTCCATTGCAACAGCACATTCAGTGTTCTTGTCAGGGGAAAAATTATTATGGGTACAAAATTTGCCTCTGGCACTTGCCCTTTTTATGGCCATTGCATGGTTTTGCCTTAATTGACATAAAATAGATATACTGTAGGTCAAGATTATCTACTTGGATAGTCAGCTCTATTTGTCTGTCTTGGTTTCAAAAGGAGTCAGTAATCGTTCAGAATTTTCATTACTAGTTTAGTACCAAAATGAATTTAAAACTTAATTTTCCTGAAGAGGGCTTTTGCTGGGTTCCCTTAGCTTCCTCTACATGGAAGACATTTCTGTCTGGAATGAACCTGGAATTCTAAGATTGCAAGCTTGTGGATGTTCATTCTTACTTAATTGTATGACTCTTGCCTATTTCTTTTATCAAATCAGGAGCATGCTTGCTTTTATTTTTTCCTCTGGGAAATTCACGCATGCAATATATACCTGGATGGAAGGTGAATGTGTCAATATGACTGCATGATTTCAATTGACTTAGTATCTTACCTGCAGATTTTTAACTTTTTATTCTCACTTCTCTTGGCTGAACTTGTTCTTAACCTTTCATTTTGACTTCAGTATAGGGATTTTTATAAGAGGTGCTGGTTTTAGCCCAGCAGAGTCCCTCATCCCTCTACCGATTCATTCAAATGTCAGAATGAACTGGACAACTTGGAGTACAGTGGAGGAAGGGAAGCAGCACAACAGAAAATACAGCAGAGGAATCGCACCTTCATTTGCCAGATGTCTTCTGTTTTCTTGGCCAGGTGGAGGAAACAGGAGCAAAGAGGTTTCCTCTACAATAATTATTAAACTTTCTTGCAGTCTTCAGAGCCTCTTGTTTTCTCCCACTTCCCTCCCTTGCCCTAACAGAGCAATGTGAACTGATTTTTTTTAGGAACCTGCAAATGTCATTCTGGAGGTCAAGAAGGAAGTATTTCATTTTAGGTCGAATTGATGGAGGCTTGTGATGTTTTGTCGTAATTTTTGATGCATCTCAGATAGAATAATAGGTTTTAAAAGAAAAACCACAATGTAACTGGGAGGGCTCAGTGTGTTGATACTTTGAAGATTGGGTCTTTTTTCTCTTATTTTTTCCCCTGTGCCTGCGGTACCACTGTTAATGTACGACAGAAATGATGACATACGGGGTAATAATCTTTAAGGTGCTCTCTGAAGGAGTTATTCTTCCAAAGACCAGCTCTTCTGTTAAGTATTGCAGGTCTTTGTGGTGCTGTGGCCTCAGTCATGTAACATAAGCAGCATTAGTACATGCTTGAAGTTTTAAGACCTTTTGGGTCTCTGTCTTGTCTCCACTGCCTTAGGTTTGCGATCTGTCCTTCAGCCTGAAGAAAATGCTGATCCGACACAAGCTGACTCACAACCCCAATCGGCCGATGGCAGAATGCCAGCTTTGCCACAAGAAGTTTACAAGAAATGACTACCTCAAAGTGCACATGGAAAATGTCCACGGTGAAACTGACAGCTAATTACGGCGTGTGTGAGAATGGATCTCCCGTTCCAATGTGCTCCACTTGTACGTGTACAAACTCCAGACTTCTCACCTGACTTGTAAACGTAGTCAGGAGAAACAACTGTAACATGTTCACATTATTTTTCTTACTTTTTGAAAAATCTTCTAGTGGATAAAGACCAAAGCGGGACATTCACCTAATGTAAAAAATGGCTTTAAAATACAGAAGTTGACGATAAAAGAACTTTGGGAAAATTTTATCCTCATTAAAAAAGAGGTGGGGTGGGGGGGAAGCTTTACGCAAACTTCACCTTCTTAATTACAGCCTTAGAAACTTAGGTATTGGTAGCGTTACCTGGATGTTTAGAACTGAACCCTTGGCTGTCTGCAACTGTATTCCTATATCTAAGCTTCAAGACTCCATTAAAATTCTTCCATTTGAAACCATGCCGAATTTTGTCATTCTAATTGCCTGCTGATTGCATCCAGGCATATTTTATTCAGATCTTAATTCTGCATTTTGTTATAACATGATTTTGTCTCATTTTATTTACAGCTTTGTCATTACTAGATGAAACTCATTAACTTGAATTGGTTCTCGAGATGCCAAAATGTATGGGTGCAGAAACTGTGGAACTCTGTCACGATAAGTATTTCTGTATGAGCATTGAGGAGGATGTATATTTCTTCTGGTTACATGAAACAAGACTGAAGTGAAAACTTTGAGCAACTTAGTTTAAGAACTATATTCACACCCATCATTGTGACTGGCAAGGCAAGTGAAAAGACATGTTAAGAGAGTGATTTGAGCAGCTACAGTTGCCTAGTTAATGTGTGTTTGATTTCCTGGTGAACCGCTGGTTCCTAGACTATTCCTTCCTGCTGAAGGGGGGATTTTTTCATCCCACCTAACTACCTTTGTTTTCTTAATTCTGTTAATGAGCACTGGGAAAAAATACTGCTTTACAACTAAGTAACAATCAAATTCTTCATGTTATCAGGTTGAGTTGTTTACTGTGGTGAAACTCTTGGAGAGAGTTCCCACAGGCCCTCTTGTACCACAGCTAGATAACCACGAAATTTTTATCTACAAGGACAGTAAAACTGTAAACTGCATGTGAAATGCCTGAGTTATTGGCAGTTAATATTAAGGCTGTATCATTAGTAAACCATCTTACGTTCATTTTGGACCTGTCAGTGTTTTGTACAATGAACTTCCATTGGGACATCTTCTAGTTTTCTCAGGAAAAGAATTCACCTTCTTTCTGAACTGCCGCAGAGACAATTATGCAGAAATGAGCAGCATAGTTCATTATCTCACAGTAGAATCTCTACTCAAATCTGTTTGCCACATGGTAAGTTTTCCACTCGGGAGAGCAAAAAATAAATAGCAATAATAGTGTTGCTAGTGGTAGAAGATGTTGATGTATTTAGTGATTAACACTTCCTTCCTTCTCTACTAATAGTTTGGATCCTGTTCTTCTGCATGGACATCTGTACGTTTCATATTCAGTTTTTGAGACCCAGCACTGGATCCCAATAGTAATCTTTTACAAAGCCATTACTTTTCTCCAAAAAATAAGCAGAAGAGACGTTTTTCTCAGAAGCTGAAGGTGGCATGCTGCTAACAGGGGTAATTACAGTTACGGGGTCTGCACTGGGAGGGTGTTAGTTCTTTTTAGGAAGCCTCCTGTTTTGTTATTGAGGCTGTTTGTCTCCAACCTCCTTTCTTTTCTTTTGGAAGCCTATAACACTCCATGAAAACAAGTTTATGGATGTCCTTCCTATTTACAAGAAAGTCGTACACTCAATTTTACAGGTTGCCTTTCGTAAGGAAACCAGGTCACTTACTGCTAGCAATTCTAACAAAGTGTATCAGGGACAAGCAGGAACTGTCACTGTTTTCAGCATTATAGAAAACTTTGAAGGGATGTCTTCCCATTTATTTCAAAGATCCTAGGCTGATCTGAATCGCGGAAAGAATAAAGGATAGTAAAGCAATAAAGTTACGGTCTGCTCTGTGATGTGATTGTATGAAATAGGTGACAGCAGTTCCACTGATATAAACTTTCACATGAAGACGATCCTGGAGAAGACATGCGTATGGAGAACACAATTTCGTATCATGTTCTCTAATGAATCGGTTCAGTGTGGAACAAGTGACTTCAGCATTACCCTGGTGTGTGACAGAAAAGCCTTATCACTACATGTACGTGTTACGTTATAACCTCTGTGGTGTTATGTAACAGCCTCTGTGCTCTTTTTAATTTTAATTAAATATTGAACTTATTTTCCTATATTTCTAGTAGCTTTTCGCAGTAGTAGTTTTGAAGGCAAACTGCACTGTTGATGTTTCATGAATTGTAATTATTCAGTAACGCTTAACTGTTTTATTGCATTCAGTTTGCCTGTTAAAATGAATATACTCAATTGTTTCTAAACTCTTTAGAATTCCTGCAGATTTTGAAGGAGAAGTCTAGTTATGAATATTTCACTTGTTTGTGACAACCACCTGTGTGTATAAGATAAGTCATCTTCATGCTCTTTTTGTTTCCCGAGAGGTATGTGGAACTTGGAGTCTTTTGCCGGCTCCATACAAGAAATTTGTCCGTATAAATCAAGTATTTTTATTGTATATGTGTAAGACAAATATGGTAGAAATAGGGATTATAAAGTTGACTCCAGAATACTTCCTCTCTTTATTTGCAGAGCTTTTCTTAGAGAGTTTATTAGACTAGTATATTTCTAGATTAGGAGAACTTTTAACTTATTTCTACAGTTATAAAAATTATTATAATTTAAGTGTTCAGGTAGCAAAATCAATCAATACCATATACTGTGATGTCTGATAGTGTTTTAACTATATGTTCTTTATTATCTGCAAGAAGAATTAGGTTGATGACTTTTTTTGACGTGTCTGGGGTGGGATGACGCTGCAAAGCTGACTTTTTTGTTTGCATTTTTGACATCGATAAAAATCTAGAATTTTAGTCATAGGAAAATTTAGATGATACTTTTTTATATTTTTCTTCCTTTCTATTTTTTCTTCTTCCATTTGGTCAATGCAGACTGAGGCACAGAGAATAGCAGGGGAATAAAAAAGTTCACAAGTGAAGATTTTTTAAGCAGTTCTTAAGGTACAATGCTATTAAAGCACAAAGACGACAATCCTTTTTTAGAAAAAAAAAAGGATTATAATATATATTACATATTTTGTATAGGATTTCTGACAGAGATCTTTGCTGCAAAGTTGTGTTACATGTTTAGAATTAATAACTATTTGAGAAAAATAGGTAGTTGCAGAAAGTCAGTACAGGAAGAGGAGAATGTACATTGTTTTAATTATTGCTGGATAAATTAAAATATGCTTATTAAAATTAATCATGCTGTATGTAACCAATAGCAGCAATTAACTAACTGAAGCTTTGATCTTGTTAATGGCTTCAATAGAAGAAGGAATAGGCAGGATCAATGTGCGAGTGAAAGACCTTCATGGGAAATGCAAGAAGTAGTTGCAGGAAGTTAAAGCCCAACTCCAGGTGGTGACTCTTCCATTGTGTCCTCCAGGAACTTTCCTTGCGGAGCTAAAGCGGCTGCAGATCTGCCTCAGCTCCTACAGAGCCAGCACCTGGCTCCCCCCCTGCAGGTGGTTCCCTGTCAAGAACCTCTCTGCTCTTTCCATGAGGTGCTGGAATTTCTCGCGCTTGGAGGTAACATGACTCAGATTACTGAGTTCGTGATGGTGAACTGTATAATTGAGACTTACCAATATGTGGTATTTCTATTTGGTCGTAACTTTCTTAAAAAAGAAACAAAAAAAACCCCCAACAACACAAAAGCAAAGAGAAAAACTAAACCAGCAAACCCTTCTCCTTTGAGTTAAAACTTCCATTGACAGTCTCCCATTTGGTATTACCTTTAGAAAAAGAGAACATTGTCTTCAGCTTATTTTGAGAAATGAGTAATTGAAAGCTGTTGGTTTAAAGGTAATTGTTATTTTGTGTGTGTTAGTATGTTTGTTTTGCTTTGCTGTCTGCTACGACAAACGAAGAAAATTAATCATTAGTTAAAATACTGAGTTTTCAATGGTAAGTTACACCATGCAGAGTAACAGGAAAAGTTGGAGATATTCCTGAAATAACGCGTAGTCACTGAAATTTTAGAAGACTGTTATTTCTCCACCACCCCCCATATAATTTTCTGCAGATCATAACATTCAATTTCTTCTCTTGATTTCCATTTCAGCTAATCCCTCTGGGAGAGAACTCCATCTCTGATTTTAGGAACAGCCGCAAACTCACCTGTTCCTTTTGCTTTCCGTTCTGATCAGGTTTACATCCATAAAGCTGATACAAATCATCAATATGATAGCATTAACAAGTGCAAAGGATATTATAATTCTGTTTCTGTTATATGATTGGGAAGGACTTGATGCATCCTTTAGTTTCCACTAGCAAGTTGGAAGTCAGACAAAGGAGAAAGTAATGTAAGTTAACGTGTATTTTTGACGTTTTGCGTTGTTGTATTTGAATGTACAGACGTAGTGTAATCAAAGCAATTTGTGTGTTCTGTGAGTTAATTTGTGGTGTTATAAGAATACATTTCTGGTCTGTGTTTTAAATTGCAACATTTAATGCTTTGCATTTGTGTTAGTACATACCAATACCGTTATTCTTCAAAGACCTCTAACTATAGTTCAGTTGAATTTTTCAGTTTAAAAGACATAGCCTAATAATCCTTCTAAAGCATAATTTTTAGAGGTGGAGGAGCTTAGTGTGCTGTTTTCAGTGTACTACCAGGTTATAGTAAAACCTTTTAAGTTCAGTTACATAAATACTCGTTGCACAAAAGTATAGGGATTCCCTTCACAGTGAGATCTGAAATCTGCCCACTTGGTTTTTTTAGGCTAGTGTTAGCTCAGAATATGATAGCAGTTACAGCTGTAGAGCTGTGTTCTTCAACATGTTTGAATTCTGACAGCTTATTTTTGTCTCTTGTACATACTGTGGCACACCGAGAAGATGGAGTAGTTTAAAGATGCACAGTAACAGCTGAAAAGTTGTCACTGCTAAACGCTGTCCTTGACCTGGAAAATTATTTGTTGAACATTTCAACCTGGGACTGCCAGTCTTAATTTTATTCAATAGCTATTGTCTATTTTTTTTAGTCTATTTTATCTCCCGCCCCCGTTCCCTTGTAAGCTGGTACTGAATCAGTTAATCTCCTGTGAAGAAGGGCAGCCAGTAAACTGGCAAACTCACTGTTTGCTGCTAAGCTGTGTCACTTTCACTGAGCCCTGTTTATTTTAGAATAGTTTGGGTTGGAAGGGACCTTTAAGGGCCATCTAGTCCAACCCCCCTGCAACAAGCAGGGCCATCTTCAACTAGATCACGTTGCTCAGAGCCCCGTCCAGCCTGACCTTGAGTGTTTCCAGGGATGGGGCATCTACCACCTCTCTGGGTAACCTGGGACAGTGTCTTACCACCCTCATTTTAAAAAAAATTCTTCCTTCTATCTAGCCTAAATCTACCCTCTTTTTGTTTAAGACCATTACCCTTTGTCCTGTTACAACAGGCCCTGCTAAGTAGTCTGTTACCGTCTTCTTTATGATACCTCTTTAAGTACTGGAAGGCTGCTACATGGTCTCCCCAGAGCCTTCTCTTCTCCAGGCTGAACGATCTCAACTCTCTCAGCCTGTCTTCATAAGAGAAGCGTACTATCCCTCTGATCATTTCTGTAGCCCTCCTCTGGACCCGCTCCAACAGGTCCACGTTCAAGTAGCATGTCTCTTTGAGTTTGCTGACCTCAGCTACCTTTCATGTTACAACAGGAATGTGGTCAGAGGCTGAGCATGACATAAAACTGTCATCACCCTCCAGTGACGAAAGAAACCAAGGGGAAAAAGCAGCCCATTCACGAGTGGAGGAGAGACTTTTGATGGTCCTTTTGTCTCTGTGGACTCTGAGGTAGGCAAGTAGATAAATATATATATATTTAGATGCCTACCATCTTTCTACTATATACACTGAAGTCTCAGATGTGTTTTTTTCAAACAAAACATCCTGGTCTTAGTCTGTAAGACCGTGAGGCCCTTCCAACAACTATCCCAAAGAAAACTTGGAGTTAGGCATTGTGTTCTTTAATGAAGAGAAAAGTAGTAAGAATTGCCACCCGGGTTTTTGAAAGTGCTGTCTTTGAAAGTGCTGTCTCACAAGTGTTTCAGACACACACTTATGCATAAACTGTTATATAGGTGAGATATATAAAAGACAGTCTAGCCTGAAAAGGTGAGATCACAGTTTTGTAGAGCTCTGAAGCCTGATTCTCTGTGTGCTCCTGGAAATCGGTGGAATTTAAGTAAATTTTGGAATTTGATTGCATTCTAAAGGATTTTCTTGACAGGATGTCCTCGTAAGCAGGAACTCGGTTCTGTACAAATACAAGCATGGATGGAAAAAAGTTGCTCTTTGAGTCAATGGAGTGATTTGAGTGCAAGTCAGAAGAGAATTGAAATCTTTATTTTTAAAAATAGAATAAACTAAGCTGCGAAGACATTTTAATAGAGCTATGTCTTCTGAGACCTTTCACTTTCTGGAACAAGCATGGGGCCTAGGATAGAAGGTGCCTGAGGAACGCTGAAGCATGCTGGTGTTATATTCCAGGATCTGTTTCTTGACTGTTGCCACTTGGAAAAACTACTGTATTTCTGTTTTCCTCTTTATCTCTCATCATTGCTTTCTTCCTGGTTAGCCCCTGAGCTTTTAAAGACAAAATATCTCACTTCTGCTCATATAGCCGCTTGCCTTTGCTTGGTTACTGTACTGAATGGAGTAGTGATAATAGGAGCATGGCTTGATACTTACTGACAGGGTAGTAGGATTCGATGGGGAAACCAGTATTTGAGGACTGTGAATTTAATGTGTCTACAAATAACCAGAAAATGTCCCAGCTTTAATTTGATATTTCTTTTGTGAAAAAAAACCCAACCAAACCAACCAACAAACAAAAAACAACACATCCCCCCCACAAACCAAAAATAAAAACCAAACCAACAAACAACAAAACAAATCAATTGACAAAATTATAACCTTTTATTAATATGTTGTGTTGTTGGTTCTCTGTAAGATTAATTTCCCCTGAGACATACCTGTCTTGCATCCCGAGCAAATATGTGGTTAGCTTTGGAGTTTCAGCTGTTGAGCAATACAGTTAAACATCTACACTTGAAATATCATTGGTTACATGTTCATAACCTTTAGCTCTAAAATCCTTGAAGTAATGAAAGTGTCTCTTGGCGTGTTTGTACAGCGGGTAGTATTGGGTAGATCTGGCAAGTCGTGAACTGTGAACGACTGCTTCAAAATTTTCTCGTTCCATTTGTTGCATGGTGAAGCAACCATGTTGTTCGCTGAAGAATAATTGAAGAGAGGTTGTTTTCATTTCTGTCTTTCTTTGAGAAGGGCATTCAGCAAAAAGGATCCATTAGTAAAAGTTGTTTGGGGATTGGTTTGGGGTTTTTTTTGGTTATCCTTCTACAAGGAAAAGATTGTAAGCCCTTAAATCCACAAGTTCATTTCCAGTTTAACAGCTGTTCAAACAAAAGTGGGAGGAAGTGCTACAACAGGTAACATTGCCGCTGGATTAGAGACCTTCACTGCGGCATTATCCAGGTTAACTCTTTGGTACTGATATTGCGGTCATTTTCTGTGTCATGCCTCACACTTTAAAATATTCTTTCACAAACTTTTAACTGCCGAATTCGAGGTGGGTTGTAAATCCACTTGGTAAGTCAAGAAGCACCAAAGTTATTTCACAAAATGTCATCTTTTTTCTAAATGCTTTCACAGGGAAGTCCATTTATCTTGCTATATGCTGACTTAGTTAACAGGTTATTTATACCATGGTGAAACTCAGAATTCTTCTTCTCTGCGTTATCTTCTACATCTGTATGCAATTGCTTCAGTTTCACAGGAGGTAGACCGGGGATTGAATCTGCTAAGATGAAATAATAAAAGCTCTTTGGGCACAGAAGAAAAAAAAAACTGATTACAGATCTCAATTTTGCTTTATTTTCTTCCTTTATCACTCAGAACTAAATTATTGAAAACTTACAATAGTAAAACTCAGGTTGAAAATATGTATTTAATCAAATTCAATCTAGAAAATGCAAGAGGAGGTTGAATTACTAAATTAAAACTACAGTAATCATTACAAAAAGACAAGATACACATTTTTTGTGTTTGTTTATTGCAGCTTGCTATTTCTAACCAGGGCTACATGCTGCCTTCCTGATTTTAAGCACAGAGTTTAGTTTTTGATAACTAAATCTTGTCAGATGACACTAACAGCTTACACAGAGGGCATTTTCTACTGTTGTGCTTTTGCAGAAAGAAAAGTTTGTTGAATTTCTCAGTTATTCTGGGCAAAGGTTGTCAAGGCCTGAGCTTTCATATTCTTTCTTGTGATTTGAGCAGCCTTGAGTCACATAAACCCACCTTCTGTTAAATCTTTTCCTGTACTTTTTTTTTCTTAACTCACTCTCTGTCTCTGAAAAGCCTGTGGGTTTTTTTAGTGATCTGGCCTGAGAGTCTACCTCAAATGTGTGCAGTGGAAAGTTTCTTCTGCCTTTGAGGGTGGTTGTCAGTAAGCCAAAGAGGTGAAGTTATCCCTTTCAAAACTATCTCCTCACCCAGGTCCGAAATATTTGTGTGGGATGGACGTGGCCAGGTTTAGCTCTTTGATCTAGAAAAAGGCCACAAGATCAACAAGCCCCTCTCCTAGAGCTATGAGTGAGGCCGGCTGTACTGACCTGCACGATGAAGCTTCTGTACATTCTCCTGCCCACTCCTTTACCGTGCGGCAAGGGTGGCTGGAAGCAGCAATTTCTTCTCCTTGCTTTGATACTTTTCATCAGCTTAGCAATTATAGTAAGTTAAAAGTAAGGTTTGAATGTGGCCTCAGAGTTCAAATGAGAATTGGAGTGGAAAAAGCTATGAAAATAATGATTTGAACTCCTGTTTTTGCTTTCTTGGTTCTGAAAATTGGTCTGTAGAAAGCAGGTCTGCTCTGCCACCACAAAACTGAGTATCTCTCAGCTAATCACTGGAGAGGTGGCAAAGGGGCTGCCTGTTTGTTAAGAGTTAGCTGTTCTCGGTCAGATGGAAAAAACACTATGATTGGTATGCAAGTTTAATGGGTTTTTTTAAACTTAAAGAATTAACGGCCTGTCAGAAGGAAAATGAAAAAAGTGTTGTTTTTCCATGGTATAAATTAGTGCATTTGCTTTGTACCAGAATGCTGCCTTTCTGCTGTAATTTCAGTGATCTCTTTCAGCTGAGGTTGTCTAATTTTTTTTTTAAATCGACAAGTATTACAAAGAATTATCATTCTCTACATTTCAGTCTAGTAACTACCAGCCATGTGATTGCTTGCAGTGAACAAGATTCTGTTTTCTGAGTCATATTTTTATAAGGACTGTACTATATAATTATATTACTATATATATAATAATTATTACATTATATATAGATATTATTATATCTTTATCTTTGACTCATGACTTGGTTTCTTTATAAAAGATTAACAGTAGAAGACGGTATTTTCCCATTCATCCATGTCCCCTTCATCAATATTAAAATACCATCAGTAAGCAGAAGTACGGCTCCTAGCCAGTAAAGAAACTAGTTTCCAGTTACATGTTACCGGGCAAGGTTTTTCCAGAAATAGACAATTAATAGTCAGATTGTGGAGTCTGTAGCCATGATTGTACATTGTTACCCCTGAGCATAGTACTGATGATTTTCTCAGGATATGACATGTTTGCTAGAAAACTTCTTTCATAATTGCTGGTAACTTCCCTTGTGAATATAAAAGCCCAGTCAGTAGTTGGTTCTCTAATTGCAAGTTTCCTGTGGTGAATTGTGCTGTTTCCTAAATCAGAGTCCAGCAAGCTCTGCTCAGGGTATGGGCTACTGTCATGTCCACAAGGTGGTTATTCATTTTAGTCATGGTTCATCTCTTTATCAATCGACGGTAAGTACTTATATGTTTTGCTTCAAAAGATATTTTCAGAAAGATAAAAACAACTTATAAAAACACTTACTCTGAAAGAATTTAGAGCTGCATATTTGCTGTGTGCTCAAAATGGCTGTGGCATTTGCCTTTGCTTTTTCTAAAAGCACATCCTGGCTGGCTAAAATGTCTGGGTTTACCATCTTTTTCCTCTCAGTATCCCTCACGACATGTTTTGAGAAGACCCAGACATGAAGAACAACATTTTCTAGAAACCAAGCAAAATAGATCACAGATGAATCTTTCGGTCTATATTCCATTTCAGGCTTAGGTGAATCCACAGCTGCTGCAGATTTTAGCAATATATAGTCTGGAAAGACTGAAAATGTTTTCTTGTTCTCATCTCATGGTTCCTTAATTGTGCTTTGGGAAGTTGATTTATACTGGTGTAAGAAAAATAATTCGCTAAAGTCAATACATACGCAAGTGTATGGTTGTGGAGTTCACTGTTTACAATAGGCACAAGCAATATATTTAAGTTAAAAAGTTTACATCTGTATGTATGCATGCACATACGCAGGTCAAAATGGTAGGAAGGGGGTGTTATGAATAGGACCTAAGTTTTACATAATGATCGAACAAGACAAATCAGGTCCCCCTTTCTGTTGGAAAGGATGAAAACCTGCTCTGTGTCTTAGGCTAGGAGCAGTCTGTCTCTGCCTTGTGTCTGTGAGGAAAAGCTGACAGTAGTAAGAAGGCATTTCATTGATGAGGTTCATTGAACAACCCGTTAATGAAACACAGGATATGTGTTTTATACATTTATTTCCATGTTCACAGACTTAGAGGCATCCGTGTGTACAAATAGATTTCTCCAAAATGTGAGTTACACATCTAATTTATATAGACCCTGTGGCTTGGATTCCCAAAATAACTACATTGAAGTCCTTACTGTAATGGAGAAGAGAGAAAACTGGAAACGCATTTATCATCTTCTAGATGATTATAACATTAGTAGAGAGGCTGCAGTGGGCAGGTTTCTCTAGTATCCAGTTGTGTCCTTAATTGAGAACCACGGAGAACAGGATTTAGAGTTGAGAATCCCTAATCAGGTAGGTGCTTACTGGCTTTGAAATGAAGTGCCTAATCATTCTTCTGACTTTATACTGATTACATGAGACAAATTCCCTCTTGCGCTTTGTTTTCATATACTTTCCATGTGTTTTACAAGATGGATCTTGGCGTCTATTTTGGGGCTGTAGGTTCTGCTGGGTGAAAGAATGTCTGGGATTAAATCTATTTATGGCTGTAGCCCTGAATACTCAAATGTCTTTTGAAAACTGGTTGTAGGCTTCCAACTCGTGACAATTTTGTTCTGTCAGCAAGCAGTGTGAGATACTGGATGTGAGAAGCCAAACTCTCCATTTGCAGTTCTATTTGAGTTGGGCTAGCTGATGAACAAACTGATCATATCACTGCCAAGCTGAGGATGCAGGCTTCCTCTGGGTGTTTTTAAAAGTTACTATATCATTGGCAGCGATTAATGACTTTCCAGCTGAAATCAGTGAGCAAATATGAATGACTAAATTGTGGTCATTTGGATTATCTGTGGAACCAAAGCAGGCCAGTTTCAGTACAAATAAGGAATTGTCTAAACCTGGTTGATAGGATTCATATTGTCGCCATATGACAAGGTTATATGTTTAAGTAAATGCAATCATGAATCTAAATGCAATTATGAATTTAGTAAATGGTCAAATGGTCCTATTAAAAAAAAAAAAAAACACTCCAAAATAAAGAAACACCACTCCTTCACCCCTGTGTGCTATGGAACAGTAGGGTCTTGAGCTTCTTTTTACTTAATGTCTATGTGTGTCTCTCTTATATTCACCAGTTTACCTATGCTTCTGCCCTCTTGTGGATTTTAAATGTATTAAGTAGCGTAGATTTATATTATTTATATTATGTAGGTTTTAAGACTACAGGTCTTTGTAATGATCTAGGACTAATTAGAAAAAAATCCAACATGGAAGTGCATGTTCTAGGATATTCTGCATTTCTTCTGTGTGCACTGTTTGACTAAAAGAATTGTCCTGTCTGCCCTCTGGTTTGGAAAGTTCTGTTCTGATTTTAAACCATGTTTATCAAACTGGAATAGCTGACAGTGCTTTTCCAAGTTGTTCTCATTTCTCATCCTCCTACTGTCACCCAACTGCTCTTCAAATTTGACTTTCTCAGAAACCCATGAATTGAAAGATAATGACAAGGAGAAAGAAATACCATGGATTTATTCAAAGCTTTGGAAACTTTTTCTGAGGTCATAAGGTGAACAGAGCAGAGCCTTCTACAACATAACACTCTGCCAATGCTACCTGTAATTTCTGTCTAAAATATTGCTGTGTGTGCAGTAGTAAATTGCTTTGAAGCTGGAGGCCAGGGATCACTTCCCTGTGCTGAGTGCATCTAGGAGGATTAGCGTATGTAAGCCTGCAAGGTAGAATATAGTAAATAATGCATAAAAATGGAAATCCGGACCCAGATATTCAAAAAATCATGTCTACATTCAGTGGTTTTCTGAGCCATTTGAGTTATCTGTCACTTTCGTTGTGTTTCTGTTTTTTAAGCCAGTTCTGAATTTTGCTACAGAACTAAGAGAAAGGTGTGTGTTACATTCATAGTGTGCAGCTGGGAACAGAAGAACTCAGCTAATATAAAATGACCTATCTGACAGTCTTGTTGTGGCAATACAGTGGTCAACGCAAAATAGTGTATCCTCTTGGCTTATATCTTGTAAGATATGACATTCCAAGGACAAGAAAGGAGAGAGGGGAAGGTTGGGGCAATTTAAAAATATAAAAAAAAACCCAAGGGGCAAGGTTGGGACTTCAAAAAGAAGTGTGAAAAGTGAATTCTCAGGTAGAAATTTTAAATGGGTTGATGGTTTCCTAGAAGGAAGAGGTATTCTAGCACCAGGGAGCATTGTGGAGGAGCAGTCTGGACAAGCAGGAGTCTCAAGGGGTTTATAGCAAAATGGAGGTAAAGACAGAAGCCCAGTCTGAGCTTGCCTTTTTTGTGTTCAGTTTGCTGCTGCTGCTGCTGCTGTCAGCAGCAAAACTGGCCCATCAGCCAGCGATGCTAGAAAACTTCCTCTGGCAAGAGCTTGCATCGATTGCACTATTTTATTGGAATCCTGTTCTCTTCTGGATGCACACAAACTGGTCTGCTGGAAAAATGCAATGTATTTCTGGTACGAACCATGAAGATGCAGGCAAAAAGCCATAGCGGAGAAGTCCCTGAGCCGCCGCGGGGTGTGTGTGGGTGACCACGGGGCGGTTTTGTTTGTGTTTTGCGGGTAGGTTCGCGGCGTGGGCCACCTGTTGGGCCCAGGCTCCCACTGTCCAAGGTGTTGATGGCACCTGGGGGATGCGGCAGTCAGAGCTTTCCAACAGCATTGGTATTGTGATAACCTCTATGCAGGCATGGCTGCTTCTCTGCTTAGCACCAGAATGATGAGGTGAAGCTTATCAGAAGGTTCTGTTTCTAGAAAAGCACTTGCAGGTTAAGGGAAGAGTTGTTATTGGGGGGAGTTTATTTATCCCAGCTAATAATGGAGCAGTGGCTCTCGCAGTGGGAAACTTCAAATACCTGACAACATTGTTAGGGAGAACTCCTGATGTGGAATGTTTGGTTTCCTAAAAGGTCATCTCATTTTCCCTTCTCCCCTGCGTTATTTCATTGTCACAGGAATAGAAAATAAGACTTTTCAGGAGAAGAAGAAGAATAATTGATCTGCTAGCTCACTCAAAAGGACTCTGATTCAAGATTGGAGGGAATGTTCCAGAACTGTGATGAAACCGAAGGAGGATATGCAGGTAGTTTAATGTTTGGCCTGGAATGTCAAATCACTTCTGCTAGCTAAAGGGTAAGCAACAAAGTGTATTAAAATGTAGTTCCTTTGAATGAATAAGAAAAATAAAAATGCTTCTGATTTTATATGTTGAGAGTAAAAATAGGGAACTTTAGGAGCACTTGCCAGCTTCTCTTTCCCATTGTACTACAGACAAGTGCCATCCATGCAGAATTATAAATGGATAGTCCAATAATTGGGGCTTCTAATTGCCCCCCGTACTGTTTTCATGATTCTGAACATGGAAGCCAACACAACCAAAAAGCCAGAAGATGATAATAGTGTAAATATTTGCTGAGTGCTTCAGATGATCAGAAAGGCAGGAAGGACGGGAAAGCATAATTTCCATGTAAGTGCAATACTGTCCCTCATAGCATCTTCTGAATTGGCTCTTGTCGCTCTAAGGAGATGGATTCTAGAAGTGGATAGGTTCTGGAAGCTGAATGTGAAGATTTCCAATATTTTACCTTTTCTCCAGAAGCTTACTTTAAAAGAACTAAAATTGGAATCTCAAAATGGCCCAATTTCTGAGTAAAAGCTCTTGTAAAGATGACAGTTATCACAAGATGTGTAAAAAGTCCTGATGACTTTTGAGGCTAGAAGGGCTTCTTTTCAAGGCATATTCATCTCTACAGATGAAAATGACCACATAAATATTAAATGGTGTTTTGATAATGAAGCCTTTAGTATAGTTATAACCATAAGTTTCTGTGTTGTCGTATGTTTTCCATCTGTGCTGCTCTTAAGTGTACATATGGGTTTCTTACTCACTACCAAGCACATACATGTGTGTATGTGTGCACTAAGACTCAAAGGAAACCTTTAAATGCACGTTGGACTTCTGTGAAAGTCCATGGGACATAAATGTTTTTTAGAAAATAAGGAAGAGGCATTCAAACACCATCCTAAATAGGAACATAAGGATGTAAGGAACTGAAACTTAAGGCTGATTTTGACGTACTTCTTACTAAGTAACAATTGACTTGGTAAATGTCGGGGGCGTGTGTGTGTGTAAAGTGCTACTTAATCTGAATTAGTGATAAAAACTTTTCCACATATTTTAGTACTGACAACAAATTCCCTTATTCTGCCAACATAACGTTCTCATTTTGCTGAAGAAAGCTTAAAATCTGTTGCTCTTTTTTGCATCTCAACTTTCAATTCCACTAAATCTTTCAGTCACTTCACTTTACATCTTTATTTTCAGCACATTTAGGTAATCTGTAGGGTTTTAAGTTGTTTTAGCTTGGGTCCATTGTGAGACATTAATATAGCTTTGACAAGGTACATGGTGTGGAACATTTTGGTCTATAACACCAATAAAAGCAGATGGGGGAGCAGAGCTGTGTATGACGTAAGGCACGCAAAAATGTGGATCTCGCCAATTAATCATGGCATACTGCTGACAAATAAGTGACAGTAATTGATGCAGCCCTTTGAGAGACAATCTGGAACTACTGCAGCCTGGGAAAGCTCATTCATTTCTTTTCCTTTGCTAAGTTAGTGGTGAATAACAGCCCTACTTAACTGCTGCCCAGTGTTGCTTTATAAGGTACCAGTGTCAGTGACAAGTCAGGAAGTACAAGTCTAGCAGTTAGCGTGCTATCTGACTGTCTTATCTGTGTTCTGTTTCTGCAAACTATTGATGTTTTCTTGTCAGTATATGGGCTGCCAAAGGGCTGACGTGCATGTATCTAAAATGCATTTGAACATCTGAATGTGTTCTGTTAGGTTTTTCTGCTTGATGGTCTAATTATCAATATTTTTTCATTATTTATATTTGTCTTATACTCTTCACCTGTCGTGTCAGGATTTCTAAGATGCCCAGTAGATTCCAGCAATAAAATGTGTGCAGTCTGTGACTAGATCTAACTTGCACTCGGTGCTTTGTTTTAGGTGGACTTGTCTGACTCAGAGTAAAGCCAGAAGGCCTTATGGCTGTAAGAAAATGTCTAACTGTTTTAATAGGCAGTATGCCAGACCAAGGCAACGTATATTCAAACCACTGTCTGCTGCTAAGGCCTTGTTTGCAGAGTATTCCTTTTTTTGACAGCAGGGAGAGAAATCAAGGCTCAGCGTGGAATACTAGAACAAAGAGATATTTCTGCTGAATTTTCTCTCCAGTAGGCAGTGGCTGCTTCCATCACATTGAACAAAATTTCCTTCCAGAGCAACAATAGCCTGCCTCGGTTATTACTGGAGTGGGGCCAAAATATTTCTCTTCAATGCAATAATATTTTTACAGCAAAAGAGCTGCTGAACGGAGCCTGCTAGGGCTATCGTATGTGCTGGCAGGGCTGCCTCCTACCGAATCATGATTTAGATCTGCTGCTGTTTCCTTGTAATTATCAAGCTGGATAGGACAGTATTCAAATCCCTGTTACTCCTGAATAACATCTCTGATGGTTTCCTTTTTTACTTTCTTACCTCTTTTCTGCTGCAGCAGAACTGGTGTCCCCAGCTCCAAGATAAGGACGAGGTAGCCAAATAGAGGTGGCATAAATAGCTATGTGGGAAGATGGGCAAGTTGGAAGGAGGAGTGTTGAGGACTTCCAGCTCGTTGCTCTGGCTGTTTCATTTCAGAGAAGGGCAGCTAGTCAGGCGGTAACGCTGGATAAAGGAACTGGTATAATGACAGACCACCGTGGTCTTTAGGAAAGGGGAAGTTTCCAGCTGTTTTCATCTAAGATTCTACTGGCGCTTTAGAAAGAAAGGAATAATCCCTCCCATTTTATGGATATGGGAGCTGAAGCATAAGGGAGTTAATTGCCCAATTTGCTGATAATCCAAACCCTTGCATCTTCCACTGCCTGGAACAAGAGCTGCAGAAATTCATGACCTCTGTGAACCGAAGTTGGTTACAGGTGATTTTGCCCAACCTCTGTAGTGATGCAGCAACAGAATGGAATAGAGGTCTAGTTACAGATGTAAGGAGGGGAAAAGAGGAAAGCTGCTAATGAATCATGTGTTTCCTTACAGTAAAATCCTTTGCAGTAGCACTAGCAATTTACATCTTCCTAGCTAAGCACTGCAGTTCCTCTGTGGCCATGAATTGACTGACGGGAAGAGCTGGAGAGAACTGGAAGTGCTGCATAGAGCCAAGAACTGCAGATGTAGTCGCCTGCATGTGAAATGACCTGGAAAGAAAGGTAGCTCCCATGTTGTCAGAAGGGGCTGCACCTATTTCCAGTCTAATTTACTAGAGCCATGACACACATCAGAAGATAATGCAGATTTCACACAGGTATAAATGGGCGTGCGCTTGAAAGGTTGCCTGCACCGACCTGACCATTTGCATCCTTGTCACTGGGTTTGTGTCCAGACCTCAGAGCTACTGAAACAACAGCACAGCGGTATTTCTGGACACTTGACAAGTTGGCAACATCAGTGAAAATATCCTGTAGATTCATCCCCTTCCACAAGTTCTTTCCAGGTGATGTACTGATCTCCTTTTTAGAACAAGGTCTTCACTAATAAGTGTCTATTTCTTAAAATACTTCATGATTTTTGGCTGACACCACCACCATCAGTCCATAAGGACTATCATCTCTGTCCAGTGGTAAGGGTTTTGAAGCATGGGGCATGCTTCAAGAAAGGAGCAGAGTCATAGGGGCCTTTTTCAGCCTTGAAAATCTTAAATCATTCTGCTGAATAGTGGGCTTATGCTATTGGTATACCCTCAAATAGACCTGTATTTAAAGCAGTGATGAACAGAATCGCACATCTGGGAGTGCTTACGGAGGTGGTTTGTTCGGTGTAGTGTTGTGGGGGTTGGTCAGTGGTAATTCCTGTCTTGCTGATGGTGTATGAAAGGTAGATGGTCTCTTTTGGACACACTACAAAACTCTTCTAGATTCTAAAGACATTGGGCCTCTTAGCATGGATCGTATCACCTGAGCACAAAACTGAATGAACCATGCTTTGTTTTTCCATGCAGCTCATCGTCCAGCCTTTTCCTCTGGAAACACTCTAAATGATGCTTTACTTCCTTTTGTGAGATCTCCAACTCTTGATTTTTTTTGCCTCCCCCCCCCAACCCCGAGCTTGAAGTTTTTTGCTTTTTTCTTTTTTAAGCTTCTCTTCTGAGTTTTGAAGTGCTGTAGGCATTGGTGACCGAGCAGCAATTTTTTTCTTACTTCAGTTTGGCCATATTTGCTTTTTGAGCACAAATTTATCTCTTTAGAGCCTGAATTTTTTTCCTCACATCATTCTTGTTGCTCTGATGTTGCAGTGCTGTGGCTAGAATAACTAGTGAGAATGTTCTAGCAACAGACTGCAAGAATGTTATTTTTCTCTAGCAGAAATATTAAAAATGTGGTTATTTGCAGGGCATTTCCAGTAAGGGAAGAAACTGAGGGTGTAATGTAAATAAAATCTTCAGTGAAATCTTATGTGTAAGCAAGGAAGGTACAAAACTGTTTTTCTGAATACAGAAAAATTAAAAAAAAGTCTAAATAGTCTTCAAGTCCAATTCCAAGAATTTCTTGCTACTGGTCAATATAAAATGCTCTTCTTCCATCAAAGGAGATCTCACATACCTTTTTTTAGGTATGTGAGATTCTTACTCTGACTTCCTGAGTGGCTTTGGTTTTCTTTTCCCTTGTCTGTACTGCTTTAACTTCTCATTTCCGATGTACAGATACTAAGTTATACCAAAAAAGTATCCAGTGAAACATCTCCACCTGCATAGCTCGGGTTTTGAGATGGCTTTGTGTGTGGTTTTGCTTTACGTGAAAGTCTGTGTAATGTTTCATCTATTTGTCTCTCTAAAGCAGCTTTAACGGCTTTATAAAATCAAGTGGAAGGCCAGTGTTATTCTAACACATCTTAATGAAGCTTAATCCAGGCTGCCACCAAATGACAAGATCCTTTTGAACCTGCATTTTACATTGGAGCTAGCACAAGTAAACATGTGAAATAACAGAATGACTTTTCTTCTTGCAGTTTGGGTTATTTGCAACATCTGCTGTTCTTACTGCATTACCTGCTGAAAATTGCTGATTTTATTGAAACAGCGTTCGCTGTCTGGTACCAAAGGGATCTCAAGAGTTTACGTGGTTGTGCCTGGAGGGAGAACAGCAGCAATTCACAATTTCTATGGGACATTTTGGATTTGGTGTGCTTACTCTTAGTACAAGTACATCTTCGTGTATACATGGTGAAGGGCTCTAAGCTGTAGGCTACAAGCAGCAATGCTACAGGAAAGGTTCGTAGAACCTTGGGTAGATTTCTATAGCTTTGTGTGTAAATTTATGAGAGAATATCTTGGAGACTAGGAATAGGGTAGATGAGATGCAGAAGGAATTAATCATTTCAGCTGAGTTGAGGTGGTTTTGCATGTGAAATAGAGGGAGCTGGAATTTTAGCTGTTGCAAAAGTCCTGGCAGAAGTGTTTCCTTGGAAGATTTTATCATTGTGTTCTGAATTCCACTGAAACTTTTCTCTTACTTTAGTAGAATTCTTGGAGTAGATTAGCTATATGATACAAAATCTGTTTCCCTGTAAGTTTGTCCCCCCTTTCCCCCATTCCTTTGCCTTTTCCCTTCAGGTTGTTGCTGCTGTTACACGTCAACTTCTCAACCCTTCCTTTCCTGGCTGTCTTTCCCTGTGTTTAGATCTTTCTCCAAGAAATCTGGAAAGATGCACTCATCTATTTTCCTTCCAAGCAGAAGAACAAAAGCGCAAAATGAGTGGTGTATTCCCTGCTGATTTCACAACTTGAACCAATATTTTTCACAGTGTTTTCGCAGCCTTCCTCCAGAGGCACCTGCCAGATCTTGATCCCTGCTCAAAGTCTCACTGCTGTGGCTATGCACTGCTGTGGATTACTAGGATAAGATGTGACCTAGGAAAATGTGACTGCAAGTGGTAAAAGCAGGAATGTTTTTTCTGTAGAGAAAAGTTAACACTTCCTTTGCATCTGAGTTTGTTATAACATAAGTAATTAGGCAGAGTTCAAGGTCCCTAGAAAGATATGTTCCAGTATCTGTAACACACCTTATAATGTATTTTTAACTTTGATGCAATGTAGCTGTCGCCATTTCTTGTGTGCTATAGCTATTTCACTGAACTGCTAAAGTACTGTTGTTTTTAAAGTACTGTTCAGAGCTGCATGAATAGAGGCAGTCAACATCATTGGGTTTGTTCAGAAGAGCGCTTGAGACTGGCTGCTTGTGATTATGTGGGAATGTGGATACCAAGGTACTTAGTTCCTTACTACATTTGTACTTAACACTTCAGTATTTCCAAAAGAAGCCAAATGAGACCCACAAGTGTTCCTGAGAGAAGGCGGCGTTGTGTGGGATAATTAGGTGTTGTGTCCCTGTGGGAGTGCCACCCCCCTTACACGGGGATGAGGAGCCCGTTGGGTGGCAGTCCCTGTGTCACCTGCAGCTAGTGAGAGGTAACGGGCCCAAACTTGAGCACAGGAAGTTCCACCTAAACCTGAGAAGGAACAACTTTACCTTGAGGGTGGCAGAGCCCTGGCACAGGCTCCCCAGGGAGGTGGTGGAGTCTCCGTCTCTGGAGACATTCAAAACCCGCCTGGACACGTTCCTGTGCAACCTGCTCTAAGGTGGCCCTGCTCTGGCAGGGGGTTGGACTAGATGATCTCCAGAGGTCTCTTCCAACCCTATGATTCTGTGATTGCCTCAGGAAGCTACAAAGGCAACTACAAGATTAAATGTGGCATATTCATTGAAAGCATTTGTTAGCAATGTTGTGGTTTATTTTTATTAAGAATCTCATTTGTTTATTGCAGGTATTTTATTCATTATATCTTGATTTTCTCTAATGCATCTCCAGTTTGCATAAATGCTGCTTTTCTAAGTGTGGGTCAGAGTCTGCCTGTGAGGAGGACATTGGCTGTATTTTTGTGCATGTTTTTCTGTTCAGTAAATTTGTTCTGAAAACCTTGTTTTCAGCTTGGAATAGTGTTTCGGTGTTACGTGAATGGTCAGCATTTTCCTGCCAATTAGTACCTGAAATTAGGTGTGACTCTATGTACGGTGTGATTTTTTTTTTTTTTAATTATTATTAATTTTTTATTTCTTAATACGGTAATAGTTCATTACTACACTAAAAGATCTTGATTTGGGAGAAGATGTTTGCTGAGTGATTTGTGAACTGAAACCTCACTGCCAATTGAAAATGTTACTCTAAGAATTACAGTTCTATTTGATGTGCTCGCTGTGGTCTTTGACCTGGGACGCTATTTTAGTTTGTACTGTTTTGCACCTTCCCTAATTAGTTATTCCTAAGTAGTGAGCTTACAGTTCTTCAATAGTTGACAAAAAGGAAGAAAAATACTGTTTCTAGTTTGTAGTTGATAAATGAGGAATGAAATAATGAACTGACCTGGCCGTGCGCTAAAGTCTGTGGCAAAGCTAGAATTTGAAACCGTATTCCGAGTCAGCCATTAGATTGTACTTCTTTACTTGGGAAGAGTTTCAGCTGTAAAAAACCTTTTCTTTTTTTTTTTTTTTTTTTTGATACAGAGTAGTTTGAATGTCACCTAACAAACCAAGTTCTCTTCTTGTTTTGACACGAACGATGGAGATTTCCTCTTTTGCTGGCAGACTTCATTAACTGTGTGGCTTTTTTAATCACCAGGCAGTCACCCAAAATAGCCTACACATTGTTGGAGTGTCCTTACTGGTAGGAAGCGCGACCTTCTCTCTGATATTGGGCCACCAAAAAGAATGTAGTAAATTTTAATGTGATTGTAACTTAGCCAGCATTTACATAAAAGAAAACAATGATCTTCTTGTTATGGAGATCATTAATGAAACATCAGCACTGGTCTGCAAATGCTACCATGTTGTGATCCAGCTGAAAAAACAGCCTTGTGTAACTTGAGTAGGTTGCATAACACAGGAAGTGGAAAAACAAACTAAATTTTCAAGGGTTGTTACGTTTTAACTAGATCCGAATGAAAAGTCTACAGTGAATAGCTTTTTGAGTAATTGAACTTATATATCCTCTGAAGGACTATCTGTGAGGCTGAATATATTCTTTTTTGCCTGTTCAGTGCTGGTATTCGTGGTTGCATTTTACAGCGTGTTAATCTATTGCTTGAAATTCAAATGGCGTTGAATTCCAGATAAGTCACGTGGCACTGTTTCTGTTTCCTATTGGAGAAGGGTAGGAGTCCTCTGTGGTCGGGATGAGCAGATGATGCAAAATTCATCTTCCTTGTGCAGTCAGGCATGTAACTTTGAAATTTGCTTACCAGTTTGTGTCTTGAAAGATAAAAGCAGTAAGTCACATGTTGGGATAGGCAAACTCCTGTTCCAATAAACTCGTGGAAATGTAATAATTTGCAGAACTTGCCTGATGTTTTTTATCTAGCTGTACTTCAATATTTTGCAATGCCAGTACGTCGAAGACAAACTCATTTCCCTCAACTAATGTTCTTCACTTATATCTCACTGTAGAAAGACAGAGTTGCAAAAAACTCATCAAGATTTCAGGAGGAGGCAGTCAATCAGGAAGCTTGGCAACTGTTTCTTCTAAGGTCTGCCATTTTCAGAAATGTTAAATTCCTATGGGGATCAAGTGTGTAAACAGGGATCCGAACCCACATTTTGTCATTCAACTCCAAAACATTTTTTAACAGCTTTAAAAGTCCTCCCCTGATATTTTTGAGCTTCCCAGATCAGAGATTTTTCCTTAGCATGGCTTAGTCTGTGGAAGTTTATCTTGTTATAAAGTTTTTGAAGGAAACTGTATCCAGGCAAAAAAGGGTAAAAAATTAATTTAAAGACTGAAAAATCAGAAAACCAAACTTGAAAATGAAATTATCAGCTCTTGTTATGGACGGCATGTAAACTAACGTGTGCACAGGGTTCAGGAGACTTATGTTGACTTTTCATTAGCTGAAGATCTCTTTCTGTGACCCTGATGAAGGGACGCAGACATCACTGACCAAAAAGATTGCTCAGCATCGGCCAACAGATTGATACTGACCTAGATGCGAATGATTAATGCGTAGGACAGGCATATTGTGAATTGTATTTTGTCTTTTATTAGTGGGAGAGGAGGGTGCTGTGCTGGCTAATTTTAGTGAACAGTGGAGAGTTGTAAACTTAAAATTTCTTATGCACTGAACTGAACAGAATTCCAAGGCGCACGCTCATTATGGTTTCTTTTGTTATAGTTAAAATGAATAGCCATCTGGTGAGTATCAGCTTCAGTAGAGATGTCCTATAGTTTGGTCAGCCTTCAGTGGCGCAGAGGATCTGTGTCTTCTCAGACATTGCTTGGCATTGGGTATTTTCTGGCAGCGGGATCTAAGGGTAAGATGATGAGGAAGAACTTGACAGTAGATATAATTGCGGTATACCATGGGGCTAAAGTAACATTCTCAGCCTATATTAGCTGCTCAAATAAACTATGTAATATTAAGTATGCTTTCAGTATTGTGGTTTATTTGATCGACAGAACTCTCCCATCTCTCCCGTCCCTGCCCCCCAAGCCACAGATGCAGCAGGGGCTTTTCAATTGAGTGAGGACACCACATAATTTATGGTTGCCTGGGGATTATCCTTTGGATTTGGATTAATTTAAAATTTGGCTATGTTTTTATATTAATTTTTTCCTTTCTTTTATTTTCCCCATGTGAAAAAAATCTGCTTTTGATATATATTATTACCCATGTATTTAAAACTATGTGACAATATGCAAAGTGTATTTCAAATGGTGCAGCACTAGCTAATTTCCAACCTGGGTTAGATTTATAGGATTTATATTACTTGTATTGTTTTGTGTCAAATTCTCGGACTGACACGACAGCTAATTTTAACACCCCCTCCCCATCTTTCTGTATATAAAACAAGTTTTATGAAACACAGCAAATAGGTGAAAGATGCATGCTTCTTTAAAGGGCTGATCGTTTCAGGGAAAATATTCTAGCTAGAGAATGGCTGCGTTTAAACTGTGTGTTCCATTATCTTATTTGTCCTCTGTATTTCAGTGTAGTCTAGAGGTCCTTGACAGTTGCACTAAGTGCTGTGCAGACAGAGTAAGAAAAGCGGTCTTCCCTGCAGTTGAAGAAAGGAGAAAGAAGCACTGGATGTGAAGAACAGTTGCAAAAAGCATGGCGTGTGCTTTGTGAACGTATGTTTTCTGGTTTTTTACCTTTATAACACACGCGTGAAAACAAACTTTCCTGTTCTTGTTGCTTTATTTCTTCTCTCTTGAGTTCACAGTTCTCTCTTCCTGACATTAATGCTTCTTTCTATATCAAGTAAACATGATGTAATGAATTAAAGGTTTCATAAACTCAAGTGGGAAACCAGAACATGACAACTGAGATAATGTGACTCACCTTGGTGAAAATCTCGCCCCATTCAGGCCAAAGGCTTTTTTTTTTTGGTGTGCCATTGCTTTTGCAGTGGTGTAGCTGGGAAGATCTCTAAATCAAGTATTTTTCAAATATGCCAAGAAGTAAAAATGTGGTTTTAAAATTAAGACACTACACAAGGATAGTGTCTTAACAGCCAGATGAGACAGAGACAATTTTCAGTTAAAAAACATACATTGTTTTTGCACTGCGCTCTGTTTATTTTTTTTTGTCTGCTCCTCAGTTCCTTCTCCTCATGTTTCTCCATTTGCAAATCTGAACAAGAAAACAAAACCCTAAATGTTTGCCTCACTGGGAAGTAACACATTAGAAATCTAAACCAAAAAATGGCTGCATGGTTTGTTTATCCTCATAATTAAGGTTGGATTTTTCTCTAAAGTACAAAAAATGGCTTTCTTTTTTAATTTTAAAAAAAGGTATTTTTCAGTGCAAAATGCTGTTTGTGAATTGTAAACCACTGAATGCCTTATATCCTCAAGTTCAGTAGGAATAATTTGGAAACAGCTATAATCTAGAACTCTGAATAATTTACTGTGGGTACTTTATTCTGTGATCTGTCAGAGCCAGGCTGCAGTAATTGAAGCTGAAGTAACTTAGCCACTGGAACTGCATAAGACAATAGGGGTGAATGTATTTCAACAGAGTGTAAGGGATTGATCAAAGTTCTGTGCATTACCAAAAGTAATTCCCTGTTGTAACAGGAGATTGCCTGCTGATACACATGTTTTTAACAGATACCAAAGCCTATTTTCTATTATTTTTGCAGGAGGATGAACTTCTGTTCAACAGCCCATCCTTTAGTAGAAGTAAGTTCAAAGAAATGTCGACCAAATGTCGCTAATCCTTTTGAATTAGTGGTGCAAGTTCATGAGGTCACTTGTAAAAGTGATGTAATATGCAGAAAGCCTCTAATAACTGAACATATGTTGCATGTAAAGCAAGAAGCAAAGTAAACTGAAACACTGACATGAAATTGAGCAGCATGTATTCTGTATCCACATCAAAGGTCTGGACGGAAGGCGTTTGAGACAAGGACACGGAGCTGGTAATGTCTCTATTTTTCTGGCTGTAGCATCAAACATGAATACATCGTATTCCGACAGTCTGAACTTGAGCCTCTTAAAACCTGCTCAGACTTGAGGAGATTTTAGCATCAATGGCACAGTTGCAAACAACTGGGGGGATTTTGCTTGCTTGTTTGTTTGTTTGCCTCTGTGATCAAATCTATTACACTCGTGGATCTGGTGATGTGCATTTAATGAAATCCCATGTATCAAATACCATTCAATGTTTTGTTTTTTTTCTCTTGAATGGGCTAAGAGGTTGCATGCAAAAATTCTGATGCTTGCTGCAGTTGTAATAAAATGCACAAACATTCTACGTTAGTTAACTCTACTGCAAATAAGTAGGCTATGAAATTACCATCTTTTTTCTTGATCTAAACAGAATGCATACCCATTGAGCCTGGTGCTTTCTGACATTCACCCTTTACGTTTGCAACTTATAAGTTTTCTCTATAAGCCTGAGCTCATAATTAGGATGAAAATAACTGGAAAAGGAGTGCAAAGACCTCTAAGTTAGCTCTGATTTGGAGGGGCCATAAGGTGCTACTTAATACCATGTAGATAAAGTAGCATCGATACTTGAAGCAACGGAGTCTAGCTCTTGGCCTGAGTTAGCAAACCCACTTTTCAGGTCTCCTTAATTTGGGAAAGGGCTGTGCAGTCTCAATGATAGGGTTTCCAGGTTCGAAGGTAGCTCAGTGCGTCGTAGCTCTGGGTGTTTGCTTTGCAGTCTTTTCTGCAATGTAAATTCCTCTGTGACTTCCTTGGGGGAGGGACAAAACATTGTCCGCTCCTAGAAGTAAACTGAATTTGCAGTGACTGTAAGATAGGTCCTGTTGTTTGAGTGCATATGCAGCACGGCGCGACTGATTCACTGCTTGCCTGTGCTGGGTGTAACCGTTTCATACCACTGCGAAAGGAGTGTAAAACCCATGGGTTACACTGGGAGGTTTCTTGGTGCGCTTCACTTCTGTATTTATGGCTCTGTCTACGTATCTGAGCTTAGTGGAGCTTCCAGTGCCAAAGCTCTGGCAGACAGCCCAGAAAAACTGCCCAGTCTGGGTAATGGGCGGACTGGGATTCTTACTGCCTTGCCCTGTACCCCAGTATCTAGTCATGATGCATACTGTACATGTATGGACAGAAATGGTGAATGACGACTGTAATATTTTGCCCTTGCTTAAAATTGAACAGTTTTAGGAACTTACGGCATATAGACGTGTTATACCTGTCTTTTCAGATGTGACTGGCAGTTTAACTGTGGACCTTTGTTCAATATAGTTTGTAGTTTGATTTATTTTGACTGTCAGCTGTGGTAATCTCTTAGAAAATCACTCCGAAGTAACTCGGAAAATGTTTCTCAGGAAATAAGTCTTTTGAGATCTTCAAGGCATCGGTGTTGTTCTCCATGCTCAGGATGAACAAAGAAATAAATTTACGTGCACTGTGGTCGCTTTCTTTTTTCCAAGTGCAGGAAGAGCACAGTGCCTCCAAAATGGCTGAGCATTACTGTGTGCGGAATATGTGTTTGGAGAGGAGAGCTTGTCACCCACCCGCTCTCCCTAAACACATCAGCTGGAACTAAGTGGTGAAGGAGCCAGTAACATTAAAATTCAGAGGGAGATGCCGACATTGGCATTTCTGGTCCTGGAGCATTTATAGAAAGTGTACAATATTCCTCCCGTCTAATAAGAAGCAGATCCTCCCCTCCCAGCTGTCCCCTGTACTCTTACTCGCGTTCTTACATTAGTAGCATGGGCCAGGCAGTGAAAACTTCATTTCCCATAATATCTTCAAGGAAATCCGTGGGATTATCGCCACCTGTTACCACTGTGCAGCACTCGGATGCTGTTCCACTCTGTGAGGCGAGATAGAAAGTAAATGCAAATGTGAATGACAGTCACAGGAGCAGATGCGGTGAGAGAGAGCCTTGCAGGTAGGATTTCCTGCCTCAGGATCCCTGTCTGGATATCTCGGGACTCTACGCTTCAGTCCATGTTCTTCCTCTGTTTATTTTCCTTCTTCATCTTTCTATAGCTTTTCTGATCTCTCTGTGCCTCACTAATGCTTTTTTCTCTCTTGTTCTCAAATTGTTTTCATAACAAAAACTCAAAACCTAACAAACAAACAAAAAGTTGAATTTATTGTAACAGATCTGAACATGCAGACTCGGATACTGGTGAGGCATACACTGCGGGTGGGACCCAGTTGCCGAAGCATTAAGCCCTGCTGTGCTCTGGAAGATGCCCCAGGGCAACTCGCTTGGGCCTGCATTTGCCCAGAAGGGCATGAGGTCCTGTCTCATTTGTCAGCTTCATGGAGACTTTGTCACATGCCCCCAGGCGGCTGAAATGCCACTGGACACCCATGTTTACACAATCGAATCTCGCCCACAGCGAGGCATTGCACTCTGTGCAAAGGTTGAGAGAAAGTTTCCTGATGAGTTTTCTTGACAGAAAATTGGGGTTTTGTTTATTCTTTTGTGTGGTATGTGCCTTTCCTCTTGGCAGAATTCCCAACGAGAGCTCGGTTGTTCAGCTCACGACACGCACGCACCCTGAAGGAAAGAAACATTTTCCAACCAGTTTCACAGCAGCAACAGCAGTGAACACTGGTGACTCCCGTGCTCTGTTGTACATTATTGCCACGTACGAAGCCTTGCATTTATAATGGAATAATGTGCTGTTTGGAGGATGGTTTCCACTGTTTGCAAATCCTACTTTTTGCCAGAAAAAACCAAAGTGGGAACAATTAGCAGAATAACAAGCAATAGCGGGAACGTTTGTCTTCCTATCATAAACCCAAGTTGTTAGGAGTTCAACTGGAAATTGAGTAATTGTGTCTTGTTTTCTTAGTGATCTTAGAGCAAGTAATGGGAAGGTAAAGAAGACTTGAATGTTTTAAAACAAAAGAGAATATATTCCTGGAAGACTATGGAACAAATTGCTGTTCTGGCCTTTTCTTTTTGTTCTCTGCCTTGCCTTGTGCAATCTCTGTGGAGAGTGCATAAGGATTTGTTTAGAAATGCACCCTCGCTCCTGTGATCATCTCCACATGGGGGCAGAGGTCTGTCTGTCTATCATTTTTGCTGGGTGAGAGTATTAATTTTGAAAAGATCTGGGTAACAGACATCTTGTACATTTCTGGTATTTCTTAATGTGGTTATGGTGGCTTGTGCTTCCCTCCCGTCGCTGAGGAGGGGATTTTCAAAAGTGCTCTGTTGGCCAGACTCTGCTCCTATTAAAGACATCAGGGAGACTCTCCTGGGTGTAATGGAAGTTGAGATTGGACAATAATAATCAGTCTTTTTAAAACTCTCACAACCCATAATTTTTTAGACAGCATGTAGAATAGTTGAAATGAAATATTGCTATACAGGTAGCCTGTCAGTAGCTGCTAAGAAAACACATGTACCCGAAATCTGCGCTGAGAAATGTAGGTACTGGTGTGTGCTGACCAAAAGTTTGCTTGACAAGAATGGAGGGAAAAGGGAAACTGAGAGTAGAATATATGATGAGAACATAGATGCTTATCTCAGGAAAAAAAAAACAGATTGAAATTACTCTTTGTTTTGTTTACATATCTACAGGTATCCTTGATTTCAGTATTCTCTTGTGATTATCCTGTTATAACCCTCCCAGCTTTTGCTATGATTTATTCCACAGGATGCTTAAAGCAGCATCATGCATGGTTGAAAAATATTGGTTTAATTTATAAAATACAGAAATAAAGGATGTTGGTGGGGGAAGTCCGCCTAAGTCATCTAGAACAGGTAAAGTACAGAAAAGATCTGAAAATGTATTTTGTGTTTCCTCTCGGTCACATCGTAACAGCTATGACACTGATTGTAGCTGTTCTGGTTGGCTGAAGATCACACCGGCAGTATTTTATCTGTGGCACAAAACATAATACGGGCATGTTATGCAGAAGTAGTGCCTGTCCCCAAGGAGAAGTTAAAAGGAGAGGAAGTAGACATCCTTGAAGCACTCATGGGTTTTGCTGAAAGGGATGTGATTTATATCTATTATATCAGTGCACTTTATACAGTTGTTCCAAGCCTTTTGGATGTAGTTAGTTCAAGCAGATTTTTTTTTTTTTTTGGAAGAACTGATACATAAGGGCCATTCACTACAATCGGATGTTTTTCTAGCAACCTGTGGTAGGACAGTTGAAGAATATGCAGATGATCAGGCCTCAGGCCTTAACTGTGTTATTCCTTGAACACAGCTTTTAACGCCCACTTTATGAAACTCACTTGGCCTTTCTTACATCTATGGAAATCTAGTAGTGCGGTCTGACAGCCCGGAGGTTTTGCTACCTTTTGAAATTTAGTTAGGAAAGCTATTAGCTGGAAATCCCTGGTATGGTTTCCTGTTCTATCCGTTTTGGGATTAGTGTGATTAGATGAATTTTCAAATTGTCTCAGACAGTACCAATATTGAAGTATTTCTCTTACAGCTATTTTAGTATTATCAGTATTAGTCAGTGATAGTTTCTCTCTAACACAGTATTACATTTCTAGCTTATCTGGGTTTTTTCCCTGGCCTCTCTATATACATAACAATATATATCTCATCTGTTTCATTCATAGTACTTTGTTAGGAAAATGGGATGTATATATTGGTAGATTTCCTAGTCAAAGGAGAAGGGGAGGAGTTCTGCTTTTGTCATCATTGGGTCTACAGATGTTTTTATTAATCAAGTTACTCTTGCAGGAACTTCTTTTTGTCTTTATCTGCTGCCTTGAAAGGGAAAGAGGAGTAACACTGAACTTCAGACTTGCTCAGTCACGTTTATCTTGTAAAGTTTCTGCGCTAGATTGGAAGTTGCTGTGACAAATGTGAATAAAAGAGGGAGAGATAATTACTACTTTGCAGTAATGAAAAATGTAAGTGCAGAGTCAGTGCTACTGGCTAAATAAGCCAAAAGAGAGCCAAAAAAAAAATGTGCTAATGCTGCAGAGTTTAGTTCTGGATGCCAAACTTGAATTTGATCTTCCCCATTGGTATTCTAGTTTAGTATTCTAATCCCGTCTCATTTCAGAGAGAACTGTGGTATTTTGATTTATTTTTGATATACAGTCTACATTTCCTTAAGCTAAGCAGAGTTTCTGGGGAAGGGTGCAAGGTCCTCACGGGAGGACATTGTTCCCAAGTCCCAAATTGGTCCTCTGCTTACAAAAGTGGACAAGGTATGCTCTGGCACCTAGGTCTTTTTTTTTTTTTTTTATTAGACTTTATAGCAGTAAAATATTACCTCTGTCAGAGGATTAAACAAAATTTAAAAATTGAAAAAAAATCCAAAATCCACATCTGACCACCTCCAGCCACAGACATAGGTCCTTGCTTAGGTTTATAAAAGCTGTTGTATCTGACTGAAACCTGGAGCCATTTAATGCAAAAGCTGTCAGGATTATCTTCACTGTAGTGTGGCTAAGCTGGGAAGTGGAGAACTGATTCTCCCATCTTCTCTCATCATCTGTCACCTGGGTGGCTTGCTCTGTGGAGTCCCTGGGGTCGCAGCTAGGATTGAAATCTTACTTGCTTTGGTGACAGCTCTGTCTGTTAGTGGTGGTGGCAGTCTCTGGGAATCATTCCTTCGTGCTCACAAGGGCTGTTTCTTCCTTGTGGTTAATTGCGTTGAAGTGAATTAAGTACTAAAGCAGAGTTCAGCAAGGAAACACACACCTTTTGAAAATGAACAGAACGTTCGGTTATTATTTATACTTTTCCACTGTGATAACTCTTAGGAAAAAAGAAAAGTTCAATTAAAAACCCGAATATCTTAGAACCATGCAATTCATGGCTCTCGTGATGAGTTGTGAGCATAGAGCATATTTGGGATGGGATTGTTGTGACAGGTGTGACTTGCAGGGCAACATAGCGACCAACATTTGGGAGGAGAGTTTTTTGTTTTCTCTGACCCTGAACTAATTTACACACTTACAGGGACTGCAGACCTGCTGGTGCTGACAACAGATGGCTCAGAATATTGTCACAGGAGAGCATGAAATAAAAAGGGAGTTGGATAATTGTGTTCATGCTCTTGGCCCCGAAGTCCAGAATTGTTACAGGCTGCGAAGCGATGCAAAGAAAATAGTTGACCACAATGGACGTGTAGCAGTAAGGAGGTGAAACTGCATTGCCCTTCACAGAATTGATAGAGAGTGTTTTCCACTCTAAATCATTTGCTTAGGAGTAAATGAAAAGTCAGAGAGTCCTTAGCTGTTCATTAAAAATGCTGTTAATTCAACTACTTAGCTAGGATTGAACAAGCCGCACAAATATGAAAGACTTGTCTGTACGTTATTTGTTTATGTTTAAAAGTTTATGCTTCTTCCCATTTGTTTTGATCATTTTGTTGAACATATTCAACAAAGAAATAGGAACTGTGTGCAGTTGAAAGCATTTCCACATGAGTTCTGTGTTACAAGTGGGAATACGCCCTGTGGGATATTTGTGAGAAGGGATATATCCCAATATAGAGAAATTAAGAGTATACCTGTGGCTTGAAAGTCCATTTAGCCTAGGCAGTCAAAGTAAATGCCCAGAATACACCTGAAGGAGAGGAATGTGCTCTGAAAGTGATGTTTTGTCATTACCAGGTATCGTTACTGCTAGTGCCTCCCTCCAAATAAAACTTCCAAGGAAGTAGGAAATGTGGAGTGGGAGTGCTCTAAGGAATGCCTTGCCACCTCTCAAGCCATCTGTCAAGATTTCTGCTCTAGAATTGATCTGTTTTGCTTCTGATCTTATATATGTAGAGCTGGGAAATGCATATAAAGGGTATTACAGAACACAGCATCAAAAGAAAACCCTGATGTGTTGGCTCTACAGGCTTCCTCTAGGGGATTTTACAGAAACCATAGCTTCATATCTCATTGCACATGTCTAAATAAATATTCAAGACAATCATTTCGCGTAAGAAATGCTACAGTACAACAGCAAGATTATTAATTTATTTGCCCCTGGCAAAAGCATTTCATGGCTGTAGACATCATCTCCTATTATTTATTATAGTGTTTAGACTTTTTTGAGTATTGTTTATCCAACAGTATTTACACAGAGCTCATTTGTTGAGAGGTTTTAATGTTTTTAGAGGTTGAAGTACATGAAAATTATTTCAGAAAATGAGGGCAAGACACAGATCAAAACTGGCTGTAAATTGCTGGTGAATTCACAATGGGGAGTTGGACTTACATGGGTTTTAATACTTCAGATTCCTCCCCAATCCTTTTCTTTCCCCTGTAGCAATATCCAGCAAAAACACATCTTATTTCCCCTTGCTGAGACAGACCCAAGCATTCCCTTTCTTTGAGAACATCCAAATTCCCTTAGGCAGACCCAGGAATGTGTAATTTAAAAAAAAAAAAAAAAGAAAAATAAGATAGCTGTGAGGGTAATCCTGCATTCATAACCAATTCCAGAAAATAGAGGTAAATATAAAACGTCCTCTGAGTGTAAAAACTCAGTAGGTAGGTATTTGCACTCGACGTATATTTGCATCTGTACGTATTTGATTGGTAAACCTTTGATTTGCACCTCATATATGCATACTACAAAAAAAAAAGTATTTTTCCATCTTGTCTTGCAGCAGATGCTGCTCTATGGAGATGACAAATGGGTAAATCTCTGATTCCCTCATCAGAACAAAATTTCTTGGATATTTTTCTGCTCACTCAAGAAAAAAGGAAGCATTCTCATTCCTGCCTTAAACATCCTGTGAAAGGAAAAGGTAGTGTGTAAGTTCTCATTTTGTTGTGGAAAACGGTGGGGGCCTTGCTCTTTTCTGTAGCTACCTCTGTTCTGTTAGCAAATCCCAGAACCTCCCTTAAATGCTTTCAGAAGTTAACCTCATGGCCTGCCCTCCCGCGTTTGCCTCTGGAGGTCAAAGGGCTGCAGGATGGGCCTTTAGGTAGGAAAGGGGAAGGGCTGTCAGATTGGCAGCTGTGCAGATATCCTCTGCCCATGTGTTCAGAATGCTTCAAACAGCACACCCAGGGTGTGCCAGGGTTGGTTCAAGATGGACTGAAAATAGTTCACACCATTCTAGTGAGGATCCAGCCTGGGCAAATATCTAATGTTACCCTGATGGGAATGCATCTGGTCGTTGATCCTAATTTGGCTCAGTGTTCAAGGTCAGTCAATCAAATCCAAAAATCTTGTGGGATTAACATCAGCAAAAATGGTTTTTGTTGTTGGTTTTTCACCATGTTTCTACTTCTGGTCTAAAGCAGCAGATAAAGAGCTTAACAAGCCATGGAGAAACCTGCCATTAAGAGTTTTGATATTGATCTGATATAAATGAATCTCTTCCTATAGCTAATTTATTTACGAACAAGAGAGTATCCAGAGATTTTAAAACTAGGGAGAACTTTAAAATGCCAAGACTGCCATTTTGTGTGCAGAAAGAACTAACGAGGCTCTTCCTCAGTCTTGTTTGCCCACCCAGGCTTTGAGGGAGGGTTGGTTTTTTTCCTAATTTTGTCTGTGACCTTGAAAAGCCATGGTGACAAAGATTCTAAGATCATCTAGAAAGTCATTCAAACCCCAGGGCAGTGTTTGTTCTGTCTCTAACAAAGGCCAAGATACTGGATTATAACATAGTCCCTGTCATAAATTTAGTGTTTCCTCTCTTTAAAACCATCAGTTTGGGTCGTACTGCTGTTGTGTTCCTTCAAAAGTCTTCAAAACTGAAACCCTTCCAGAAAGCAAAAAATTAAATTTCCTGCCTGAGAAGTACTGAAAGATAAAATCTGCCTTGGTTCCTGTTTCTCTTTTAAAAATCCCATCATTGGATAAAATATGCCAATTGCGTTTTAGTTAGCAATATTTGCATCGTGAACTGTTAAATGAAAGTTTTAATTCATCAGCCTCTGCTGAATTCTTTTGGTGCTACGTACATTATTTCAGAAACAGCTTTGTACATCAGATTAAAAAGAAGAGTTGTTGTGATGATGAGAAATGCACATGCAATAAGCAATTTGGTCTTTCTCACTCCAGACATGCTCCTGTTGCCTGGTCATTCCCTGTGTTCGTCCATGTCTGATGTGAAGAACAAACTTTCTGAGAATGGACGATGTCTCCCCTGTATTAAAGCCGGGTCAGAACTAGATGCACTGCAATGACTTTGTAACTAGTTGCAAACCGTGGAGTTTTTGACTTGTCAATTGGCGCTGGAATTGTAATTCATGGATGTGTGCCTGATTGCTTCATTGTGTAAGACACGTGTCGTGAAGGTGATGTTCTCCTTCCAGCAAGTTTTCAGCTTGAAATGATACGGCAGAAGCGGAGGTGTGAAGTAGCGTCACAAAATGAGTCAAAGAATGATAAAAAGATTCAGTTACTGGATCTGATGTAGACTTGCACACAAAGTGAAAAGGTTTTTTTCTCTGGGCTGAAAAGATTTTCTAAAAATATTCCTTTAGTTGTGATTTTGTGAAGCAGATGTGTAAAGCAGATAAATTAATACTCAAAACAATTAGCGAACATAATGCTTCAGCAGGCACGACTGTGGGAGAAAGAGGCTATTTTTCTATGACAGCGATATTCCTGAAATATAGTAGATGCAGTTATTTTCATATTTGGTAGTTAGTAACATTTCTGAAGTGGCTGAAGCGACTGGCTTGGGTTTAGTGTAATCTACTCTTTGAAATGATAGTGTTTTGTAATCCTGTTGTTTGGTGATGAATATTTGCACATTTTCTTGGACTGGTTCCAGTAATTTACAAGGAGATGCTTTTATAGGCTGTGGAAAACCCCAGAAAATTTCTTGGCTGGGTTTACTCAGACAAAATGAAATAAACCTTGAATTCAAAGATAAGATACATGCTCTTCCTATTTTGAAACTGTACCTTCATCACCTGTGACCTTGCTGTTTGATGATTTGGCGCAGTGCCACAGCATAATTCGATGATCCACTGAAAATTGTGTTTCTTTCATGTGGAAAACAATAAAAAGCGTATGGTATCAATTATACTTCGCCATTTCTCTGAGAATTCAAGCACCAGAAATAAAAAACACTGTCTGAAGACTTTGAATTTCCATTACCCGGAAACAGTTGGTATAAATTATTTTTACTGAAACTGCTCTACCAGTCCCGGGTAATAAAAGAAAAAATAACATTGGCATTTGATTGACTTCAGAGGTGCAAAATATGTTATGCTCAGAGGGAGCATAAAATTCCAGGTCGGGCAGTGGAATCATTTTATTGAATACCATATTTGTCATGGAGAAACTTGGAAGAATGGGTTTGCTGTTACCTTAATTTCAGCTGCACCTCTGCTGAGCAAAGTATTTGGTGTGATCAAATATACTGGATAAGGAATATGACGAGTAACTACAGTGAAAGGAGGTTTCTAAAATGATAACGCTTTTGATGGAAATTGAAGCCGAGTTATACAAAGAAACAGTTTTACTAACAATGTATTTCTAAAGCATGGCTTGGATCTGGGCTTTAGAAATTTCAGAGCTGTGTGTATTTTGGTGCCTTACTGTCCCAGTGAGCACTGTCCTTATAACTGACCTTACGAAGTCAATTACTATGCAAAGAGGGGGCTTTTGTTTCTTTGTTCTTTAGTTTAAGGTTAATTACTCTACAGGACCTTGAGGAGTTGTGATGTGGTGACATCTCTAGTTAATTGCAGTCAAACTTATATTACACTGTGTTTCTCTTAATGCTCAAGATTTATCTCTATTGCTTGCTAACACATTTGGTAAATAGCACTTTGTCTATAGTTTCTGTAATAGGAACAACTCTATAAAAGTAGCAGTGTGTACTCAAATAGAAACTCAAACTGAGCTGGTAGTAGCTCTCAGATAGAACTTAAACACAATGCATCTGGAATTATTATGGTAAAGCAACAAGCAAGTCAATAAAATGCTTGTTGATTAGAAACTACGTGATACTACTCGTATCTGTGTTAAATATGACTTAAATCAGTAGGGTTGCTTGTCTAATTAAAATATCACCTAGCATTAGGAGTTTGTGCCTATAGATTTGCAGTGTAAGTTTATTAGGCAATACTTACTACTTTTTATTTTTATTCTAGAACTGGAGTTGCATGAAGCAGAACAGAATTTGGCCTTCAAAGTCTAAGTGAATGGGTTAGCAAAGGAGGTGAATAAATCAGTGCGCAAGAACGGCTGAAGTTCAGAAACAAGAATAGAATTACAGAGTTGTGAAAACAGCAGTGGAGAGAAAGAAAACATTAGACTGAAGCTTTTCAACTGTGGATAAAGTCTGCCTGGTGGCTGATACTGTAAGAGAAGAAATTTGCAGTAGATTAAAAATAAACAAATAAAAAAAATTCAAAAAGCGGGGGGGGGCGATGAAAAGAAGCCAGTAAATCCCTGAAAACTCCAGATGGGCCTCTGTGGGCTTCTGTTAGCATTTCTTGATAAGTACAACTCCATTTGCATGTCTTTTGCACTGCAGTTAGGATCAACTCGGTGTTAAAATATGCTATATTCTGAAGCTGGGATGAGAGTAGCAGTAGCACTGGACAAAAGAACTGTGTCCAATGCATTTGTGATAAAAGATTATAATAAATATATCTTCTTTTTTTGCAGAACATCTTGTAGGAGCCTTGGACACACAAGAAGAAAGAGAGATAAAGATTAATAAAGATTAATTGAGTGGTCCTGCATGCTACCAAATTCCTTTAAAAACACCTGATTTTTCAACCTCCAGCTCGTATCGATTTAATGGAGTAGCCGATATTCTGTGTGCTGGTAAAATACTGTGCCGGTGATGGGGGTGGCACTACTGTAGCCAGTTGTGGGGGGTTTTTTTGGTTTTTTAGTTCAGACAGAGCTTCAAAGGGTTTCTGTGCATCCTTGTCATGATATATGACCTAATGAGCCAAACTTGTGTAATCCTGGAAGCTAATATTGCTGGTAGGAGCCTGGATTTCTTCCTCAGATCTCAAGGTATGTCAGCCCATGTCCTGTTGTTGGCCCTTGATGCTGGTTGTAAGTGTGGTCCATTATCTGGGGTGTGTTATTGCTGGCGACTGGCCCCCCTGGCTGCCCAAATGCACCAGTTTTGCCTGATGTCACTTCCAGTAACCTGTGATTTGAATGCTGACAAAGCACCTTCCTGCTGATTTCTTTTGCAACTTGTTCCCTTTTAGGCTATGAAGCAGATACCAGACCTTGGCAAAATGGGACTTCTAGGACTGTTCCCATAGCATGACTCTTCCTTTAGTTCTGGTTATTTGAAGGTGAGTGCATAGTCACTCCCAATGCTTGCATCTGAGACTCATTCAGGCAACACCCATCTGAATTATGATCCTGAGGTCCTTACCCTTGCCTACTTGCCCAAACGGTTCTTTCTAGATATCCTCAAGAACAGAGAGGGCACGGGTAACTCACCTGAGAGCAGTCCTGCTCTGTAGTGTCCCTTATTTGGGTCAGTTAACCTCTATGGCCATCTGAGTCGCCAGGCAGGGGTATTGCCCTAAAGTGCTTTCACTCAACACAGCAATCGTCAAGGTCTAAAGACCTTCCATCTTCCCTCTTCTGAGAGATGAGTGACAGTGGTCTGATGGGAAATAGTGACTTTTCCCTTTAAGGTATTTGGTGATAGAGAAATCTCATAAAATTAACTGTAAATTACACCTATTTTCTGCAAATAGTTTTAGGTTCAGTACTGGTGGTCCAATATACGAGTGCATTATCGACATAGCCAAATTTAGTGATATTAAGAAAATCATATGTATTTGGAAAATATTACGATTTATTTTTATGAAATAGCACCTGATAATTAAAATGCCATATTTTTTCCAGGCTTCTTTCGTTCCAAAGACTGATGACTGTTACTACAAATATCCCACAGAGTATTCAATTATGCTGGAAAGGAGGGTGAAAGCGACATGCCAGAAGCTACGCAAGAGAGATGATGCACATTATTCTGATTTGATGAGGTTGTAGATCTTGGGAAAGGAGAGATTTATAATGCCACTCCCTATAATAATTAAGAAAGCATGTGTCTGATTTATGTAGTATGTAGTGGGAAGATGGGGTAATTTACTGAAAATATCACAGAAAACAGTCTCTGAATAAAAATGATCTGTGCAATCTGTGTTTTCTTAAGATAACTCGCAAACCTCCACATCTTCTACGCTAGTCATGAGATAAAAGTTTATTCTTCAAATTGAAAAATGTCTTTCTTTACTTTGATAATCATCCATTGTTCTCTCTTTTGTTTACAGTGATTTGAAACGAGCTACAAATACATGTATTCAGTGAAAAGTACCCCTGATAAGCCGTCAACATAATGTTTTGTAAAACTTGCCTTCTGAATGATAGTGGAAATTAGGTAGTGTTTCTTTACTTCAGATGAAGCATTGGCGTGATTCATCAGGTCAGTTAAGTGTATGCTTGCTGCTAGTTCATAAATGCCATTGAAATAACTTAAACTTTTTTTTTAAGACAAAAATATCTTTCTTTGGGCGAATTATGATTTTGATGACTCAGGAGCAGAGAACAGTGTCAGGCTTATATATTGTGTTGACTTGAGGCCGGACAACTGTATGTATGCAGATCTTGTGTCAGAGATTGGTAAGGCAAATTACTTTTCAAAATTTTTGAGGTCAGATCATGTAATTTTTTCCTCTCCAGTAACAACTCAAGATACAGTCTTCAGATGGCTCTGCGGACAGTGAAATAGTTCAAGTCATTTGAATGGAGTATAGTTTTTGTATTCTTTAGATTGCTTTCTTTGATAATTCACTTTGCTCTTGTTCCAGATAGGGAAAGCAAGCCCTCATTAAGAATAATGTGCTGTTTCTAGGGGAAATTACAGATAAAATTTGGCTCGTTTCAAGAGAAAGTGTAGGGACAGTAAATTAATACTTCCTGTTCTCATAACCATTAATTAACACATCAGACTGTGTTGTAGGATTGATGAGACTGATCTGGCCCTGTTTTCGAGGGAAAAACAGGTCTTAAAGTTTGGGGGTTTTTTTTCCTCAAGTCTTCTCCATTTTCTCCAGTAAATTCTGGATTTGATTCTGATCTCACTTCCAGTTGCTTTAGACTAGGGAAACTACTGATGTTAAATAATATTATTTTGTTTTAATACAGGATTCAATCAGAAAATAAAAACGACACCATTGTGTGTCTCATATTTCCCGTTGTTTGTATTCAGAGTAAATATCAGTAATGCAGATCTGGTTTTGGCTCTTTGTATTGCAGCATTAATGAACTGTTTATTAATTCAGAGTTTCTAAAAGATGTGAAAACTGGCTTCATTGCCTGATTCACAGTTCATTGATATCAGTGGCGCTGCTCCCACTAGTGGGTAGTGATCTTTTCTCCCTCATAGTTCTTGCTAATCTAATAATAATCTGGGTTTAAAATGTGGAAGTAAACAACAATCTGGGTTCATTGAAGGATGTTTGGTGTTTTTTGTTGTCTTTTTTTTTTCTCCCCAACAAGACAAAAGAAAACAAACATCAAAAAGTTGTTGGTTGTTAGATAGCAGCAAGAGAGCAAAGGAATTGGAACTGCATGTATGAGTTTCTGTATATAAATATGAAAACACAGCACCTGAAGAGTCAGTTATTTCTAAAAGTAGTTTAGTTTGTATGCTAATAATTTTTCAATCTAAAGCAAAAATCTGTAGCTGGCAGATACAGATTAATTATAATAGTGTAGCTAAGTCTTTTAAACCCAAGTAGAGCAATTGAATTACAGTTAAACAAGAAAAAGTAAATGTGGCTTTGGAAGTTCATTTTCTTACGTGCTTCTCGCTTCTCTAAAGAAAGAAAGCATCAGTAAATATCTCTTGGATACATGATGTGACACTGTCAAGTTTTAAACAATTTTTTTTTAATGGTTCTCCAGTGGTGTGACTTCTTGTTCTTACACACTGGATGAAATCTTATGACTGCCATTAGCTACATACGTATTATTTATTTTCAATTAAGTTTTCAACTCCTAATATTTTTAACAGAAAAGGAAATATACTATGTGAAAAAACTATGTCCCTTGAAATACATGTAAATCATATAGATGTACTCTTTTATCTATATGTATGTACCAGTCTGGCCACTGGCATAAGTTATCTCCTGTATATGATGCATTTGTTTGGTGATGAGAGATGATTTCCTTTGTTACTGTGAATAGCTCTGAGCTTATCTCTTTCTCTCTTGCCAGATCTGGTTATCCCCTGGGGAATGAAAAAATTAAACTAAGCTGAATCTAAAGATAACATTTTTATGACGATGAACTTGTGTAAGTATTGTGTTGTTTCTTAAGGCTTTTCTTCTCTTCCCCTAATCTCAATATTTTACTTCAAATTTGTGCTTTCAAAGATATTGCTGACCTCTGCCAGAAAGAGAAACAGATTTGTGTATCTGGTCGTCTTCCTGGTAGTGCACAGATGATGTTACCAGGTATTCAAGACAGAGTTGGGACTCTCAAATTCTTATATCAAGATTGCAGCTGAAGACAGGTTCTTTTTTTTTAATCACCTATCTGTTTCCAGGATTAAAGCTCGTGTTCACAAAACAACAGCAGCGCCACATTATACTGAAGTAAAGTTTGTATAAAGTCATGTCAAATGCACATGTACTCAGTATTTCAGTATGGCGGAGAAAGAGCTTGTCTTCTCCAAGCCTCAGCAGTCTAGCTCTTCTCGCAATCATGCAAATAAGGAAAAGCAGCAGTTAGAAATGTTTTGCAGAGAGCAGCCCAGTAGTTTAGTTATCAGTAAGAAATTTTTCTTACAGGATCTTCGGACAGCCGTGCATACAAGAACGAGGCCTCTGTTCAACTTGGAACCAGGATACGTGCACACCTTCATCCAGCTCTGGGTACAAAACAAGGACACCAAGAAACTGGTGAGAACCTGTTTTGCTGCTTGTACCAAATTATGTACAAGCTTTTTCCTGCCTGGTGGTATTTTTTTTTCCCCTCTTTCTGAGAGTAAGTTTCTTCTAATGGTTGCAGGGGGCAGACCCCTTTTCTCAGTGTGTATTTTTCTGTGTCCTGAGACATCAAAAGGAAATATTTGAGGTGGGGGAGTGAACTGAAGAGAGAAAGGAATGTTGTGCAAGTATGGTGTGGTTGTTGCATGTGATTTCTTTGAGAGAGAGAAAATACTAAGAAGGGTGGTACTGGGGGGTTGTCAGTGCTGTACAAATGTGGACTTGTGGAAAAGAAGGAGAAGGTATCTCTCATTGAATAGTCTCATCAAACAAGTCTGTCTCATTTCTTTATTTTTTTATATCAGTCAAAGTATATTTGGACAGCTTGAGTTAAATTCTGTTTTTTAGCTGGAATGGTACAGCTAAATCCTTGTGTACTGTGAATTGGCACCGCTGCACTGAAATCAAGAAAGCTTTGTTGATTTACATCAGCTGTCGCATTATTCTTAACTAGCAAAAAGTATAGTGTAACGCCAGATGTTGGGCATCTGTAGATGTCCAGATTCAAAGTTTTTCAAGACAGTTCTTTAGCTAGTTTGTTTGGGTGACTGAAATACCCTGAAAAGTATATTAGAAAAAAAATATCTCATGAATTAAAAAGAATATAGCACTCCGCGTGTTTCTGATTTGGCTGTGTGCTGTACCACAGTAATCCTAAGGAATGCTTCCTTCAAATATATGTTCTAAACATTATTATATTTAGTATGGCTCCTGTTTAAGGAAGGACTATTTATGCTGAACCTTGTGTAGAGAAACTGTAGGATATTTATATAGGCAAGTGGTGTTTAAACCGAGGTTATATACTGAATCTAACTATGGTACTGAGGATACAAGGAGATGGAAACCACTAGAAATGAGGTTCACAGCTTTCAACAGGACAAAAGAATCACACCAAATTGATTGATTGATGCGTGCTGAAGCTCACATGGGGGCAGACCTTGAATTACCTGCCACAGTTCTGTTTTGGCCCGAAGCTCAGAGGAGCAGACTTTGAGGAAAGCATCTGTAAGAGGCAGTTGACCCCCCACACCTCCAGATCAGAACTTGAGGGAAACCAGAAGCTGTTGGCCTTGAACAAAATGAATTTAATTGGTCTCATCTTGGGAGGAAGAACTGTTTTCGATGGCATGTTTCCTCCTCAGCTTGGCAGAGAGTACTATGTTATGGTAAAACTTGGAAGACCATAGGCTGTCTGTGGGCCGCTGCCCATCTTTCATATGATCCATCTTCAGTACCACAACATTTTTTCTTCACAAGATAGCAGGGTTGCAAAATAGGATTTTTTTTTTCTGACATTAAAATGGTTCCACATTCTTTCTCCAGGACAAGTTACCTCTTGAGCCAAGAAAGCTTCAATTTAGGTGCATGGAGCCAGGCGCACACTGCGTTTGGCTGCATTTGCTAGGATTTGCCATTTATGTTTCTGTCTGACTCTTTGCCTCCGGTTGTAGCTTTTCCTATTCCTACATTTGCATGTGAAAGCTACTCTGGATCTTTTGCTGGTATCCTGCACCTTAGGCAGTTTTATAATGGCCTAAAAAGGTATAAAAGAGGCTTCTTGGCATAACCGATCATCCAAGCTATGGCTGCCAGAGCTGAGCCACCAGTGACAGCTGTGCAGGAGGTCTTTGTGTCTTTACATGTTTAGCCGTAACTTCAGATTGTCTTTGTTTCTCTGCTCCTTAGAGAAAGGGATGCAGATAACAATATATTATCACTGATTCCCTCTTCTGAAAGATTCCCAGGAGTAAACAAAGTCAAAAGAAGGATGGGCTTGTGTGGAGAGGAATACTGTGAAAAGCAGAGGTTTGGAGAAGGCTTTGGTTTAATATGCCAGCGAGTTAAGAATTTGCTATTTCAACCTCTTCTTATTCCCCAGAGTGAAAGATTGAAAAGGAGAGGTTTAACTTTCCATTAAACAAAACTTTTAAGCATAATGATCTACATCTGAGGGCAAGCATTGGGTTGGAGAACAGGACTCTCAGCCTTTCAGGCCATTAAGAGACTGTTGTGCCCACAGAGGTAGGGAAGGAGGCATGGGCATATCACTTATTGATAAGCATGGGTCATCTGCTCCTCAGGATACAAAGCAGAGGTGAATATTGAAGAGGTAGCACTGAAAAAAGCAATCCAAAAGATCGCTTCTAGGGACCTTTTAAAGTGAAGGTTAATCCTACTGTTGAACAAAAGCCCTCCTGGCAGGTTGCTTGGACTGCACTTGTTTATCTTACAGTTGAACTGGCAGAGGAGAACAAGAGTTTTGGGATACTCCACCATGCCAAGGCTGCGCAGAGCTTTGTCCATCTGATTTACAGCTGTTTGCTCCCTCTCTCTTAAAAGAAAAAGGAAAAAAGACTCATTTACCTGAAAGCTTGGAAAATAGCTCATGATTACTGGTCATGCAAGGAATGGGATCAAAATGGGTGTAGGGATTATTGGTCAGCTGGACTCTCAAAATTCAAGAAAAAGTTTGGCTTGCATTTTAAGTAAGGTTTCTTCTTATTTTAACACCACGATGTCCTTATTCCCTGTTTATTTTGGGAAGCTGCTAATTAGTAATCTGATTCTTGTCTGTGACAGTTTATATAAAGTATCCTGCGTTCTTGAGTGCCTAAAATTCTCACTGGCTTTAATGCGGGTTTGTGTTACGCTTGCAGTTCATGACTAAGCTTCGTTTTGGGCATCTATATTTAGTTGTTCTAAGGCACCGTCGGGGGAAAAGGATCTACCCCAATAATCCATCCCCAAAGAATGCTGGTGGTGTCAAACACTGTATTTATCGAACAATTTAGCACAGTGGCCGAGTAAATCAATGCTGGGCATAAAAACCTGCAGTTCTTGCAAAGTGTATGTTACACTAATTCCTAAGATGATATGTTTCATCTCTGTGCCCTCTTTTTAACTTGAATGTTACAGTCATATCTGTTAATTGTTGCCTTTAGAAACTAGGGAGAAATGAAAGGTCACACGTAACAGTGGGTCTCATGATTGTGTTAAGCCAGCCACAAAAATCAAATGTATTTACAGATTAAGTGTCAGGGGAAAATAGCTCTTAAAATATGTTAGCAACAATAAATTCCACTCTCGAGGTTTAAAATGCACATTGTATTCCAGAATGGCAGAGTGACTCATGCTCGTTGTTGAATGATAAATGGGATAGATGTGTGGACTCCTGAAATGTACACCACAGTGTGACAAAAGGCAGCTGGACCACTGTTAAATGAAGAAAGATAAGCTTTTAAAGAGCTGGATGTGAAAATTCCGTTTTTGAAAATCAATGAGACAACAGTAATAAAAATGCCGTTATAATTTGAATTAAATCAGGGTCCTACACCAAAAGTAATATATTTAAACACTTGTTTTTTCAGTCCTTATCTGTATAAAGTAATTCCAGACTGAAAAAGGGAAAATATTAGCTTTAATTTTAAACAGATAAAGTAAGCTGGAACAATTCATTGAAAGTTATACCCATGTTGGAATATATCCTTTTTATGTTGTGCCATATTATGGAAAGAAAAAACATAATTAGATCTATACTTTTACACCCAAGTGACTTCTGCAAATAACAGTGTACTCACAGAACGACACGACGTGATTTATTCCTCTGCAGAACTGCTCATGGTCACACAAGCACAATTACCCAAGTATCAGAACTATCTAAAAAAATAGTTGCGTGTGCTTCTGTTTACAGCTTCTCTCTGAATTTCAACCACAGGCCCAAAAATTCAAGCTCAAACTGATGCAAAATTATTTTGTAAATAAGACTACTGAGCTGAATGCAAATTTAAATGATAGAATACTCTGCATCCATCTTCTCTCCTCTTGTATGTCACTTATTTTAGACTCTCATCTCTTCAGAGTAGGAAGAGATTAATACCAATTAATATGCTTCATTATGCCAGAGTTCAGTGCGTACATCAAAAGATGAGTAACAAAGCCTGAAGGATACTGGCGATAATACGATGCAGACAACTGTTCTGGCTCCCCCGCTATCTTATTTTCTAACACATAACCTGTGTTTGTTCCTGGAAAATAAGATCTGGGTTTAATTACATCCTTGGACAACCCATGCGAAATAAGAAATGGCAGGAAGGGGGGCACTTCAGGGAGCGAAATATTTGGGTGAACTTCCCTTTGTGTATTTGGAGAAGCACAGGACTTAAATTTCTCTGAAACATAAGATGACTTTTCTTCCTCTCTCCAGAGAACCCATGAGTTATTCCTTTGCAAAAGTAGTAAGGAAATATATTCAGATGTTTAATCCACATTATTTCAGAGCACGTGGTGCTTTACTCGTGCTCATGTCTCATCTTTGAAAAGCTATGTGAGAAATTAATTAAAGCGGTGAGAGTTCTTTAACGTGACTGTATCATTCTGAAAAATGTGATTTCCAAAATGACTGGGAGAGTCAAGTGTCAGTGCCACCCTCTAGGCTGCGTAACTGCCCCAGCCAGTGGGCTGAGCTCCTGCGCACCCAGGACAGGCAAGTAGGGAAACCTTCCCATCTTATGAGACCCACAAGTGATACCTGTGCTATGCCCAGAAGTCTCTTTTGCTCAGCAAGAGTAAAGTTACTGTGTCAGCCTGCATCCTGAAACGATGCAGGTTTGGATTGCCAGGTCTTCATCCCTTTCTCATGGCAGAGGTTTGCCAGGAAAAATTATAGTTTCAGCCAGACAACCATGTGTTCTATGCAAATGAAAGCAAATAGTTCTGGTGTTAATCATCTCACTTGTCACTGAGCAAAACAAAGCTTTTGAAGCTAATACAGAAATTTCCATCAAATCAAAGAGCAAGCTTTGCTGGCTCTGCTTACCTGCGTAGTTTTATTCTCATACATACACGGAGACAGAATTGCCTTCACTTAAGGCCTAGCAAATATATCCTGATTTAGTGAAAGTCAGTTGGAAAACAGTATTGAATCCAGACGTGCTTATTTGTTTGCAAAAAGTAACTTGCTGGATGAATTTACCAAAACTTCGTAAACATTAGCGGTCATTAATGGAAAACTGCCCTCGCAGTATGTAACAGCGACACAGGCTTTTATCTCAGTGAGTCTTGCCTGGCTCTGGTACAATCTCCCTATTTACTACTTTTATCATCTTTAGTTCATTTGCCATACAGATGTTGCCTTATTTTTGAGCTACAAACCAAACATGATTTAAAAAGCAACGGTTGTTCTTTCTGAAGATTGTAGTTACACCTACGTTGCTCTTACCCTTTAGGAAGCTCGAAGCCTTTTACTATCTTGAAATAGCAGTGCTTTGTATCTGTCACCGTACCTGTCATTATCTCATTGTTAGGGTTTGTATGTTTGGGTAGTAACACATGCTCGTTCGCCTGATTAGCACCGTGCTTTAATTTCATTTAATAAGTATATTTCAGAGTCAGAATGATCTTCATCAACCAGAATAATTTAACTTTGCCATGTAGAATTAATTAAGATGAAGGCTGTCAAATGAAATGTAAAAAATAATCGGTGGTTCTCATTAAGAGATAATAACAAGACTTTTTTTGTTTATCGGTTGTGTTTTAGTCCCACCATCAAATTTTAAGAACTGTTACATGTTGTGAACATTCATTTTAATACATTTGATCTCATCTAGCACCATGCAAATAAATAAAATCCTTAACCTCCTTTTGACAACCAATAATTAAGAGTGCAAACTAAATACTGAACAAGAGCTTTAAGAATAGGGAGCTAATTTAGGCATACATCAGGAGTTTGATGAAATATGTAACACTTGAAAGATTAGCTGAAGCAGCCTCTGTTAGAACTTAATGACTGTCTGCAAGAACTGAGTCAGTCCTGATACAGTTTTGGGAAGTTTGAGAGAAATAAAGGAAGTGCCGTTAAGAGGAAGGAAAAAGGAGGACCTGAGGAACTGTAGTTGACACAGAATTGAGTACTTCCTGTTCCCATTCAGAGTGACCTACTTTGGGCATCTAACCAGCACTCTTGTCATATTTAGGTCTTCGCTTGTTCTCTGCACGTCTAAGTGCTACACCTGGTGTTGCTCGGGCACGTCGCCTATGTGGCTGTACGGGATGCACCTTCTTTGGTGTCTAAAAGTTTATTTTACTAAAGTCTAGTGGAATATGTGTAGGCAGCAAGACTTTGTAACTGTGATGTAAATGTCAACTGGAACAGTATTTCAAGTAAGGACCTAAGGATGTTTTTAAAAGCTAGTTCATTAATGACTTTGGAGCACAACCAGTGGAAAGGCTGGTGTAAAACATTTGTGGAGCGAGTCCGGATGGGGAGGGGTTTGAAACGACTTGGGTTGTGAAGAGAGGATGGTGGATAAATTGGTGAAACGGTCTTAAGTAAATGCATGAAATTCAATGCACAAATACAAATTATGACAGGAGGGAAAGAGAAATGTAATGTACAAGTATAAAAAAGGAACTGCGTAAGCAGGCAGTACTGCTGTGGAGAGGGATGGAAATGAGTTTTTAATGGCTCAAAAAATTAGTCAACCAAATGATGCTGTTGCAAAAAACAACAAAAAAAGTAATTTTCATTCTGGAGTATGTTGGCAGATATGTGATTTGTCGGAATGTATGTTTAACTGTGCTCAGTAGTGCTAGAAGCTTATTGGGAATATGGTGTATAAGCACATTTAAGGTAGAGAAGTTAGAGGTCAGAGGAGAGTGTCAGGGCCTTAAGGGGTTTAGAAAAACTGGAGGATTTTGATTTCTTTTATAGGGGATAGAACACTTGGTCCAGCTTTTCTCTTTTGATAAAGCTCAGTGTAAGAAGGATGGAGCTGGCTGATTCTGCGTGTCTTCTAGGGGTAGGGCAAGAAGTAGCCTCCATAAAAAAGACATTTTGATGTCAGGAGGAGCTGGTCTTCTGAAATGGACAGCTATTCAAGGAGGCTATGAAGTCTCTTTGGAAATTTTTAAGAACGAGGCAGACAAGCGTGTCCCCAGAGTGCTGGGATATACTTCCCCTGACTGGGGAAGCTGCTTGGCACCTTCTCTCTCTGCCTGTGTGCCTGTTTTCGTCCGAGGGTCAGCAGAGCATAGAGGAAGGCAGTAAGCATTCACGAGGAGTGCACTTGCTTTGTGGTATTGCCGCAACCAACGAGTCAAAGTTTGGCCGAAAACACTCTAATTTAATAAAAGTTAAATAATAGTCATAAGATGAAAGGATACGTAGATTAAAACACAGATGCGTGTTGAATGAGTACCGACATTGTGGACTGGAAAATAATTTTGCAAATACAAAATGTTGGCTCTGTTTCAAATCAGGGAAATTCTTCCTTCTTAAATGTGCAGTTTCTACATGACGGCAGCATCTTTTTTTTTTTTTT
>VXBO01007119.1:379867-552660 GCA_013400135.1 Rhinoptilus africanus
TTTCTGGATTTCCTTTGTGGTGTTACATTTCCAGGATTGTGGTAAACAAAAAAGTCATAAACTGTTTGAGGAACATGAGCTTTGTGGGGTTAGGGATATCATCCTGATTGCCTACAATTAGATCCAAGAAATAGAAGTCTCGCCCTTTCCAGCTTGTTATTGGGCAGTGTTCCCAATGAAGTAATTTTCCTTTGATTATGCAGCCACTCCTGAGCGTATGAATAGATTTGATGACTGCATACTGTGGTGGGTTTTTTTATTTTTTCATTTTACGGATTTTATTCTGACTAGAGGCTATACAGTATGTTGTGCTACCCATCAGACTTGGCTACAGAGTCAAATTTGAAGACCACTGTTCTTTTCTTGCCAACTTACTCAGCCTACAGTCACTCAGCCCACAACAGCTTGTCAGCTCTCCTGAAAAGAGCCAAATAAGACTTTACCATAATGTTCCTTCCCCTCTCCCTTGCAAAAGACAGTTCATTTCTTGAATCAGATTGGGCAGAAGTGCTTGCGGTAATATGGCCAAGAGCTCTGTTAATGTCTCTTGTGTTCAGAAGAGGCAGCCTGGTCCTGTTAACCATTGAGTGCTGAAGAGGAGCCAGGAAGAAAACAATTCTTTCTCGTGGAGTTAAAGGAATATTCTGTTTATAAAAACATTAGATGTGTTACAAGCTTCAGAAAACTAAATGCAGAGGGAGATATAGCTTCCACAATTGTGCTGTGGCGAAGAGAAACAGCATCCTAAGATCACAGAGTGAAGGGCTACTGAACTACACAAGAGGAAGAAGTGCTGCTACGAATTAAATCCTCCAAAAGCATCATTGCAACACATGGCATTGTTGTCTGATACAAGCTGAGAAGAATGCTCATCAGAAATACTCTCAGGGTAGCCCATAAAACTTTGCAGGAAAAGTGCATTTCAGGATGAGGTTGCTCTGAGCCCACTGCCAGCAATAAAACAGAAACACCAGCAAGAGGAATGAGGGATAACAGTAGAAGCAAACCTGGCATCTGTGTTTAGGGAAAAACTGACTACATGTAGCTCTTCACACCTCAGATATCTCAGCGTAGCTATAGAAAACCATGTGAAGTACCAGAACCCCACAGATTAATCCCTGGCAATTTAACGAACGTTTTGGGCTTGGAATGTTTTAAATTCTCTAGTAAAGGAACCCAAATCATGGCTTTCTCCACCTTTTGCAGTTTCCGCTTCTGAGAACCCGTTGCATACCAGTTTTGCTGTTGTGCATTTTTGTGTGACAAAGTACCCGCTACTTCATTTTATGTAAGCAAGCATCTTAGGTTCCAGTGTGCTGAACGAGTTAATGGCACAGCGAAGAGTCTGCATCTGGCTACTCCGGCCACGCCAGGGATGAAACAGAAGAGCAGGAAGTGGTGAAAGCACAATAATTGTACCAGAATGAGAACAGAACCATCATATGGGCCTAGACCATTGTTACAGCTCTAAAATTAGAGACATAATCATAATTAAAACCTCATATTCTAACTTAATTTAGGTTCTCCTAGAAGAGCTGCAGATGCTTTTGCCCCACAAACTGTGTTGCCTGGACAAATCTTCAGGAGTTGTATTTATCTGCCTTGCCTGCTAGCCATGACAACACATGTGGCTGGGAAGGGGTTTGTGTTGTGGCCAGACAACGCTACAACTCATCTCTCCCTCTCCTTCTCTCTCTGCCTTCCAGTCTCAGCCCCACTGGGGCTTTTTTTTCACGTTTTGCTGCCAAATTTTTTGCTTCTCTCCTGTCAGGCGTTCTGCTTGTAAATTGCCAGAGCTCTTTTTTCTTCTAAGTGTTCACTTTTCTTTCTTCTGCTTTTCTCTGGTCTTTCCTCTTTCATTTCACTTTACATCCTTTTTTGTGTCTCCCTTTTTTTGATTCCTATTGGCATCTTCTGCAGCTTTTGCTTACCAGTTTCTGTAATTACAATTTGTTAGTGTATGCGTGATGTTTCCTTCTGCTGTGACTGAGGTAGATTGCCTTTTGGAGCAAATGTCAATGCAGTTTGTGCTTCTGGGTAACGAGTATAATATTCTCATGGAAAAAAACCTCAAAAGATTTATATTCTATAAAAACACAGAGGTGTGAATTGATTTGAATATTTTCAAACTATGTTTAATCAAAATTAAATTATTTTCCATAAACTTAACAAGTTACTGTGAAGGAATATTGGTAGAGGGAAATGAAATATTTTTAGGAGTCAAGTTTTCTGCAATATTATATATTCTGCTGCTTTTTACAAATGAATAGGGGACTTTGAAGTGTTCTGTTAAGCTGAGAGCAAATACGGCATGAGAAATGGTGTCTTCTCTGTAAATGCTGAGATATGTGTATTTTTAACACCAAGTATCAAACTGCTTCCTATCAGTTGTTGAAAACAACTTTCTCCATGTTTGAGTAATGTTTTCTATTCATTTATTTATCTAGGATGAGGAATAGCAGGAACACAAGAGATTTTCCTGGGAATGCATCCAAGAAGTGCTGGTGGAGGCTTTCTAGTTAATCAGTTTGTCAAAAGGAGTACTTTTTCCAGCATGCAACATTATTCACTTAATTTTTCATTAGGCCTTTTAATGTGAGTCCTGTTAAAGCAAGCAGCTGCAATATGGAAATGTTAATTTATGCCAGATCCCTTGAAAGTCCTGACTTTTTATCTGTGTGGCAACAAACTGAAGTGTAGATCCTGCGCATTGCTAGCGGCCGCAACGCAGCCAGGCTGAGCGACGGCACTTGAACCACGCTCTCCCCCAAACGCCACACACTTAACTGCAGTTGTCCTGAAAGTTTGCTCTCTGTTCATATATCATAAGTGAGTGTTACTCATAAAGGATTTCAAGTCCCCAAGCATATGTGTCCGCTTCCACCATTAAAGTGGATTCAGGTGCTTGGCATGGCTGTCTCCAGGCAGGCTTTCCCAAAATAATTGATAGCTGCAGTCCCGCTGCCCATGGTTCTCTGTCTGGATGTACTCATGTTGTGTTTATAGGGCTTTCGTACGAGCCACTGGCTGACAGAGCGTGTGGTAAGGATCTCACACTTTCTTTTATTGATGTGACCTTTTTTCACGTTCTCAGGTGGCAAATTATGCTAAATGAGCTTTCTTACACCTACTATATGATACGATGAGAAATTTGTACGTCAACCACAGCTGTCCTGGAAGTCTTGTAAAACTTTCGGTGGTGTGAGGCCAAAAGATGTTGAATGAAAAAAGGAGAGAGACATCTTAGAAGTTAACCTTTCAAATATTTAACTGTGAAGAAATATGTTGCATTCCAACTTCCCTGTTTTCTTGAGAGATAGCTATAGCATTCCTACGTGGTGTTATTACACTCAAAATCTTGTTACAAGCAAAAGACAGCATACCATGTGAGTTGAACTAAGAACTTGCCGTTAGTCTAGTTAATATTTTGTTACTCCAGTCAAACTCACCTAATTAGTTCAAAAAGGCCTCATAAATAATATGTTAAAAATGTTATAGAAGAAACCATTCCCGTTATAATATCCCTTTTCTCTGGCTTTATGTTCACTCTTCTTCTGGATCCTCAGGGCGTCGGTTTTGGTCTTAAGGGGTTGTATATAAAGATGTGTCAGCATACAGAGGACAAAAGGGTTAGCGTTTGTTACGTGGTGACTACCAATTTGTTCCCCAGGGTCCTCCTTTTTATACTTTATAAACAGATAGGAAAATTGCTGTTTGCTTTGGGCACAGACTTGTATCGTTTGTGAGACCAGACTTAGACTTGCAGACGTGATCTGTTCAAACAAAGCAAAACCTTGCACTGGCTAAGTCGAGGTCAGCTTTAAACAAGGCCTTGATGATGTAATTCAGTACAATTAATAATGGGTATTTGGTGGTTTTCGCAATTTTATGATTCTGGTTTCTTGATGAAGTTTGCTTTCTTTGAAAACCAGACTGTTTCATGACTTGCAAATGGAATTAACCATTTTTATTATAGTTGCACTAAGTACTCTGTGTTGTGTTTCTCAGTTGCAGTCGCAGCAGAGGAACTGCAAGTGATGTTTTATGTCGCAAAAGAATAGCTACTCTGTGTATTGGGGCTCCCTCTAGATAAAAAGGTAATTGCCATCTCTTAAACATTTTACTAATTTTATTGATACTTCCAATTTCCAAAATTGCTTTGGAAATTCTCTGCTGCAGCTCTGAAATTTCAAGGGCAAACCCCAAAATTATTTAGAGACGGAGGGAAGTGGTTTGTGAAAACCAGTTTTTAAAGACTAAATATTTCCTAAGCAATGGGATATAAGTATAATCTGCGTATATTTGAAAAATATAAGTGCTTAAGTCAAAGGAGGGGACTAATGTTTTGTCAGCCTTAGGAACAGCTAATTCTGTTAGTTTCAGTCATGAAGTGTACTTTGAACCTCCCCTTATGGAGCTCTTGCAAAGAATCTGTGAGAGTCCGTTGTTTTAAACAACGTGTTTTGTTTTCCTGAAGACTCGGAACACGTATGGCACAGTTTGCTTTCATGTGCTTGGAACTACTTGGATGCTTTTTCTCTCTTTATATCTTTGCTCCTTCAGCCCATGTAATGGACTAAAGCGCTAAATTCATGTTTGACCCTGCAGTTAAGGACAGCTTTATTTCATGAGAAAGTAAAGCGCAGTTTTGTAGGTGGGCCACTGAATTCTGTATACCTCTGGCATTACAACCTAGATGTTTTGTGCCAGCATTTTTAAAAAAAAAAGTAAAAAAAAAAAAAAGAGTTCCTTCATGCATTATGAAAGCAATAAATTCTGTGCAGTAGCTTGTGCTGTATTATTTCTTTTCTTTGCTTACCATTATTAACTCCTAATCACTTATTCTATTAAAAGCTAACTTACATTAGTTACTTTTACTGGTTATTATTTCAGGCATGTTTAAAAAGAGGAGGGAAAAAAATTTGGTTTGCTTTACTGTTGATTCAGATCACACATGTTCTGCCAGCAAATCTGAGCATATGCTTTGTAAAGGTGAGAACCTGGAGATCCCGGAGCATGATTTTGCCATAGTCTTAGACGCCAGAGAGCTAGAAACCCATTCTCCAGTCCTTACGTCATCATTTTATATCCTGAGGTAAGTAAGATTGTAATGATCTTGTTACTTAATTTTGCATGAGTAACTCACTGCGATCACCTTTTAGAGCAGTGATTGTGTGCACGGACCAATATTGATGGATTTCCTTCAGTTAGGATGACAACATGCTTCAGGAGACAGCACCATGAACAACATAAAGATGGGCTTTGGAGGGGAAACACAGTTTCCAGTTAAGTAGACACTGTTCAGGAACAAAGGAGTGCACTACAGCAGATGTTTTCACATCATTAGATGCTGCATGTTGGGTTTGGTTTTGGTTTTTTATTTAGAAGGTATCACAGAGACTTCTCCTAAAGAATACAATATTGACATTTATTGAATGTAAAATGGCAAATGAACATGGTTTGTGTCTGTTTTGAACTTTTTCCTCTGTCTTGTGGATCCTTTTGGTGCCTATATGCCTATTTACTGTATTGAAAAGCTGCAAAGTGTATGGGCCTTCAGTGCTTTCCTGCCGGGAGGGTGGTATCTAATTGAATGGCTTCCACATGGATACCAGTTACACATCTTGAAGCGTACTAGACTTCTGTCCTTTAATTTACTACTAATTTTACTACACTCAGATTGCTGTTTTCTTTCATGTTTGGGTTTTGTTGTTGGTTGGAGTTTTTGGATTTTTTTAAATGTATCTGGTTTTCACTGAAGGCTGCAATCAATTGAGGTTCATAAAATTTTTGTCTGCTCTTTATCATTCAGGAAGAGTAAACCAGGGAATCAAACTAAGTTGTAGCTGATGTGACATCCTAATTCACAGTTTGCATTGTATTTTGGGGGGGAAAAAAAAAGCATCACATAGGATGGGTCTCGAATTTAATTCCTTATGTTTGACACAGACTTTCATGAAGGTACTAACAGGTCTCGGCAGATGTGAGATTGTCACACTGACCGCTTTTCTGTAGAGCTTGTGAGTGCATGGAAGATCTGGTGCTCCTGAAAAACCCATTAAAACAGAAGGAGCACTACGAAAAGGCAGTATTTTGCTGGGTCAAATTCAGAAGTAAATGTTTTGATCTAGAAAGCATATCTTGCATGTGAAGGAGAAATAAATTTACCTATTTGTCCAATTCTGCCCAGCACAGTCACACACTTGCCTTCAGTGAGGGTCCATGGAATCTCTGAGGTGTTTCCAGTCGGAGGGCAGAAAGAGGGGTTATGTTGGGAGAAGGAAAACGAGATACCCTTTACAAGCCCATTTTGTTGCTCGGCAGCATGGAGGTTAGTCTTTAAAAGACACTTGTGTGTCTTGGGTGAGCTCTGTGAGGGGAAAGACGTGGAGTGGTTGTATGACAGTGTGACAAACAGGTGGGCAGGGTGATGCTGGGTGATGGGTTGGGAGGGACAGGCCAGCGTGAAGCTTGACAGTTAGTATAAATAGTGGGGGAAAGAGCCGTGTCTGGTTATGAAGTGGGGTAAACTTTGTGTGGTAGCAGGTGAGCATCTGGCAGGTGGGTTTGAATGGGGAAGGGACAGGAACGAATACTGAGCAGGGATGGCAGCTTGTGGTTGGTATATCTTACGTGCTTTTTGGGGTAGGGGAGGGCAAGAAAGGCAGCTTGGAAAGCCAGGAAAAAGGAGTGACGAAGTAGCTAGGACAGAATGATGATATGGAGAAGAAGCTAGTGGTGGGGGTGGAATGTAAATGACTGCCCTCAGAGCTGTTGTGGAAGAGCGATCCATAAATGGAGTTTGTAGGTGGAGGCCCTGGGTTTTATATTACAGGTGAGCAATCTCCTACTGGATCTGCAGAATCCCTGAGGGGGCAGGGTAAGGAAGAGGAAATGAAGACATGTCAAATATGAAAAATCATAACTTAACGTTTGGCTGCATTATTGTCCAAATCCGTCCATCGCTGTAAGAAACCTCTCTGACAAGCATGGATTTGTAATGAGAAGGGGCTGCTATGTCAAATCAACCTTCTCTGCTGGTGTGCCTGAGAGAAAGCAAGCTGGCTAGATACAGTGGCTCTGACATGTATTCCCACTTCTAATTAGAAATATTTTATAACCCACATCCCTAATGGAATCTGGGAGAAATTATTGCCACAATGTATTGTTACAATGTATTGCAAGACCACAGCGGAGTAATACTTTAAACTTTATACGTTCTGCATCTGATCTAATATTGCAGCTAATCCATCAAAAATTGATCTTGACGTCTCTCAAAAATGGCTGCTGCTGGTGGAAATGCTTATAACGAATGCGAGCGTTGCCTTGCCGAACAGGGAAATGGCACTCTGTAAGTCCTGAGAGTGACAAAAACAGATCAATAGTTTGTGGGAAGATATCCCCAGCAACATCCGATGGGCACTGATCTTCATCTCTCTAGATAATCAGTGCTGCAGTTCAAGAAGGTAGATTTTGTTAAAGAAGTACCATAGAATTGTTAAAATAGGACCACAGTTAAACCCCACTCGAGACAGGACCAACTGTACCTAAACCACTGCGCATACACTGAAACTAGGGGCCTGCGATTCTTCCGGTCGTGGCACTATTTTTTTTTTTTTTATGATGATAAATGGCATTTCCGTGCATATGCGCATTGAGGAGTCTTTTTTTTCATACAAAAGTCACTGCTGTCCCTTCTTCCTTTTATTTTTGGGAACAAGTATCCTAGAACAAATTTTACAACAACTCAGCAGTAAATTCCTGCTCTTATAGTGAAAAGAAATACAGTAATTTATGGACTTAGCCAATCCACAGGCTTGCTGATCAACAGTACAGGAGCTTTAAAGCCTACAGATAATGTTGGCCTCGTGTAAATATGTTTGAGTCACACAAAGTTTTGTTACTTTTCTTATGAGAGAGTTTTAAGAAAAGAGTTCTTGGTACTGAGACCGGACAGAGCAATAGCAGAGTATATTAGTTGTGATGATTTATTTCTTTTCCAGTGCTTTTGGGTGACACATTCTTGAAATATTGGTGAATTAGTTTCTCTCAGCTCAGCTGTTGGAGCTGTTGTTTCTCCTCTGCAGGCATTTTGCTATGTCTCTGTCACTCTATCTACTCACAAATGCACTATTTTCTTCTGGCCTCATATTTCACATACAAACACAAAAAAGAGAAGTTTGGGCTATATATCAGGAAAATGATTTTGCTGGAACAATTGGACTCTGTAAGAAACTGAAGCTAGTTCAGCAAAGTGGACTCTGTGAGCCATTTGGGAGCTAGCTAAACATCAGTGAAAATTACACAGGAAAGGAGTAATTCTGCAAAATAAAGTGTAGAAACTGGATAATACGAGTGATCATTTCTGATGAGGTCCTTACTGTCTATTATTCCGATGGAGAAAGACAATGGTCTAGTTAGGGAACTGAGACACCAGCATTTGCAGAATCTCAGTGAGTAATAATTGCCATTTTTAAGCTATTATTTCACTATTCAGGATTGTATTTGAAATGGAGAAAAAAATGCCTTTGTTTACCAATGAAGATGCGTGGAATTTCCACATGAAATGTTCAGGTGCTGCTGGATAATGGCCTTTGTTATCAGTGGTTAAATTGCAGGAATTGAGTCAATCCCATTCCCCAAAGCACATTTCAGTTAAATTGTAAAAGCAGGAACTACTCACATTAAAGTAACGTGGGCAGAATTTTCAGAACTAAAATTAGGTAGCTTTTGCAGGCGGAGTAGTTATCCTGTGCTTTCTGCACATTAATATTGAGTTCTCCACAGAAGTCTGCCTCCGGCCATGATTTTTGGCATTCTTTCCAATGCAGCTTTTCTGTTTCTAAACCAGTCATTTAGGGACTTCTCTATTAAAGCTCATGCAGGAGAAGAAGCGATAGAGAAGGAAGTGAGTAAATCCAAGGCAAATGTGCATTTTGATTATTAGTACTTTCTCATTCTGGATTTTTTGTTACAGCTTTCAAAAACCATTTTAGAAGAGAAATATTTGTTACAATATCCAGGTCATTAATTGTCTGGGAGTTTTGAGTTTGTAAATAAGCATGACTATGAAAATATTGTCAAATAGCCATTATAATTTGAGATAGCTCAAGACTACGCCTCTTTTTTCATTACCCCATATGTTTTCCTTTTTCAAATTATTATGATTTAGAGGAACATTACATGACTGTTGCTTCATTTAACCTTTGAGCTGGAAAATAGATAAAGATGAAATGGATGATACAAGAATTAACTTTTAAATTGTAGAGCAGCAATTTAGAAACAGTGTAGAACAATCTACTACATGCTGAATGTTTGCCTTTTTTCATAAATGCATGATAACTCTCTGGTTGTTAAAGAGAAGAGAGCTATCTAGCGGTTACAGATGTCATCAGCTTTTGTCCAACAGCTATCAAGGACTGTATCCAACTTGAAAAGAACAGAATGGTTTAAATTATCTGTGAATAATGCCAGGTTTGGGATTAAGCTCTGTAACATAGGAGGACAAATTCTGCCACCTGCTATGGCTTTACAAACTCATTTTTTGAAATATAGGTTTCTTATCTAATTGAAAATCCCATTTACTTTTTGTAAATGAAAGTAGCAGCCAGGAGAGTGAATTGAAGTGGTTATGCTGGGAAATACAATCTAATGATAAATTGTTGTATAGCCATGGGAAAAAAATTAAAAGGCAGAATAGTTGTCAAGTGACATCCAGGAAATTTGGTTACCAAATGGTTGTCTTGTAGAATTGAAACAAACCCTCCATGGCCTACTTGGTTCTAGAGGATAATCAGCATATTAGCAGTTGTTGTGATGCTGCAAGGTAGATTGTACCAGTACACTCTATATGGCCTGAACTCGAGTAACAGTTGTTTGCCTTAAACAGGCATGAGAAACTCCAGACCTAACTGAAGTACCAGCATTTTGTGTTTCAAGACAACAATTGGATCAAACCCCATTTGAACCACAGCAGAGGTTATTCCACCTCTCATTACTGGGTTTCTGTCTAAGCATGAGGTCTACTCTGGCAAGTACCTGTATGAAAATGGGTTTGTGACTGCAAGTTCAAAGCTCTAGTAGGAGTTCATTTTCATTAATTTAAGATTACATTTTGTCTTTTTAAACTAACAAGGTCTTGAAGAATCGCAGAGCTCTCACATCCTGGCAGGTAGATCATGCAGAAATGAGCTCTGAAATATTTTCAACTCTTCTGAGTAATTTTAGTGACAGAGATTTTTTCGAACGGAGTCTAAGTGCAAGATATTCCATTGCATTGTTCTTCTGTAGAGAGTGCTGGCTTTTTTCTTTTCCCTCTTTATCTTGCATCCTTCTAAGCACGTGCAGTTGCCTTTTTTTGTGCTACTTCATATTCTCATTATTGCTTCTTCCTTTGCTTAGGCTATTCCAACATAGATGTTGCACCTGCTTAGATATCTTTAAAACTGCCTCTACAAATCCCTAAATCCATTACAGATGCAAACAAGAACCGTGCAGTGAGATACTCTGTCTTTTGGACACCAAATTGTCATCAAAAATCTCACCATCACTTCTTCACCTGCTCATGTGGTACCCAGCTGTGCCTTGTTGGCCTTGCATTTGCCTGTAGTATGAGATCTGCTGTTCAGAGCTGAGATTTCCATTTCTGAAAGGCTCCGTGTCAGTCTTTAAGTTGGCCCCTCTGTTCTTCCAGAGAACATACAGAATTAGGTTTTGATGGGGGAGAGGGGAGGTTTTTTTGTTGTTCTTCCATGTGCTCTAAAATAGAAGTGCATACTGTAAAGAAGATATAGCTGCCTAAGGAAGCAGAGTGGTTAGAGTGAAAACTTCTAATAACTTTGGAAGCCAGTATCTTTAAATGTTTTACATTATAGTTCACTATGTCAACACTTGGCGACAATGCCGTGCATCTCCTAATGCATCAGAATCCTAGAAACATCTGGGCTAAATAGCTTCATGCCGATCCACTGAGAAAATTCACAAAGGATTCAATACTTTTAAAGATATTTCATTTTATATCTAGGATAGTAGGTTGCATTATGCTTATATACCGATTTATGAAACACACAGGAACATTTTTGTTTCTCTTTTTTTTTTCTTTTAGGCTTTAAGTCCCTACAGGGCACATCTGTGCTTCTTTATTAAGAGCTACGTTATGACTGGACCTTGTGTGGCTACAGTGTGGGAGAGGGAGCAAAGAGGTTCCTTTTCCCTTTGCGCAGCCCGTCAGAAGCCTGCCAAAAATTACAGATCTCTCTAGAGCCAGGAGTAATCCTTTAAAAGAGAGATGTTTCTGCTACATCTCTCTCCTGCTGGCCAGGAGAGCTGGCTGACCATGTGGGAAAGTACCAAATTACCCTGCTGCAGCCCAGCCAAGGTGCTCTGGTTTGAAGCCCCTTTGCTGCAGGCATTTGCTTCCCACGCGCCCTCTGTCCCTGGCAGGCCCTTCTGCTTGGACTCCGCAGGAGCAGCACGTTCGCTGGCATCCTCCGATCTCGCAGCGATGCTCTTCTGGGGTTACCCAACTTCGTTTTAGTGTGTTTGTGGCCTACTGGTACGGAGAGGACAGTCTGTGGCAGCCATTGAAATCTGCCTCTAGATCTGTCACAGGGTATGAGCAACTTGTGCAGTCCATAGTGATATAAGTTGATCCCACCTAGTGTCAGAAGGGACTTTTGGTTTCCCAAACTTCTCTGCCTCCCTGAAAAGTATGCGTGCTGTACATTGCACTGCTAGATAACCCTTATAAAATCCTAATAGCAAGCTGTTGTTTCCAGGTGTGACTGCAGCCTATGCACTGCAGGTCGGTGTTGTGCATCATGAATCTCAGTCCAGCAGATGATCGATGTGGGGATTGGTCTGGCAGCTCATGAGATAACTGCTGTTAAACTTTTATTATTGGGCAAGGCATACATCCTCTTTCTTGGAGATGAGGGATTGCTACAGAGCCTTCTTTTTTTTAACTCTGGAAGTATTCCGGTGCTGGATACATCCTTTAATTCCTGGCTCTGAAAGTTCAGCCTTCATCTGGTGTCCAGGTTGGACTTCAAATGAGGCAAGAAGCTAGAGAAAAAGATGTTTTAAATGTAAGAGACTGAACTGTCCTGATGGCCTTACCTTCCAAGGTAGCAAGTTTGCTCAAGTTAACTGCTTGAATGTGACGGAGTCTCAGTCACAGGTGAGAGATTTGAGGATGCAGAGTCAGATTGGTACAAGGATGATGTCTTTCGGTGTGGAGAAGAGAATGTTGTCATCCTTTTGTTTCTCTAAGTGTCAGATAAAGAAAATTAAGTTGTGCCTGTGTAACATGAGGAATGCACACTCTTTTTTTCAAGTCAGAGCCTCCAATTTTATTCAAATTTGAGAGCAGTAAATTAAACTGATTTTCATAGTCGCTGTTTCCAAATAGTCTGATACAAATTTTCTGTTCTGTGTCCTTAATTAACTTGAATGTGTTTTGGTTTTTTTTCTTCCAGTGAAAGGGATGATTTTCACCCACTATACTGCTGTTAGGCTGACGCGAGCAGCTCTTACACTAATGGAAAATCAGTTAATGCGAAATACAGCAGCTTAAAGCAGAAAGGGGAGAGACTGACTACAGAGCTGGGGGCAGCAATACCAGCTCGTCACCCAACACGGATCTGCTTGGGTAGGAATGTGAACTTTAACTCTAGTGTGCCTTCTCTGAAAGGTCTGGATTTTGGGGGGTATAAATAAAGACCCTTCCTTCCTTGAGGGAGACCCTTGTCTTTTATGCTGACTCGCTCTTCACCAGGCTAACCATTTATGTAGGTAAAGAGGCACAAGAGCAACAAGACATGGTGAGGATACGCTAGAAGGCTGAGGTGATGCCCTGAAGGCTATTTCTCTTGGCTGTGGAAGCCTGATGGCAATTTCTCTCTGTTTTGGGGTAAGTACCTGAAGTAAAAGGCTGCACCAGAGATGTTGCCACCGTCTGTTACAATGCTTGTTTCATTAACTAATGTTGCTTGTGACACAACAAGCGACCTGCTGTCTGTTTCTTTGTACTCACTAGAGTCAGCTAAGTTTTGAAGTCTTGTTAACTTCTGGTTTGATAGATTTCTACCACAGGAAGAAACTGATTTTAGATGTAGATCGGTAAATGTTTAGGACAATCTATAGTGTGGGGAGTTAATCAAAATTATTATGCATATAAATGGCTTTTGTAGGGATCACTATCAACACAAACTCTTGTCCGATGTGCATTGTACATAAAATTGTGTCATATTCTTCTGTAAATAATGTCTGCCTGGACCACTTCTGAGCATTTAGAGACAGCACTCTTCAACACTGAGAGAAGAATGCTGGCACGTAGTGCTTCAGGTCATTGTGAATTTCCCAGCCTTAAAAAAAAGCCATAAACAAAACTGTAAAACCTCTGTGACGAGGCCCCTGAGAGTGTTAGCTTCTCAGGGTGCAATGGGATTTTCTGTGACGAGAACAAAGCGCCTCTGTCTGGGGAGTGAGCTTTCCTGGTGACTAATCTGAAGCTGTAGACTCAACTCCAACAGGAACTGGTTTCTCTGCTCTGTATTCCAGCTGCTGGGCACAGTTTGTTGACTTTACCCTCTCCAAACCTTGTAATATGTGTACTTAAAAGAAAAAAAAAAAGTCTCCTACAAACTTCAAAAGATGAAAGACACCACTTCATAAGTCTTCCACCTCTGCTACCAGGAAGAAAGTGCCAACATGGAACCATGGTTAGGTTTAATGCATTGTTGCCAAGTATTCAGAAAATAGATTGAGGAGTGCTATATGATTTTTGTGTGCACCGGAGTGTAGATGAGGAAAGCATGAATGGAGCTTCGCTTCCTTCCAGTGACTGTGGTTTATAATGACTTAGAATTGCTTAAAATGTTTTGTCAAACACACGTTGAAGAAAAAAAAGATCATTTTATTGGTAGAAATTCTATTTTTCTCTCCTTTTTTTGAGGTCATGGGCTTCAAAGAAAGCACATTTCCCCATTCAAAAAGGCTAGATTTTATTCTTTTTGTCTATTTTGTTTTCAACCACCTCTTTTAATTCCTTCCAGAGAGAATAAAATAATCCAAAGTAGTATAATTATTTCATTTATTAAAATCAAGGAAAACAGTTTGTTATTTTTTTTTTCTTTTCCTGCCAGCTTTTGCCACAGTACAGAATGTTTCTTGCATCTGCCTTCCTCTCCATTGCTAACCAGCCTGGTACTGCCCTTGACAACTCACTGCTGCTCTAGTTTCTGAAATACCACCATATAAATGTCCATATTGCAGATATATCTCCCAAAGGTGAAAAGCTTGGGCATGTTACAGATACACACTCCTAACGTCAATCTGCAGGGTCTTCCACAGACTGACATACAACATTACCTGATTTTAAGAGCCGCTTTTAGATTCTTTTAATATCATTTCTCATTATTACTTTCATTGTCAAAAGAAGTAATAATGGTGAGTATCTGCTGGAGGAGTGGTACTTTGCTTTTCTGGGTTTTTTTTTGTAATTCTGATATGAAAAATAAAGACAAAAAAAAATTGTCTGCAGCAAATGCCAGGGGAAAGATATAGCACAGTGTATTTCTCAGCATTAAATACTAGATAAGTGATGCAGCTGGACGTGTTCAGTTGGCATTCCAGATGTTTTCAAGCTTAAGTCCCCAAATGTGCTGGTAATTGGTGTGTTTTCTAGCATTTAGAAATACCCATGTATCAGCGAGAATGAATTTCATGTTTTCTGCTTTGCATCATTTTAGATGCACTTTTCTTGGCTATTTGTAGTACTAAAACCAGTCCCGCACTTCAGAAATGCATAGTGCCAGGTATCGCGTTCACACTGGTTAACAAAACAATTCATGAAATAAAAACATCTTTTCCAGGAAATTTATACCTATTGACTGTGCGTCCAAGGGGATCACATCATCAGCTCGAGAGAAATTCCATTCTGAAGTATCAGAGGATGACGCCATACAGCTCTCGCTTTGTTCTTAAGGCACCATGATCTTGACTGGTTTTCTCAGGTGTTTTTAGCTTGAGAAGGATAAATATTGCAAACTGTTATGTAGATCAGTTACCTTTTTATTTAGAAATTCAGGTGGCTTTTTTTTTTTTCTACCATTCTGAAAGGTCCCTACTGAAACTGGTGCAGTGTTTATTTGCAATGTTTTGGAAAATATTTGATGTTTATTTACCTAGAAATAAGGTAGCAAAGTGCTTCATGGATGTTAATGTAGAAACCTTTTAGCAGTTAGGTGGTAGGATGTTCCTCGAAGAGGCTCTTTTAAGAATATTTTGTATTGTGCAACAGAAATCTGATGTTGAGAGAGAAACAAATTAGGTGCCCTATTTCCTTTGCTTGTTTCTTTTATTTACCCTTTAGTATTGAGTGGATTCCTTGTAGCTGATAGGAAAAAGTCCTTTACTGTTTGTTCAGCTGTTAATGTCTTATACAGAAATCGATATTCCCAAACAGGTTTCCTGGAGAAAAGTGACAATTACACCGAGCTTCTCTGGGCAGTGTAGCACTGCTGTTGTTCACACAGCACCTCCATGTTTGTGATGAGACTTGTGCTCTGCATCTTCTGCTTGTCTGATGGCGAGAACTTCCCTGGGAAGCGAGAAGAAAGAACTTAATGGCGCTGTTCAATGTGGAGTCAGCGAATGCCTTTGACATGCCATTAGATGGCATTTTCACTGGGATGTCTGAAGACACCTTAAGGTAGGTGATGATTATTACTTCTGTTTTACACTTGGTAAAATTAAATCACTAGACATTTAAGTGGTTCACCTGAAGATTAGATAATAAATCCAGAGCATGTTAAATTCTCCAGCTCTCAACCTCTGGCAATGTAGCTCCATTTAGTAGAAAAGGGAAAAAAATCCCCAAACCCTTTAATTAGGCATGGAAGGAATGAATGTGCATGAATCTCATACACTTTCAATCACAGAGTTATTTTTCATTGATGCAAAGCTGTTATGGGGTGCGAGTTCACAGGGAGAAAGGGTGACTGAGGTGAGAAGTGTTCAAACAGCTGAGCAAACCACACATGCATTTTAAAATGCTGCAGGGTTTATAAGTTCGTAAAAGCCTCATAACGGTAAGGTTTATTAGCCAGCATAGTCATTTTCCAAGGGAAATAGGTGAAGATGTGAGTTAGTTAACCCTCCACTGTACTGGATGTGCTACCACACTGGAGAAATACTTTTTCTCTTTTTCTCTGTGTGTTTGACAAATATAATGCTGATCCAGAGAGTTATGTGGCTGTGAAAACAAAACCCAAACCAAAACAAGAAACACCAGCAAGAGTGATGCTAAGGGTGTGTTGCATTGAAATGCTTCCAGTAGAGATAACTCATTATGAATGCTCTTGCACACAAGAAAGGGAGCCTTTGGGGAAGACTTTCCTGGATGACTGTGGCATTTTTCTCATGACTTGGAAGAAAGCTGCATTCACATTGGAACATGTTTAGGGAAAGAGACATGGAAAATCAGGGGAATGGATTTCAAAGCAAAATCTACAACTTTTCTTTTTGCTTTAGATGGAGTGACTTATTGTTCTGATTTGAATTTTGCTGGGAGATTGACCTTGAAGAGCGTAACTTTTGTGGTTAGAGTAATATCATTGGTGGACTGTAGGGTAGCTAGCAAGTATGTTTCACAAAAAGTTCGTATTTTACAGATACAGGTTTTTTGCAGGAAAAGTAATTTTTTCCATAAGACTGTGGAAGGATTTTATAATGCATATAAATGGAGTTCATCAAGGTTTTGGCAGATCTGTGACCCACGTTGATTTGTATAACTCACAATGTCTCATAGTGAGTAGTCAAGTTTAGTATTCTTGGGCTCAGGTAAAGATTCCTGGATACAGTCCTCTGTCCCTGACCATATTTTCTTAGACCAGAATGTGTTTTCAGCAGTAGAACAAAAGCACGTATACTGATTGTACCAGCTACTTCTCTCTAAGTTAAGGTATAATTCACATGCCTAAAGTAGGTAGCAAATATAAGTGTCCGAACAGATGCATAAGCTAAACAGACATTTTAAAATAACACCATTTATAGGTTCAAAGAGCCTCCTAACAGCAGGGCTTGTTAGCCAGTGTCATAGTTTTCCAAGGGAAGTAGGAGTTGATGGGAATTAATTAACCCGCAAGTATATTGCACACAAAGTACCCCATGGAACAGTCCTGAACCACAAATGTTGGGCAGCTCTTTTCCACTATTCAGTGGATACAGTCTCCACCTTGCATCCAAATACGGAGGCATTTGCAACAGAATATTGGCACTACTGTTAGAGAAATGGTGTTGATGAAACAAAGGCTGGAAGGAGAGCAATTTGTTTTGTCTTAATTGTGTGGTTGCGGGTGTTTAACCTTTTTATGTGCTGATGAGAAATCAAAAGCACTGGATTGGACAAGCACAGTGATTATTGGAGGCCCCTGATTTAAGTCGGTCGTGCTCAGCTTGCCTCAAGTCACCGATACATACAGCCTCATAATTTCTGTATTTATTTTCCCATGCCTGTCATGGTGACAGGGTTGAAATAACAAAGATCGTAAATATTTTTCTGTATATGTGTGCATTAAAAAATATCTGTAGACTTCTCCAAACTATTAATGAAAAGAAAATTTTATATGCAGTTGTAGGGGGTTTTTTTCAACTGTAAACTGTTATGCTGCTTTAAATAAACATGATGATCTACCGGACTAGTTTTAAGACAAATGTTTAGTGGTCTCCGTTAAGTCCATTTCCTGCACTCATTTCCCAGCCTGCAGTTGTCTGAAACACAAATGGCAATAGCTGCTGCAGTTGTGAGGGACACAGACACCCTGATAAAGCACTCGGTAGAAAAGAAGTAGCTGATCAGACCCTCGGGTGGTCCTTTGCAGTGTTTTGTTTATGGAGGATTTTGACGTTATTTGCAACTAAAGCATACTTCTGCCAAGAGGTCATTTTGTTTTTCCTGAAATGTGCAATATCAGTTAATAGGGAAAAGCGCTACAGAGGGCAGGTTCAGAGAGCTGGGGATTGAATCCACTCATGTAACAGACCATGCACTTTTTCTGTGTGTAACAGAGTAGTTGTGTTTCCTTCAAGGAAAAGAAAGGACATTTGTCATTTGGAAAGATGACTGTCGACCTGGTTGTGTCACCTGAAGATAGATTTTTGTCCTGGAGCTGCAAATAGACTGCTCAGCTGAGTGCATTTACTCCTGAGTGGATTCGCTTGCCGGTTTGGCAGACTAAGGGCTAATCCAGGAAAGGGCTTTGGATACCCAGGACCAAAAGCGGTGGAACAGAAGCCAGTGAGTGTTACACCACGAGCTCATCTACCAGCTGCCCTCTTTCTTGAAGTGCAGGTTTCCTACCCCTCCGGGGTTTCTATTCTGCAGGAAGGCCTTGCTCTCTGGTGGGTGGTGAGGTCCATACACACCTCGACCAGAGCTCAGGAGGGCACCACGTACGTCGTCTCTGGGAGCAGGGGGCCTCCTTAGGGCAGAGAGAGCGCTGTGAATTAAATTCCCGATGTCGCCTTTAGAATGTTTCTAAAGCAGCAGGATTTGCTTACAGCAACAGTGAAGAGTCTTTACAGAAATGGAGCCTGCCATTTGCCAGGTGTTGTTTGTGCTCACAGCAGGGATTGCCTTTTAGGAAACCGTGATTTAAATGTGGAAGGTAAAGGGCATTTCTCGCTTGGGGGAAAAAAGGGAGGCATCTTTGTCTACAGGTGGGAAAAGAAGAGAAATTAGTATGTCATCTGAGCAAAATAATCCTGTGAGTGTGTCCAAGATGTGTAAGGATCTCGGTGTGATTGAAAGGCCAAGTATTTAGTAATTTTTCCTTGGGACGGGAAGCAACAAGGCAGATGCATCCCTTCAGAGTTGTTTGCAGGCTGAAGAGAGTTCGAGTTCAGCAAAAGGTGTTAGGTCGCTCTAATAATTTTAGAAAGTTGCCAGATACTGATGAGACTTGACAGCAGAATACCAGAGTTATCAATCCAGATTAAACAGTCCTTGTGTCCCCTTTTTTGCTTTTAACTTTCTCTTGAACATCTGTGTTTTTCCAATAAAATTTTTGTAAGGGTAAGGTACTATAGACAACGATCCCTCTGTGGCAATGTTTCTTCTCCTTGATTTTGAAGGTGCATTAATTTGAAAGAATCCTGTATTTCTTGGCTTCCATAGTTTATTTACTGACATTGCTTCTGATGCTTGTAGGAAAACCATAACACTATACTGCTGCGAGTAATGGCTCATCCGGGGGAGTGATGAGCTCCCGGCAGGTTGTGGCTGATGCCATGTTGTAGGAAACTTAGAGAAGCCTTTCAAATCATCAGGTACTTTTCCCTTTCAATACTTGCTGCCTGCCGAGTTTCAAGGTTTCCTTTGAATGGTTTATGATTCCTCTTTGTGTCCTGTGGGAGACCAGAGGCTGCTGTATAAAACCAGCCTTTATGGGGATCCTCACTGGTATCTCACTGGAAACAATGTACAAGGTGCCATTGTGAAAAGATGGATTGCAGAAATATATCTATATAGTGGATGATAAATATAGGTGACAACAAAGGAACATTAAAAAGAACCTGGTATAGCCAAGCTACTGAACTGAATGAGTCAAAATCTCCTTCAGTAAAAATGAACTTGGTCCATCGACTTTGGTTATTCCAGCAAAGCACAGAGCTTGGCTTATCACATTTTCAGTTTGATCAAAACTTACAGAAAGTTTTATAGGAGAGTTAAAGTATACAACAAAACAAAACCCTTGAAAACTTCAAAACTTTACTCGTATTTTTTTTCCCCCACATTCACTGATTTCTGTTCAAATACATTTTTCGCATCAGCTGAGGGCATAGGCAGATGAATCAGGATCCCTGAGCCAATAACCATTCTGGTGGAACCCTAAACTGAGAGAGGCAGAAAGCAAGCGTGCTTTATTATGCTTTTGAGAGTAAAAGGCAAATAAAATGAGAACAGGGGAGTCTTTCGCCTTGATGTTGTTCAGCCAGAGGTTAGTTCAGCTGGAGGCAGGAACAGCGTTTTCCCCAGCCACCAGTGTGGAGAGGTTGAGCCAGAGCTTTCTTCAAGCCAAAGTGTCTGCATGGTCAAGCGAGGCAGAACCCTTGGCTGGTTAATCCCAGCCAGGTTTGGGTGTAGAAGAGGATCCTGAAGTGCTCAGCGCTCTCAAAAATTCACTTTAGCTAAATGTACAGCGGGTAGGTGCTGGGTTTGAGCTGGAGAGCCTGAAGCAGTGAGCGGGTGGGAGCCACATCTGCCTGCGGCACCCATCTCACAGCGAGAGTTGTCCTGGACGAGGAGGACCAGGCGCTGGCAGGGGCACCTCCAGCCCCATGGGGCTGCCCAGCCACACTGGATGTTCCCCTCCAACAGTGACCTGTGGTTCCTGGAGCCCTGGGAAGAAAAGGGAGGGTGACACCAGCCAGAGGAAGGGTTTCTGTTTTCAGTGAGTCAGCCAGCTTTTGGTCACTGCTGCTAAAAATACAGATTTTATTAGTGCTGCAAAAAGAAACTCCGTTCAAGGGTCTTTATTTTCGATACCAGTTTAGTTCAAGTCAATACTGCAAAGCACGTTCCATTCTCCACTACCCTAATGCCATTTCACAGCCTCGAGTGGAGTTGCCCTTATGTGACAGAGTAGAAATGGGTTCTAGGTCTTTGGGGAGCCTTGATTTATTATAGCAGATTTGATGTGTAATTGTGTAAATTATGGGGGTGGGGGAGAGATTGGGGTAGGGAGAGGAAAGACCTGGGATACGTGAACTGGTTTCAATGAGAACCAGTATGAAATTTCATCCCCTTCTCAATAACTAACCAGCCTTTTCAAAATCGCTCCCATTTTTCCATACTTAAAGTAAATAAGTAAATAGCTTGTGCTCCCACTTGTTGGCTTCAAATGGACCCCAGAAGCCAGGGGTACAAAGGAGACACAGAAGGGCATTTAATAGCTTGAAAGAAAATATTTTCAAATGGCTCAGGATGAGGTAAGGTCAATTCTTAAGAAATTCCCCACTTGGTTTCTGTAGCAGGGGTGAGAAACTGAAGAATTTTGTTCGCCCATTCCTCTATTTGCTGGATACCAAATAGGTATGCTAGGAACTTGAATAAAGAAATGTTTAATTACTAAAACTTTAATTTACATTAGCTCTAAAAACTCATTTTGTTACTTTTTTAATTATCTGAGCCAAATAAATACTGAAGAGTATCTCTCACTTTAATTTAGGACCCGATTCAGCAAGGTAATTTAATTAAGCGCGAGTATAATTCACAGCACATTAGAAGTCCCACTGAAACCTACTTTTGCTGGTTTGCAGTTGTTTGAAAGCTGATTTTTTTTTTTTTTTTTTTTTTAATTTCAGCTCAAGTTGTGAGCAGGGGAGAAAGGCAATTTAAGGTTAAGTGGAGAAAAATTTTACAGGCTGCTTGGGGAAAACCTGAATTCTAAGTGGGAAAGGATGCGGAGGAGCAGAAGTGTGAGCGAGCTGCATCTTTCTCGTACTGCAGGTGGGTGCTCATTGCTGTAATACGGCAGTAATCGAAGTGTTGCCTGGATGGGTCTGCAAAGGAGGAGACAGGGGGCGGCGCTGTATTAAATACCCAGCATCACACAGGGCTGGGCTGTGTAGTGTTCCTCACCAGAAATGCGACCACAAAAACCTTTGCAGATACCAGCATTAATCGTTGCGCTCTGGGTGGTGGCAGAAACCACATCTCCGCTTGGTTGTTCACCTCGCTTGCCTGGGTAGCTCTAGATGTGCTGGAGGATTCTTCCCTGCTGTCCCAAAAAGGCTGATGAAGCTGTGATGGAGGATTTGCCTGGATGGATTTCTATTAGAAAACTACAAAGAAACACCCACCTTGACATTGGCTTGCTTGGAATACTTATTTTTAAAATCCAACTCGCTCAGAGTGTGGTCCTGCTCACCCAGTTATGAATAACTCCATTATATTAAAAAAAAATTATGACTTCATAAATTAGAAGAAACTTGGATCCTGTGCCTGCCTTTCAAGAAACTGTGAATGCAGTTTGGGAATTGACAAATATTTGGTTTATAAATTGAAAACACACAGAGGAAAAATTTTATCTGTTGTTATGGATACAACAATATTATAACTCAGATTGTTTTAGCTTTTAAAGAGTGGTCTAGATAATGAAATACTTTATTTTGTTTAATAGCTATTAAAATGATGCTGTTAAAATTAGTGCCAGTCTTATAAAAAATGTAGAAGAAACTTAGTCTACATAAAACATTTTTTATTTGAGGAAAATACCTAAACAATTTTCTGGAAGTTTAGGAAAACTTTGACTCAACCTCTGGTCTAATGATGCAGAAAATGCTGGAAGATTAGCATTTTAAAACAAATAAATTTTTTGTGTAATACAAGAATAATTAATCGTCACGTTAAGGGGAAGGAATATAACAATGAAGCAATTTATCAAATGCAAATGCAGGGTTATGAATAGACTCCAAGAAAGCTCTGAGCTTCTTGTCCAGAGCACGCAGTGCAGAGCTCCTTTCCCACCAAGTTAACATGATGTCACTACCAGAATTGCTGTGAAACTGGGATACTTGCACATAGAAAACTTGTTTGAAGAATGTTTCCATTTTTGGATTCATCAGCATCTAACTCTGAAAAAGATTTTTCTTTTTCTCTCCTTACTCTCTCACTTCTCTTGTTTCCCCCAAATTTCAAATGGGAATGGTGCTACCTCAAGTGAGTGACGGTGCTCAGAACCATTTTAACTTTGTCGAGTAACATTTAAATGCAGAATTGCTACTTTAAAAAATAAATTAAAAAGTAATCCTTTAAAAACAGCCCTGCTGTGCTTTCATGCAAGAAGAAAATCCTTTCAGTTGCTACCAATAGCTGTTTGGAGAGGAATTTCTGAAACACTTGCATGTTGGGTTTGGGGGAGGAGGAAGCAGATAAAGTCTCTTTCACAAGGAATTCATACTGAGAAACTTGATTTACTCAGGGAAAAAACCCACAGTATAGTCAGAGAAGAGCTTGATCAAGTGGCAGCAATTCCTTTAGCTTATAACAGACAGAAAAGTGGGTGGTTTTTGCATTGTTACTTTAAAAGACCAAAGAATGTGAAGCAAAGGTATTAGTTGACCTGTAGCTCCCGAGTCCTTGGGTATAAATGGGGGATGTATAGATGAGGGATGCGTTATGAAAATTGAAAACGGGAGAAATAATTTTTGAATTTTGCTATTTGAGTTATAGTAAGCCTTCTTACTACAGTGAGAATTTGTAATATGAATAAAGGTGAAATTGTACACGTACATTTAAGTGCTATTGAAATACAAGGCGATTGAGGAAAAAGGGAATGCCCCTGGATTGTCTCTGCGATAGCTAGCATGGGCCACACTGGATAATGGGAAAAAATATTTAGGTGTTTGGGATGGTTTAATTGTACAAATCTGCATCTGGATAGCTGATCTTTCTGAATGGCTTCTTTTCAGTTAGCTCAAACGGCTGTGGTGTTTCTGGTTATGGTAGCAGCTCTTCTGTGATTTTACCTTTTTGCCTTTATCTGCAAAAGGCTTGTGGTGTTGGGAAGAGAACTGAAATACCCCGGAACTGTAGAAATGTCTTCCAGGACACGATGCTCTCACAGAAGGCACTGGATTTGGGGCACCAAGCATAAACAGTGCTTTGTTTTGTAACTTTTCCTGGATTATCTGATACCTTAGGTTGTTTTTTTTATTAGGTCCTTATTCCATGAGAGGAACAAACTTACTGCATCTAAAGGGATTTATTATATCTGAGACCCTCAGTGTGCTCCACAGGATGATTAACTTCGTGTTTGTCAGAAGTGCCATTCATCTGTTTCTCACTTGCCCTCTAGATTCAGCCTCTGCCGTGGTCAGTAGCAGACACTCTAAATGTGCACATCTCTCTCTGTTCCTGGATGCCTTGACCTTTGCATTTCGCTGCTTTGTATTTGAATAAGCTCTAGATACTTTCCAGTCATGTTCAACATATTTCTCTTGTTTTTCCGCAGCAGGTGATCTGTCAGTGGTAGCTCTGTCAGTCGTAAATTATTTTAACTGAATTGTGTGTTTCATTTGCAGCGCGTATTATGTGAAACCTGGTTGGTCCGTGGAAACTATGGGATCGCTCCCGTTTGTTTTTTTTTTTTTAACTGCTCCTGGTGAAATGCAACGTGTTTCTGAGTCAGCAAAGGGAAGCCAGCCCATTTCCCAACAGCCAGAGGATCAGTCTCAGGACAAAGGCAGGCAATCCACTAGTGAGCTACTAACAGTAAACAGAAAGGAGGAAGATCAAAGCGGAGCAGCTTGAAATGAAGGGCCAGGTGGGCAGCAGAAGGAAATGGTGAGCACTCTGCTTTGGCCATGGGAGAAGACAGCTTCAGAGCAAACGCTTACATGTGTACAGGGAATGCCTCAGCTAGCGAGATCGTGATGAATTTTGCAGAAAGTAGCCAAATTGTATTGCACAAACATAATTCCTGGTATGCTAAAAGTCACAGCAGGGAGGCTTGTCTCAGTCTTGTCTCTGACACTCCATGCTCTTCAGTGAGCTTAATGCTGTCCAAGGGGCCTGGAGTGTGTGGAGGAAACTCTTCCCTTCTTCCTAACCGCTCTTCACACGTCCAAAGGCTGCCGCAAAGATGACTGCTTCTCTGCTCCTCGGAACAAGCAGCCCTAATCCCTCAGCTTTTTCTAATAAGCCGCCTTCCCCAGACCCCTCATCATCCTTGTTCCTGTTTTCCAGGTTTTTTCTGTTCTATCCACATCCTCCTGGGATGATGGTGCCCACAGCTGAGCCGCCTACTTCCCACTGCCGAGCCGAATGCAAGCGTTACGCCATGTGTTTTGCAGATGATACTTGTGTTTATTTTTCCCAGAATGGTTTTCCATTTTTTCCCAGCAGCATGATATTGTTGACTCATATCTATGATTTAATATATTATAGCTCAGTAGTGAAACGGTTGAGGGATGGGGGTTTGGGGTTTTTTTTTTTGCTTTTCTGGCTGCTTAAAAAAAAGAAGGGGAAAAAAAAAGTGCTATAGCATCACAGGCAGATTTAGCTTATTTAACTTACTGGTTTTCTCAATGCTAAGGTTGAAAAGCCACATTCACAAAGTACTTGCTGATGTCATGAATGTCACTAGGACTGTAGTGGGCTATCACAAGAGTTGTACACCTTTCTTTTAATCAGTATCAGGCAAGAGGTTTGTGCTTGGCTTCAGGTTTGTCTGTCTTTGTGGAATAATTTAAATGGCAATTGCTTTTAATTGGGTATGAAGTTAGACTTTTGCAAGTGGAGTTAAAAATCTAGTCCTCATTTCTGTTTGTTTCAGGGAAGGAAAAAGATTGCAGGCCCTTCGCTGTCTGTGTTGCAGCAGGCTGAACTTCTTTTCAGCCAAAGTGTTGTCTGTGTGCCAAAGCTTTTTATTTTCTCCTTCTGTCAACAAATCCACATTTGGTTGAAGGCTCAGTTTTGTTATATGTGCATAAAACTGTGTTTTACCTTGCAGGTCTACACTGAAGCCATTATGTCCTGAGAAATATCAGAGAGATAAGAAGTCCTGCAAAGCCATAATTTGTGTGCGGACGGACGTGCTTCAAAAGCATGGACAGGAAAAAAAAGGTTTGGTTTGGGTTTTTTTTTTTAATTTTTAACACAGTTTGGAAACAGATGAGTACTTAACCTCTTGAGACCAAACATATGTTAGTATGAAGTAGCAAACTTGTATGTTTGTTGCCCATTTCATGACTACAAGCTAAAAATATTTTGACATCACTAGCTAAAGTTTGATAAAGCTAATTATTGTCATAGAAGCACCCAAGATGCTTGCCACGTTGGCTGCCTTTTCAGTACATCCCACTGAATATTGCACTGCTTTCCCAGTCAGACGTTAGAGACCATTTCATGAATGCATGTAACAACCTGGCAAAGTTTCCTGCCACTGAATGTGCACCGGCTGCGTAAATCCCAGGGTATTTATTCCTGGCTCTGTCATTTTCTTCTTAGGAAACCATTTAATACACAGACCGTATCTTCTGCACGCATTCAAGTGCTAAAAGGAAAAAAAGAAAGAAAAAAAAAAATCTTCCAATAGCTCATTTTCAGCCCATGTTTTGTGTTTCAAATAAATTTGTGGACGTTGCAACAGCTGTAGACTCTGCAAAGCAGAAGTGTCTCTTGATTTAGTCTGTGACATGATTTTGCTCATTCTTCCCCCGCTTCCTGAGCTCAGCATGTCCCAGTGTTGTTTGAGAGAGATACCGAGTCAGCTGGCTGCTGTTCCACTCAGCATTACTCTCACCATGCCTTTCCCTACAGACAGCAACTTCTGTGTGATAAGGACGAGTTTTTGGCTCTGAGTACTCATCAAAAAGCACCATTCTTCTAATAAGTATGTTAAACTAAGATCTCTGATCCGTGTCCAATTTGTCTCCTGCGCAGCACTCCTCTTAGTTGGCTGCTTTAATGCAGCAGCATCGGAAATAACCGGACTTTCAAACGATAGCGTGTGGCTGAGCACACAGTACAGAAACCAGAATGTTTGAAAATGGCATCATTATCTGTGTCATACAGCCGGAGCAGCCCACGAGAGAGGGCTCTGTATCACAAACGTAGTGGGGGAAATCAGAGTCAGTCCTCTCGTCCCCAATCCTGCCTTCTAGGCAGCAGGTCAGGCAGCAGCATGAATGGTTCAAGGCCTTCATTGTTTAGCTTTTGGGGGTTTTGGTTTTCTTTCTTTTCTTTTTTTCCCTGCTTTTGTAGCTGATCCCTCCCTCTTCTCAACAGCCCACTCGAGGCTGATGTGCTCCTGGTGGAACAGGACACTCTCATCCCAAGTCTCTTCTGCTTCTTTGCCGTAGCTGCTTCCCACTTTGAACTGGTCGGGGGGAGCAGTGGTCATAGCCAGGCTGGGGTGGATGTTAGAAACTGAGAAGAGGAGACTCTGATCTCTTACCAGCAATAAGAAAAGTCTGTGAACAGCTTAGCAGCCATTGGATCTGGAGATCGGATGGGGACCGAATACCATGAGCGTTGCCAATTCATGCAGAATTATACTAGAATGGGTATTTCTAACTTAAGGGGGGAAAAAACCCCTCCCAATAAAGAATAGGGTTGTTCTGCTTCTTAGGACATTTAATGATGTACTGGCACATAGTAACTGCGCTATAAATACAGTCTGAAAAAAATATCAGCTTAGTTTGGAAGCCGCTCTCCGCTAAATTATGGGGTTTTGATCCTGACCTAAACTGATCCCACATGTTCATGGATTCTCCCAACGTTTGAGTGCACAGTAAATCAGCTATAGCTTTTGCTTTTTATTGCATAGAATGAGGAGAAGAGATTGGGAATTATATGACTTTGGCATCTGTTTATCACGTAGTTTAGGATTGTTTGGCATCTTTTTGGCTTTAAGGTGTAAGTGAAGTTTCAAACAGGTATACGGGATCGAAACTAGTTAACTGGCTTCAGTTTACAGAAATTAGTTTGAGGTTCACCGAAGCATTTGTTTCAAAAATGTTCGGTGCCTTTACAGAGAAGAATGCTGGTACTGATCTTACAAGAATTAGCGTGTTCTGCTCACGCATATTTCACATTATCGACTATGTGAAGAAATAGTATCATAATCAGTGGACAGTATAAAGGAAAAAATATTAAGCAACTTCCTTGGCAATAATACCCAGTGCCTTAAAGCAACAGCTGTGGTACCCCTGGATTTCAAAGCGGAAGCAGCATAAAATGTGCATGTTCATGTTTCATCTTTTTTCCTCTTCTGAGGCCATCTCCTCCCTCCTCATTGCTCCTCTTTGTTGTACCAGCTTTAGTGGTGTCTGTTCTGCAGCATGGACCTTCGCCTTCCCACCTCAGCTCGAAAGCTCTTTACATTTCTGTTCAACAGACACGTTTTTGTCACCTGATCTCTATTCACTTGCCCTCCAGCCTTTTTTATTCTTAAGATATTTTGTACTTTTTGTCTTTGCAGCCTGTACCTGGTAACATCTTCCTATCTGTTGGCTTCTTTTTTTGCAAGTTTGGTTTTGTGCTGTTTGGTGGTTTGGTTTTTTTTTAACTTGAGAGTTGGTATTTATATTCTTTAGTGGTAGAATTAAAGTATGGCTGAACTATATTCTTGAACTTGGCTTTCCTAACGGACTGAAACATTAGTCTTGCAGCACAATTTTTGTGAGCTGACTGCCCACACAAGCCTGTTGCCATGTGGGCTGTAGAGTCAGCTTGTCTGAAGCCTTCCTCAGTAATTACCAGGTAATAAAAGTTAACTGCCCCATAAAACCCCATGGAAGAACCGTGCTATTGCTGGCTAGTCCTACTCAGCCGTCCTTTTCCTGTGTGCTGGACCTTTTGGACAGGGGAAAGGACTAACCAAGGTCTCTTTTGGCTCTCTTCTCCATGTCTCTATGATAACTAGTGACCTGGTTATGGGCTGCTGAAGTCAAGGCTCAGAGGACTTCCATAACAAACCGGGAGCCTTAAGCAGTGAATCCGAACTAACCTGTTGCTATTTTATTTATCCAGGGGGAGAAACAAGATAAATAAGTCACTCCAAAGTTATCTTCTAACACTTAGCTGTTTTCTAGGCGCCTTGAAAAATGTTTCACTTAGTGGTGCTTCAGAGCTAATCTATCGCGGCACTAAATTAGCTGGTGTAGAGTGAAGGTGTCCAACACGAACCCAAACAGAGGGCAGCTCCGCTACTCACTGAAATGGGCTATGGCTCAAACTGGCAGGACTAGTCTAACTTCTCTAGTCCAGGAGGCGGGGATAATAGCTTTATGGAGAAATGAAAAATGTCAGGTTTCTGCCATCCTGCTAACAGGATTTATATCCCTGTTGTAACTCATAATTTATACTGCTGTGGTTCTAGTATCTTCTTCTATCATGTGCATCTCCAGCCTCATTTTTTATTTCTCAATGAGATAACAATCCCATTTATTTTTTTCTTTTTTTCTGATTCCTTTTTTATTACTTAAGTAACTGAGATTTCAACCTTCCTCGGGTTGCAAGTACATTTGCGCTGAGTTCCTGGGAGAATGGTGAAGGAGTGTAAAAATGCTACAGAAGGCTATTAAAACGGAGGATGGGTGACTTGGGAGGGGAGGCTGCGGAGCTGTAGAGTCAGGCCACCAGAAAGTATAACCCATGCCTCTGCCCCAGAGCAAATATTTACACTAATATTCCTAATCCATGCTTGTCTAAACCGTCCTTAAATATCTCCAATAACGACAACCCTTCAACTTCGTTAGGCAACTGCTTACCCTTCACGTTAGAAAGATTTTCTCAATCTTGAGTCCAGGTGTTCCAGGCTGTGGTTTATGTCCCGTCTGGATCCCAGACACAGCCTGCTTAGGGTAGTGCAAAAAGAATTCAGCTGCTTTGCTGCTTGTTGCACTAATTTTTTGGGAGTGGAGGAGAAAATGAACAATGTGAAAGTTACTTTCAGAACGAAGTAGCTATTTGCAGTCCCTTTTTGTCAGATTGATCGTTCCAGTGCCGGTAATGCCAGCAGACACTTCAGGGTCTCTCCTTTGCAAGAGGGATCCCCAGCTCAGCGTTTCCTGCGCTGAAATCAAAATCCCGAGCCTTCTGCGATGGCTGCACATGGCCATCCTGCTTTTAGTTAAAAACCAATGAGCTGTTACGCTGAAATCTAGGCAAGGGAGCTGTGAAGGGAAAACACACGAGAATGCCTTGATTAATAGCATCCCTAAATGACAATGGCTGGTTTATAGTTTTTATAGGGATTGCAGTGTTTCTCATATATAAAAAAGGACTAGATGTGGTTGTAATTAATAGAGGGGCTCTTTGTTGAAGCTGTTGACTGTAGAAAAGAACCCAAGGGTTTCTCAGGCTCCTCAGTTGTAAAACTAACTAAATACATCTAGGGCTGCCTTGTGTCACTCCATGGCATCTTTCAAAGCTGTAATTAGCAGATACCTAATGAGTTGTGGCTACAGCGTGTGCATCAGATGACTCAAATATTTACTTTTGGCCTCTGATTCTCTTTCTCCACGCAAGGGGGAATAATTTGGTTTTAATATTTAGAGGCTCATTTTTCTTCAGTTGTTTTGCTTCGAAACTTAGTTGTTTTACAACAGTCTGTCAGACTGAGCCCTCTCTGGTGTCTTCAGCAGCAAGGTACATCTAAAACATTTAGTGGTGAGAGTCCTTGCTTCATTAAGCTGCTTTTTTTTTGTTTTTTAGGAAGTTTGCCTGAAAGCCATATCTTCACTACTATTGGTGGAGTCTGATGCGTAAAATGCAGTTGGCCCTTTGACGGTTGTAAAGGAGCAAATGACAGAGCGGCTTCATTACTCTCCTTGCGTTTTTTAGCGAGGTTGCAGCTGTCCTGTTGCTTCGCAGTGGAACGCGTGAGCGTAGGACTCCATCTCGGTAATGGTGGGTGGAAACAAATCAAGCCAGGCTATATTTTTAGCTATAAAAGAGATTCAGCAATTTCACCAACAGGGCAGGGTAAGAATATTTGGGAATATGGATCCCTGACACTGGCAGAAGAGACTCTTCTGCCAAAGGCCATGAAGTGTGATGCCAGTAATAAGTTAGATGCCATTTAGTCTTGTGAGCTCAGCCCAGTGTAAAACACCTCTCGTTCTGTACTGACTTTGCTTTCTCCCTTCCAAACGTCATATTCATTTACCTGCCTGTAATGACAGAAGCTCAGGGCAGACAAATAAGTTTTATCGTCATGTTGTGACTGTGGAGGATCTTTTCAAAATGACCCACTGCATTGAATGGTCACCATTGCTAAATGTCAGAGAGGGCAGGGCATGTGGGTAGCCCAGTCATTTGCTATTTAGCCTTGGAGAAATGTATTATGATGGGAGTGTGGAAAGACTGAAAAATGAGGCTGTACATGTTCTTTGTGGCCTGGATTGAGTGCTGCCAGATGATCGTGTAGCCCTTTATCTTAGAGAGGAGGGGATGGTGCTATTTGAGGAATGTTGGCTTGGCTGTGATGCGTCCATAGGGAAGCAGTGATGAAATAGGAACGCGATTCTGTAGCTACGTGGGAAGACCGTAGGCTGGGTGGGGTGTGCGGCTGCAAACCCTCCCGTGCCCGGGTGCACATTGCACTCTGTAGGGCCAGGGAAGGTAAGGGACAGCTACAGCCGTTCTTCCAGTGATGTCCTCCTGGGCAATGGTTGTTAACACCTCACGTATTGAGGAAGGAGCTGTTCTCAGGACAAGAGTTTGTGTGTCAGTTCGAAGCCTTCCCATTTTTGTCAGCCCGCAGGCATTCCTTCCACTGTCTTTCGTTAGCCCATTTGAAATCTTTGACTATTAGCTTTGGACAGTAATTTCGTATTGACTGTGCCTGAGCTGACCTCGGTTCAGAAATTTCCGAATTGCTCCCTGTCTCAGTCACTTCCACCATAAAGAGTAAATATTAAGATAAGAATCAAATACTGAACTAAATCAAAGGTAAATACCTTTTGGTTAGCTATTTTTCTACACAGCTGGTTGTTCCTGAAGACTGTTTAAAACCATTCTTTAAGGATTAACTGCATGGTTTCACATGTGAGAACAACAGTATCTGGGCACGTAACTGCAAATAGTGTATTACAGGCCATTTCTTTGCGTGTACCTGAAATGGATTTATTCCTGGAATCGGCGCTTTTCTAGACATACAGCTCGGGGGACCTGAACTGAATGTTCAACAAGTTTTGAATAGAGAAAGAAAAAGCGTGGGGGAGGTTAGCATGTGCTGTGAGTATCTGTTTTATAACAGTCATGGTTGTCACAATAAACATGATTAATTTGTTCTTCATCACCAGCCACTCTCTTAATTCTTTAGACGGTGGCAAAGATGAATAGGGAGCAAGCTTCATCCTTCTGAAGAGCTGTGAATTTAAACAGTGCCAATCTCACGGTGACGGGCAGTCGACTGAATCACACGTGAGTTGCAATCAGACCAGGAGTCCTTCTCCTAACGGTTATTTTTAATGCGCCACTCTTATTTTTTGCCTCAGCCTGGTCATATTTCTTTCAATGATAAAAAAAAAGGACTACTTTTTCCTTTATCAAATTTGCTTTAGTCTGTGGGCACTGAGTAATTTACATAAATTATGCAGTTTGTAGAAGATAGGTATTACTTTGGCTCCAAGTCTCCCCAAAATACATAGGTTAGTACTAACATCTTTGAGTCTACCCTCTTGCAAACATCCAAGCTCCTATAAATCACTTTCACTTTTATATTTAAATTTGATTTTTTTTTGATAAAATTACAGAGCCCACTGGCATAATTTTTCTGTAAGGCATGTGTTAAATAAATCAATGCATAAACGTTGCTGGTTCTCCTCTGCAGATTTTCTCTCCTGTTGACCCCCTGCCCTCCCCGCTGATGGGCAGTGCCGATTCGCTCTTCTCAAACTGCTGATGGTTATTTTTTGCAGTTGTCTGTCTTGTCCAGCAGATGGTGTTAATCTGGAGCCACATGGGCTTACCTATTAATTAGCAAAATGACTTAGGTGTATGGTAGGCCTGCCTGTCTTTGAAGAGCCTGGGCATTGCTGAGTTAAGTTGCGTTCCTACCTCTGCTCTTTGGGTATCTGTCAGGTAGCAATTTTAAATTTTGGCTTGTATTTTACCAAGTGATCGTGAAATTTGTTTGCCAATTTACATGGATGGGCAGGCAAAGTTTTGAAACACAGTGGCTGTCCCTGCTCTTTAAGATAGTTTATAGTGGCAGTTTGAAGACTCTCTAAACCGTATGTTGAGTAATGTGGCTGTGATTACAGAGTTATGAATGGCACAGTCAATTTATTTCAACTGACAAAAAAAAGGACTAATGCCCGTGCTTGAGAACTGACACATGAGGATTTGGCCAGTCCACCTCAAAGTACAGAAAAGCTGCGTTCTCTGCCGCGGTGAACAGGACTGGCTGCGGCTCAGTGTAGGTGAGACTTCAGTGCAGTATCTGGAGCCTGTGTAGATGCTTACTGAAAATAGACGTGGTGATGTAAAGTGTTCAATACGCATCTTGAGTGACATTTCAAACCCTGTCATTTGCCATAACCCAAAAGGAGGTATAATTCACAGACAATGAAAAGGGTATTAAAGAGGAGGATACATGACTTGGTGGTAGTTCCCAAGTAAAACCCAAGGTTACATAAACGCCCAAGGGATGCTACAAACGCATCTGGTGGCAATGCCAGAGCCAAACAGCCAGGCTCCAGCATACCCTCCCAGTTCTGGATCCTGTATCGTTAATACACTGGAAATATCCTTTCTGGTATGGGAAGATGACGATGATTTGCCATGTAGTCTGAAGTTCTGGAGATGTGGGGGCTTTTTGGGTTTTATTAACCTTATGTAAAGGTTAATGACATAAAGCTTTTAGACTCACTCACGTGACTGATGGGAACAGGAGTTTTCATGAATCATAAAGTAACGCAGTAATTTCTGCCAGTAAGATAGGCTGCCTTGGCTGTCAGTCAAGCACATCTTACCGTTCTATTGGTTGTTTTCAGACATTTTTTAATGGACTGAATCAGAGGAAAATGCCTCTTAGCGAGGATCTTCTTGCTTTAAAGGTGTTTGTAACTCTCGTTATGAAAGCTTCCCCAAAATGGTCTGTTTAGTATCTGTTTAAAATTAATGAGAAAATCCAGAACTAAAAACAGGTAATGAGAGTCAATTACTATAGGGACAGTAATTCCCAACAGAGCAGTTTAAGCTATCAGCCTGCGGTCTACAGCTGAGGGACTGAACTGCGTAGTGTTATCTGCAACTGGGAACACACCAGTATGAACTGCCCGAGCATCCCTGCTCCACCAGAGCTCACAACTTCCAAAGTAAATTGGGTGTCGTTGGGCAAAGGCTGGACATAGCAAGTCCAAGAGATGGAGCATGACCAGACATTTTCCAGTAAAGTCTTCTACCTCTTGGTGAAGTCCTCGGGCAAAAATAGTTGTAATGTTCCATCCTTTTCTTCCAAAGAGGTGACTCATGTCTGGGATCCTGCAACTTTTCCTAAAAGGGAAAGACTGAAACTCCTGCTGTTGTAGAAGAACTGAATTCAGTGGTTTTTTTTCTCCCTTCAGACCGTTTTTAACTGAATGAGAAAACTGGCAGATACTCTATCAGTTCTTTGTCTTGAAATACCAAACCATTAAAACCAACAAAACCTGTCTCTGAGTTACGAGGTGGGGCATGAATAAATGACACAATTCTATTTGCAGATGGAGGGATGAATTGACCTTCAGGTCTGATGTCAAGTTAGTATATAAAAGAAATATCAAATGGCCTTATAATTTACAAAGTAGCTGCCGAACTGTTAGTGCAACATAGTCGAAGGCTGGTTTACTTCTCATTGTGAGGGGTTGGATGTTTGTGCTGAAAGAGAGGAATGGGCCGCCTTTAACCAAGCACGGCAGCCCTCTGTGGTCCGCCTCCCAATCTGCCAGCCGCCCTCCCCTTCATAACCTTGGAAATGGCTCAGCAATTTCAACTGAATTTGAGATGGGCTTTAATCACCTGAATTGCCTGCGAGGTCTACGAGCGCTGGGAACTGGGTAGAAGGAAAGGATTCATGTTGGTGCCCACGCTGACAGAAGCACCGTCAGAAACCATCAGTCACCTCGTGGGTTTGACAGGAGCTGCTGGGCCACCACTGTCTGGCTCCAGCCCAACTGCTGCAGGTATCCCCAGCTCGGGTGGGCGGAGGGGAAGAGCAGATGGCCAGCCTTAGTGCACTGGAAGGAGATTTAGGGGACAAAGGGCAATAATAGATAGGAAATGAAATTCTGCTAATTTTGCTGCTCCTGGAGTAAGTTTTTATTATTGGAATGGCAGAGCAGCCCCACAGGTCACTTTCTGTCAGGGTGAGATCCCTCTCACCAATCTAGTTTTCAAATTAGGTATCAGTTTGGTATGTGTGCCTTTTTTAGTTCTTTTATTCCTCTAATGCAGGTAATGATAAATGATCAAGCTTATGATAAATATGATCAGGAATTCCAGGAGTTTCTTTCATTTTAAAGACATTTATTGAGTATACATGTAACACTGGAACAAGGGCATAACCAGTTCTTGTGTACCACTTGTGGGGATCAAAACATAACCAGACTGGTATTTTGTACTCTATGTGTATTTTAATGTCCTTATAAATTGTCTTCAGTTGACTTTGAAGATGGTCAGAGGTTAAAACACCGTTTAATGAACAATATCCCAAGATACAGCAGCTGGCAAAGATGACGCAATAGCTTCATGTCATAACCTGGGGCATGTCTCTACAGAGGGGGTGTAATTTAAACAAACAAAAAAAATAAAGATCGCAATGCATGGATGTGATTGATGGATCACTGAATGTAGAACCAAGTTGCAGCCAGTAAAACTCCAACTTTCCTGCTCAGTTGGTAAGCATTGGGGCTGATCAGCTCTTTTGAAATCTAGCTGATGCTTTTTAATTGTTGTTCAGTAACCTTTGAATTTGACCCCTGAATAACAGGCGGGGGCTGTTTACTCTGCAGCTAATGTTTTGGTGGTCTAGAGCAGAGGGAGGTGTGCTGATGTGGAAATAAGACACTCTAAGACACAGTGAATTTCAACTTTCCTCCTGGTTGGTTGGGGGTTTATTTTGTTTGTTTATTTGTTCAGGGGAAGGGAGGAATACTGAAAAAATTAGGCATTACAACAGCGAACAGTTGGCTGCAGCTCTCATTAAGAGACAAAGAAAGTCATGCCTAATGAGTAAAACAGACAGCAGGTTGCAAATTTGGCCTTCATGATGCATTCCAGTCAGTAACATGAAAGACAGGAAATATCTTACATGTGCTGCCTTTGGGGAACGAGAGAAGATACGGAGGTGGAGCATGGCTCTACTACGTTTGCTGGTAAATCTTTTCAATAGTGGGTTTTTTCTTTTTTTTTCTTTTTTTTTTTTTTCCTGAGCAGTGTGGTATTGCCTGCAAAGCAGTGGGAAGATCCGACAGCCTTTCGGCCAGCTGCTCAACCTTGGTCGCTGCCTTGGAGAACGATGAAGCCATCAGCGCAGCGGAGCGCTGCTGTCCATCACCCATCACACGCAGAGGTACGCTGCGAGTGACCTTGAGCACTGCACCAGCAACGTTCGGCCAAGATCAGTCATAATGTCAATCCGTTATCTCCCGGCGCAATCCAACGAGCTCCTGGAGACAGGGATGACTCTGGAGCAGGTTTTAACTGCGTGTGTTTGAAAGCACATCTAAATTCAGTCTAGTGAAATCACTGCAGTGCTAGGAACCCCTAGGACTGACAGAGCCCCATGTCTGTCTGTTTGCCTTTACGCTCTACTGTAAAAATAAGATAGCAGACTTAGGAGGGTGTCATTCTTTCTGGTAGCAAAATTTGGACAAGTCACTAGAAAAATGGTGATCTTGGTGTGGTAATGAACACAGTAAATTGTGGGTCTTTTTCCTTATAAATCTTGAAAAGCTGTAAAAACTGACAACTTTACAGTTGCTATCTGAACACATCATAATGTAGCAAATTACATGATGTAGTTCCTGGTATTTTGGCTGTTATTGTTGCTGCTAGAGTGACAAGTTAACATTGGCTGCTTCACATGTTACTGAGGAGCAGGATCCTTGTTCCAAACAGTTGCCGTTTTAAAAAGGAAAGAGTAGAAGTGAAGGAATAAGTTTCATGCAATCAATGGATTTTTCTCGCTCATGTGGATAATTTCTTTTAATTTGCATTCAAGATGCTTTCACCTGCCCTTTTGAGATTTCTGATTCTAGACTGTGCTAGGAATGCACGGGAAAAATAAAAACCAGAACACACAAAATGGTTAGTTCAAGATGCGTGCCAGAAAAACAGAGGGCAAAAAGAGGGAGCAGGCATTTTTCTCAAATTCCTTAGAAGCTAAAAAACCCCTATTTGTTTATTTAAAAACATGCGAGCCTTTTTCCTGAGTTCTTTTTGAATATTATGATAATCAGTGCAGCTCAGAAGTAGCAGGACCAGCGTAAAGACAGGACTGTACCTATGCGTACGGAGGGTTTCAGCCAGCTGGGGCTGGGGGCTTAGCTAAGCAGCCAGTTATCTGCTGAACTGAAGTTCATTCCAGTTTCAGCTGAAGTCGATAACAAAATTCAGAATAATTCCAACATTATAGATTAAGGGATGCAATCCCTGGTTTAGAGCGCAATAAAAATCTACTGGAAGCCCCGAGCGTCAGGAAAAAAAGAATACTTTGAGAAGTCTGGCTTGCCTCTGCACAGTGAATTGTCAGAACATCTTGTGGCCCAACAAGGTACAAATGAGGTTGTTAGTTCCCCAGCTGCAAGTTATTGGTGTGGGGAATGACACATCAACAAAGCTGCTGGTGCATGTACATATCTCTGGACTTTAAAGAGCTAGTGACAAGGTAATTGGTTGATAGATGCAATATGTTATGGGATCGCTATCCAAATAACACGAACACCAATATTTGGTCGTATTGTCAGCATTATGAGCAATCTGTCCTCAAATTGTGTCTGAAAGCAACAAAACCACATTTTCTCAGAAAAATCGGTGGAGAACTCCTCTCTGCTGGTGATAACACACTGTGGTCAAGTTTCTCAAAATTGCTGCATAACTTCTGCCAGACAAATGCGCGCTGAATTTATTCTGTGAAAACTAAGCACGCGCTTGGCTGGCAAAGCACAACCCTACCCAGACACGCTTATTCTCCAAACCAACTCGGGGAACGAGTCTTGAAATTCCAATTCAGTGAGTTCAAACTCTCATGCTCCAAGCAACACTGAGTTTACTGAGCTAGTGAAGTGAACTGGTTGTTTTAATTTTGATTTTCGGAAAGGAAATTAGAAAAAAATCAGCCAGATCGATAATGTGAAAATGTCCATTATCATTATACTTTGGTCTGCATTCTTTTCCGTAATCACGTTGTCATAAACATTTTCCATTGAAAGTAGAAAGTGAACAACCTTCTTATTTTTCCAGTCCACTGAAGTTTTAGGAAGGTGAACTGAATAACGTTTCCATAAATCAGAAAGCATCAGTGCTACCCAGGAGGAGAGAACTTGCTTCAGTGTGATAGAAAATTTTGTTCTTTTAGAAAGTTCTTTTTCTATGTTGTGTTTTTATGCATTTGGGCTATCTATGAATGAATTTAAAGGGCAGTTTTGATGTATGAGGTAAGAAAATGATCAATACTAGATTTTAAAGTGTTTAAGAAGACTTTGACCTTAACAGCGTATGTCTGGTTAAACCAAAAAATCAGAAGTGAGTCTACTTTCTAGTAATAACAAATATAAGTAGGCTTGAAATTTCTGTAAAATGCCCATTCACGTTTGCTGTGCGCATCAGTGGAAGATAGTTGTGATGTTTTCTCTCGTATTTGTCCGAATCAGCCAGCATTTCTATTTAAAACAGGTATTTTCAGTCCTTTACTGATGTATTTGAAGACATGCACCCAGCTAAGAACCAACGTGCAGGGCCACATCCTGGGAGACTGTTGGAAACACGGCTATAGCGTAGTGTATACCTTTGGCACACAGAGGGAGAATCAGCTACGCGTGCGTACCAGAGTGTACTGGTCGTTGGTTTTACCTGTAGTGGTCTGACTGGTATGACAGATACCTGGCTACCTTTAAGCTCATTGTTCCTTGTTTGTCACCCTGTTCCTCTCTTTGTGAATGACTGTATTTGCCAAACACCTGCAGGTAACGATACAGAAGTGCAAGCCTTCAGAAACATGGCAGAGAAATGCATCTTGGGGAAAGCATTATGGATTTTTAAATTTATTGCAATTAATAAAGACCTTCAGGAGAAGTTTCAAAATGGAAGATGCTCTGTCTAAGCCTAATGCTGCTGTATCGATGTTATATTGTAAAAGGTGCAGTCACTTCTGGATAGGTCCTACAGAAAAGTTAGGTTCCTGCAGAAAAATAAAGAGTGCCAAAATCCCAGCTGGGGTCCAGACCTTCTTGCAGGATGGTGCACTGACCTTCTGTGTGTATTTCTGGTTTTCTTTGCTTCAGGTTCCCGAGGTGGGCAGGGTAACGCCACAGCACGCGTCCTGAGCTGCCCTGGCCAGTGTCGCCTGTCACTCCTCGGGGGTTTGGGCTGTCTTTTCTTCCCCAAAGCCCATCTGACATAAGTCCACCTTGTCTTTAAGGTAAGGAGCAAAATCTATATTTCTCCCGTAGCTTTTTGTAAACCGTTCCACGTATGAGGGCAGATTTTCATCAACGCCGACTGGTGTAGCTTCATGGAGACCTGGGGATCGGAGCGGTGCCAGCTTACAGCAAGCTTTCGGTCAGGAACCGCTCTTTTGGCTTGAAATACAAAGGGCACACGATGAGCGTGGTGTTTCTTGGAGAAAAAAAGTCCCGTGACCTACAGAAACAAACAAAAAAGAACCTCTTTATTAATCTGAAGAACGTAATTGCCTGAAATGTCCCTTGAAAGATACGCCAGTTGTTCATGCACCTTAGTTTATTTCAGAGGGAAAGACGCCGTATGGCCTTGGCCATTGTGAAATAATTCTGTAGTTGCCAACAAGAGGGTAAAATTAAATCTTAGGTTTACTTAACTGAACTGAAAATGCTGCAGCACGTCCTGGATCCCAGGCGTGAGACACCAGTGACTAACCCACTCAGCTCCCAGGTTTCCTTGTCCTTTTCTCCCTACATTTTTTTACGCATTTCTTCTTTAAAGGAGTTATATTTGTTTTGTAAGCGTGGGGAGAGCCAGCAGGGCTGACAGGGGTAACTGTTTACAAGGCACCCTTATTTTCTACCATCTATTTCAGTAATAGGCAAAAAATACTTCAGAAAGATAAATCCTCTAATCAGACCTTGCTAATGAAGAATTACTGCCTGTCTTATGCTGTTCCCTTATGCTGCTGTTGTTTAATAACTCAAGTCTGTGATTTGTAGCATCCTTTTGGGGGAACTGCCCTACCATGAACCATCCTTTGTGGGAGGCTGTTAGCAGTATGTAGCTGTGAGCTTCCTTATTCAAATTCGTGTTGCTTTAAAACTGTTCCTCCGATGTACACACACGTTTCACTTACAGCAGTTTATCGCTTTCTTTCTTGGGAAGCTTGCAGGGGTCTATTCATAGTTGTTTCTCTCCTAAGATGAGAGATTTAAACCTAAGGAAGACCGTGGGAGCAGTTTTCCTCTAAACTATTCCAAAACTGTTGGAGTTGTTCCCTTAGAAGAAATTCCACCTCAGATAGGTTTCATTGTGCTCAGGTTTTCCCTGATATTTTTTAGCTATGGATACTGAAAGAAATAAAATAATAAATAAACAATATAAATAAATGACATAACCTGTAATTTTTTATTATTTATTTTATCCTTTGTTTAGTGTCACTAGTGCCACATCATACAGGAAATCCACTTGGCTGGTCCTGGGGTTAAAAAAAAAAGCCTAAACTTGTACTTAACACTCTTCCTTGTTACAGGGTGCATGCTTTCTTCTGTCTACAGGGTGGTTCAGTGTCACTGGTCTCTCTCTCTGTTACTGCCCCATTCGTGTTGGAATTCAGTGTGCTTGCCCATATTTTAAGGTTTTGGTCCGTTCTTACATGAGCTCTGACTTACACAGAGACAGCAGGTTAGCTAGAACAGGTCTTAACTGAGCATTCCAAAATTTCCCAAAGTTAATTTGCTATTTTCCAACTCTTAAAACGCATTTTGACCTGCCTGTGTTTCTGTAAATATCCTCTTTGCTTTGCTGTTTCCATGATAAAATGGCCGCTTGCGGGGTGTCAAATAATTGGCAGGAATACAAGATAAAAATAATCAAGACCAGTGTTTTTTCCTGTTTTCTTTACTCTAGACGTTGCTCACTGAAGATGTGGATCTGCTGAAAAACAACACTGTCTAAAAAGAAAAGAGTTTCCCTTACTCTCCGACTAGCATTAAAAACCAATTAATCTCTCAAAACAAGTTGATTCAGTTTTCAAAAAAGGAATGTGTTTAAAGATGAATGTGCAGACATATGTTTTTGTTACTGCATATTTAAGTAGTATAAATTTTATGAAAGTCATAAAGTTTATGAATTTTAATGGATGTCCTTCTCATAAGAACTTGAATCTTGCTGTCAGTATGTTATCTGGGAAAAAGTCACCTAAACGAGGGGAATTTGCAAATAGGAGATTATATAGGTTTGGGAAGAGAGTTTAAAATAAATCCCTACATCCACTTTAGCATCTGCACTGGGGGGAGCGCACAGGCGATACAGCAAAAGCTGTTGCCTGACTTCAGAATTCTTTTGCAAGCAAAACTCTGTGCCGTGCAGCATTTACCTTCTGTTGCAGGAATTCTGATTGCTGGCTGTTCTCACAAGCTCAGACTCATAGTCCAACTTCAGAAAACACGTCCCTGAAATCGCTGCGTGTCCGTGTCCTGGGTGCTGGCTGGCACCCAACCCGTGGATGTGCCTCCGCTGAGCTCAGAATACGGTACCCCAGTCACCTTGAGGTGCACGCTGAAGTTAATTCCAGCTCTAGCTAGGGACACAAACCACGCTGTAATTACTGGTTCAAACCCCAGTGCTTTTATGGATCAAGCTTGCAGCGCGATGCTGTGAAATGACACAAGATCTGCTTCAGCAGAAACAGGGAAGCAATGATTTTTACCAATTTTTTTCCTGTTAACTTTAAACTGTTGACATGGTGCTAAATTCGGTATGCTGAAGGTGTTTCCCTGTGTCACTTCTAATAGGATACAGGTGTCAGACAATTTAAGATTATTTCAAATCTAATTTTCCTAGAGTGAAGATACAAACAGTTACACCAGAAGCAGATGTTGGGCCTTTCTCACCCCTCCGAAATGTGGTTTGGCATCCATCCAGACTGAGTCTATGGGGAAAAAGAGAAAATTATATTTAATTTTAGCTTGCTTGGTTTCCTCCTTTCAAAATCTACATGAACGTGCAATAAAAAAAACCCCATCCCTTTTCCCTCTGCTTACACAGGGACTGAGTATCCTGTTACAAACAGATGGAGTACAGGCAGGTTGGGACATGAACGCTTTTCCGTCTCCGCGCTATCATTATGTGGCCCAAAATATGGCATAAAATGCTATCTCTTCCCTTCTGCCCTCTTATCCCTGTCTCTCTCAGTTGCTTTTCTAGTGCGTTGTTTGGAAGTAACAGCCAGGAAACACAGAGGTGAGGAGGACTGCAGCTAAACCACCAGTTTGGGTCCTGCCACTGGTCCACCTCCATTGACCTACCTGTGGGTGGCCACAGAGACTCCACCAAGAAGCCCTGAGAGCATCTCCATCCCTCTTCCTTCAAGCCAGTAAGATTTTCCCTAGCTTTCATTCTTTTTTGAAGCAATGGTCCTTTTCCACCCCGTCTGGTTCGTGCAGTTTTACGTGTGACTGGACGTAAAATCTCAGGTACGAGGCATGGATACAAAAACTAGATCACCTGCTGGCACTCGCCTGAGAATGGTACGTGTTTTCCATCAAAAGTAGCTTCACCAAGTTTAGTTACACTTCATCAGAGCTTGTGTGGGAGACAGAAAAATTGAGCTCGTAATCTTGGTATTACAACCTTGTAGAAAATAAGACCCTATTCCGAGATTCACTGTGCGAATTTTGGGTTCTGCTGCTCAAATCCATCTTTCTTCACCTGCTTCTAGTAATTGAATCTTGTGAATACAAAATCCTGCTTGTGTTACAACTGTGTTTAAAGTTACAGTATTATAAAATGCTACAATTGAACAGCTTTATTTCAAATAAACACATGAAAAAAATCATTAAGGATTTCATAAAGTGGATTGTGGAGATTATGCATTTTTTTAATTGGTATTGGTTGGTGATGTAAGTGCTACTGGAAAGTTGCCATCGTAACTGAACAACAAATCCTTTAAGAGTTAGGAGCCTTAAATGTGTACTGGGAAGTGAAGGAGCGGCATATTTACATCATCCAGCTCCACGTGCCAGAGGAAGAAGGGCACAAACACCTTCCTCACACGGTGAGGACTCCACAGACTGGGAAATACACAGGGGAAAGATCAGCAGATGGTGGACAGGAGGCATTAATGCCGCTGCATTGGAAACACCACTCTGCAAAATGGGGTTTTAACTGCGCTGCCAGGAAGTTATCTAGAGGCATTTGAAGACCAACCCGGTAACAGGAAATTAATCAAAAGCATTTTTGAGCGGATCCTCAGCCGGTGAGTGCTGCCATGGCTATTTATACCGCTGAACTATGGCAATTTACGCCCGTTAAGGATCTGCTCAGATGTCAGATATTAGCCACTGCCAGAACAAGTGACCTTTCTGCACAGTACATTAAGAAGAGAACAAAAAGATGGAAATTCCCATTTTCTAAGTGTGGTCCAAATAAACCTCTGTGCTCTTGTTAAACCAGCTGCGTTGAAGAGGAGTGATTATAACAAGCCTTTTTTTTTTCTTTCAGCCTGCACCTGTCTCTCCTTCCGCAGCTGAGGACACACTGGAATCTCCTTCCCCGTAGACCTGATACTGTAAAGGCTTGAGGTGGAAATTAAATTCATCATTATCTACATCTATTTTTACTTAACCACTTAAGGGGAAAAACCACCTGAAGGCCAGCAGTTACTGGGACATGCAGTAGCTGGTCACCCGCAGTAAAGAAAAGCTCCCTCATTTCTCCATCCTCAAATAGGTGAGTTTGGGGTTTTTTTTTTAGTTTTCATTCTCAGCCATGAAGGTCTTGCAAAGGAGAGAGGACCAGCTTTGAGCAGCCTTGCGTGGCTGTTACCTGCAGTCGGTCTCTTGAGAAGGTGACAGCTTCGCTCCCACCTGGGCCAAAAGGTTCCCTCTCGCTTCAGGCACCGCCACACGCATCAAGGCAGTAACTCCATTTTATCAAGAAATATACGGGAAAGAAGCGTGCCAAACTATTGTGGAAAAACATGTAAGTGATTTTTCTGAGGAATTTAAGTCTTCCCTAGAGCAAAACTGAGTTCAGCATTGTCCCTGGAGAAATGGGAGACTGTAAAACTGATAGTTTTCTTCATGGAATATCACTTTATTGTAAAAAAAAATTTAAAGTCCGCAGAGTGTCATGAGATATTCCACTTACTCATTCCGTGTAAACAAGCAGTGGCATTTCTGAAGTCTGGGTTTTATTTAAAGAATCTCCCCGCTTTCACAGGAAAAGTTCTTTTTATACTTAACTGTTTTGGTCAGGTAATTCTTAGGCACTGATCTCCTCCGCCTTCCCAGCTGGAGTTTCTCCATGTTCCCTCAGTTGCTGTTCCCCACCCCGTGTAGTGCCAGCACTTTGATTTTCTGGCACAGGGATAGAGGAAAGCCAAGGGCTTCAAAATTGGCATTACCGGTATTTTTTTTTTTGGATCCAAAATTATTGGATTTTTCTGCCTGGAAACTGCATGGCACTATATAAGCAAATTATTCTATTTACAGTAAGTCAGACATCCCACATAATCTCTATTTCTGGGGAAAAAAGACAGACCATCCCTCTGTTTCTGGGGAAAAAGAAAAGTAGAACTGGAATTGTTTTGTGACAAGATACTGTATATGGCTGAGGCAAGACAGCATGATGCTCACTGAAAATTACTAGCCAAAAACATGTGTAGCGCTAAACCATATCAAAACCGGGTAAGAATAGTAACTTATTGTCAAACAAAACGCTACTTCGTGTTGACCCAAAATGTCACACTAAGTTTTATCACATGGCAATCGGGTATGAGATTCGAAAGAGATGAATTTTCCAGGGCAGTTGTAGCTGTTTCTATTGTAGATTAGTTCTGCTCTTGTCACCATCTACTTGAAATAAGGATAAAATTAGATTTTTCAGGATAATAATTTTTAATGCAAACAATGCAAATGCATTTAATGCAAACAATATCCCCAAAAATCTCTTGCCACAGAAAGAAAACCAAGCTAAACAAGAAATTTGGTGAACTGTCTTAATTATTTTAACAGATAAGTTTTAGAAAGATGCCCAATTTAGTGAGGATTTTTTTTCCTCCTAAAAATAGTTATGAATGTATTTATCTTCTGTAGCAGTAAGGCCATTCGCAAGACTTTTATTTTTAATTTCAAGGCATTACTGGAACTTTGTGTAGTTTGATTCCCTCTCTCATGTGGGTTTTGAGCTAAGTTACATCTGCAAGTGCAGCCATTCAGGATTGATTGCATGATAGAAAATGACTACTTTTGCCATATTAATTAGCCAGTGAATAGAGTCCATAAAAACTGGGGATATGAACCAGGAAATGTTCTTCGTTAATTCTGTTTATGGTTATTTAATTTTAATTATAATACTTATTTAAATCTACAACTCCATCATATGTTAGATAACGTAGCATATTTTGCAAAAATAATCAAGGCCTGGTAATACAGATCACTACAGAGCCTGTAATTAAATCTGTGATGAGAGTTTCAAAGTGATTTTTAAATGTGTGCGCAGCTTACAAAAAGTGCTTTACAAAAGCTCTACTTCTGTCATCAGGACTTCACAAACGTTTCTCTCGCGTTGTCCAAGTTTAATTTTCATTCTAATTCATAACGGAAACATTTGTAATTGAGCAATTGCCTTGCAAATGAATACTCTCTGCAGGTAGGAAAAACAATTAATTTTCACACCTGTTCTCCTGCGTAAGTGATAATAAGGAATATTTTTCTACTGACCGTAAAGGCCTTCAGTGCTATTAATGCCGCTGGGCCTTGCGGAGTAGGGCGTTGGGGATGGCAGTTTGCTTTTCTGAGGAGATGATGCAGGGTCTGATCTTACAGCTGGGGTTTGGCACCAGCACGGGTGGTTAAAGAGAAGCTGACGCTGCCACAGGCCACAGAATAGATCTCACTGCCGTTTGCACCGCGGGGAGGGACTTCATGAGCTGGAGGACGGTTTCTCTGCCGTTTGCTGGTTTTTATTCTGTAGGAACTGGTGCGCGCCATTGATCCATTACTCTCATCACAGGATCTGTTCACACCCATGTCTTCTCAAACGGCGCTCAAAGAGCAGCACCCTGGCAGGGATCCGTCGGGATCAGCGTCATCTTACCCGTGTCAGCAAACCCCTGGTCCACCTGCACCTCTGACAGCAGAAAAATGGGGAGGAAGAGGTTTGTGTTTTTTTCTGGAATAGTTCCCTTCTAATTGAAGGAGATGTTTAAGACAGACTTTCGGTGCCTCCTGTTACAACATAGGAGCTCGCAGGTTTCCAGCGATAAGCGGGCTGGCTGCGGGCAATTAGAAAACCTCAGGGTTTTAAGAGTCTAGTCACTAAAATATGTTACAGCTCAAGTCATTGTTCAACAATCCGAGTCTCTTACAGCTGTGAAACACTCCCATCATCAAGTAGGTCTCTGGGACTCCCTTAGGAACGGCAGGCTGTAGATATCCAGCTGCTAGGAACAAAAATAAATCTCTTTGAAGACTTATTTGACATCACATTGTGCGAGGACTTAGAAAGGCTGAAATATTTTAACCATTAATCTCCATTCATCAAATCTTGTCATTCTTAACAAAACTCCAAAATAGTTGCAGCTGTGAGTTGAATGTCGACGACACCAAACTCTGTACGTAGATATCAGTTTTGTGGTGAAGTTATGCCACACGCAAGACATGCCTGTTGCAATCGAAACAATTCCTGCCCATGCAGAGAGACCAGGGAGCATTTCAGAACACGTTATTGATGCTCTTAGCTGTCGTGGAGGGATGCCAGCGGAATTGTCATAGCTATTGATCACAACCCTCTATTAACCAATATTCTAATCTTCTTCGTTAATGGTCAAACAGCCTGCGATACCGGCACATAGTGTGTGTTATCATTACTATGGCATAAGATTAGCAGCTGTAATCAATGCAATTAGAAGTGATCGCTTCTAATAACAGTATTCATTGCCAAAGCTTGGTTGGAAAAATACCTTAATGCCTGATCAGAAACTCAACAGAACCTGTAGGTCTTTATTTCACTGGGATACAAAGAAACCCTGGTTTTATTTTCTCTTTTCTGAGCTGCTTCTTTTAAAGTAGTAACCGGTTTGACTTTTTTTCCCTCAAGATTTTTAATTTTTATTGCTGACCTAAAAAGAAAAGAAAAATTGCTTGTAGTTAAAACATTCCTTGACCTCTTCCTTAGTAGTACTTATAAACGCTGGATAAAATAATAGCAAAGGTGTTGCACAACTTAAAGGTGAGTTCTTAATGACTTAAAGACTTTTTGGCTGGCAAATATATTTCCACACAAAGGCACCCCAACATATTTATTGAGACTGGTTTTCCTCATATTGTTTCTTCTTTATAAGCAAGGTTTTGTTTCTCCCAGCCTTCCACCCTTCTTTCTTGAGCAACCTGGAGACCATTAATGCTACATTTGTGATGTGGCACTGGTCTGATGCGCAGTCAGCAAAAAAAAGGTTATTACACGTGGAAAAACACGCTCGGTCTCTATACGCACAAATACTTGAAGTCTGCACTTCAGAGGAAGAGCAGTTTATCGCTGGCCAAGCGCACGGCTATTGCAGGGACATCCTGATGATTCTTTGCTCTTCTAGGAGACAAACTCCTCCAGACTTCACGAAAACTTTGCATCAGCACTTCTTAATATCCTCTGTCAGAGGGACAAAAAGCCCTGCAATCATTTAGGGAGAAGAACCTTAGCCCACTTCAGAGACAAGATACTTTCGGGGGTGTGGAGGTCAGATTGTCTTCCCAAATCGATACAGCATGGGGATGAGGAATAAGAAGTCCCAGCCCAAGAGTTATTTTCAAGGGCTTTTATTTATTCTTTTGAAGTACGAGCCAAAGCCTGTTGCAGGCTCCTGTGGAAATGTTCACATTATAACATCAGTGTTCAATTTTTCTGGGGTTTTGGATCTATTTGAAGAAGGACAGAGAATAACGTTAAAATTGCTGTAGACCCTTAAAAAGTACTTCAACCTGCTCTTGAATTTTTCAATTTTTTTTTAAGCTGTGTGTGTTTGACTATGGTTTTATTGCATTGCTGCAAGGAGGGATGAGAGCCCGGGCGGTGTGTTTGCAGACTCCTGCAATAGCCCTGCTGACCTCACCTTCTTTTTAGTGCAATCTTCCACCACGTTTTCTGTAATTTCTGCTTTTTTTTTTTATTTAATGATTCCCTTCCAGAGAAGATTTTTCTCTGTATCGTTATTTCTGAGAGCTTTCTGTCTGATTTATTTTCTATTTTCAGTATTCAGTGAAGCAGAAAAACAATGTTAGTCTTTGGTGGACAGGGAAAACAAGAGAAGTTCGCCAAGGTGGTCTCCAGATGATACAGCCCCTGCCGAAGCAGTCGCGCTGCTCTGCGTTTTCCCCGACGAGGGAGAAAATCTCCAGCGGCGGCAGCAGGGCTGGCAAGTGCAGGTGAGCTGCCTTCACTGAACGTGCTAAGAAATCACCAGCACAAACACATTCCGGCTTTGGCAGTATTCAAGTAATGGCTATTACTGCTCCAGGGAGGAAATAATTAAAGCCATTTCTTGACTCTGACAGTTTGATTCTGGTGGTTTTCAATAGCAAATTACCAACATCTGTACAGCGAAATTCAGCTACTGCAGCAATTATTCCGCAGGGCTAACCACAGAGGTGCTGGGACTTTTCCATTTTCTAGATGTCCCCTAGTTAGATGTGACCTACGATTGAGACCTAAACTACACACGATGGCAAACTAGGTCTCTTGCATTACAAATGTAAATGAAGCCATATGGAAAGCTTAATATTCTGTGAAAAACCCAGTGGCAAACGCATCAAAGACAGAAAATGAAAGACTGGAAAGACATCTGAATGGGTTTCTTAATTGTGTAACAATTTCAAGTTTCCAGAGCAATTCAGAAGTAAAATTTATACAATTCGTTCTATTCCACAAAAACGATGGCTTTTCCTTCCCGCACACTGTTGTAACTGTTTTGCGTTGTAAACACAAAGAGTGTGACTATACAAGCTGAAAATTCCCATCTAGGGCCCACAGCAAGCAACACAGCACTGCAAATCTTCATTGCTGGTGCAAGAAAAGGGTAGCAAAAAAGTTAAATAAAGCTACATATATCTCAAACTCAAACATTTCCTTTCAAACACTAACTAGAAAAGAAAACATGAATCTGAGCAGGAATGAGAGGCTGGGATATGAAATATATTTCTGAGAATTACTCTGTGATTGATAATACAAATACACCTTATTATTCCACTGCTTACGTTGTAACTAAGCGTCTGTGAGGGTTTTCCCTTACAACCCACTTTGGTCAAGGATTTACTGATGTATGAAACTTCAGTTTAGTTTGTAAATTGGCAGTCTGTCTGCAGCTCCGTTTCGCTGTTACTTAAGTTTCAGAACCTGATCTAGGCATAGTACAATTGCTGTAAAAATATGCAGTCGTTTTAAATTAGAGCTTCAAACTTCAGAAATCTTTTGGGTGGCCGAGTTGGGAATAAAAATAGCTTGTACACCCATCCTCTGATAACTGAGAGGCTTTAAAATACCACTGGAATCTCTGCTTACTTTGGCTGAATAGTGACGGCAGAGCAGACACAAGGAAGGATATGCAGATTTCTAAGATAACCAAGTAATGAACGCCTCATCTGCAAATATTTGATCCATGTTAGTGCAAAGATAGGTGTATAATCCATTGCGAAATTACCGGCCTGCCTGTTGAGAATGGTCCTGGTTCCGCAGCGGGCTGGAATCCACACTAATCCTGCTTCCAGCTACTTACCTGACAAGGCAAGAGAAGAAAATGATTATCATGCATCAACCCCTTCTTGCCATGTAGTTACCAATGCGCTGGCACGTAAGGGCAGATCCCCGGCTTTAGGAGATTTGTGATAAAGATCCTACACCAACTGTGCAGTGTGGGGTAACAGACGATTAGGAAGGAGGTGCTTTGCATGACTCTGCAACCTGAACTCAACCAAAAGGTGCTACGTGACTGAATACCCAATTTGTTTTCATGTCTTTATTTCCTCTTTTAACATTTCCTCATAAGTACTATTTATAATAAGTAATAAATTTGTACTTCTGCTACAAAACACGCACATGGAGTTTGTTAAATTGTAGAAACTGGTACGTTTTATACACCTACACTTTGTGCTTACAAGACAATTTTCTTTAATTTCAGTTGTGTTAGAACCATAGGAAACCAAACAGTACTAAACTTCTAATACTGCCAATAGATTATAGTCTTTATGGCACTAATCAACTAATGAGGCTGTAAAAAAAATCACCTATAGACACTGGACAACTAAACGCTCCCTTTAGAGAAGAGAGAAACATGCTTGAACTCCTAGGAAATCTGAGCAAGTTTCTCAGATCAGTTTAATTTTAGATATTGATACGTAAATGCCAATCAACCTAATAATGCATTTAATTGATTGTAGACAGTTATATTTTGAAATTTATAAGGTGTGTATCATAAGTGTAATACAGCAATTTCCAGTCCTTGTTCCAAGCAGAGTGTTGTGCGGGTTATGGTCAGACTTAACCATCATGCGAGTCCTCTTTCTGAACCTCAGGAAAAAGTAGGTCGCTAGATGTTTTTTGTGGTAGTACAAAATTCAAGTGCTGTGAAGAGAAATGAAACACAATCTAAGTAGACTGGGAAGTATTTGCACAGTTTTGAAAAGGAAGGGAAGCTGTTCAATGCGCAGTCAGATGTACATTAAGTAGAAGAAAATAGGTAAGTGAATATTTCTTTATGCTCTTAATCTTCATTTGCCATGAACGTGAGCAGAGCAAGCCTAGATGTTATATTCACATCAGTAGCCCCCTGAGACATTGTGATGACTTATTGCAGTGAGACCCATATGAATCAATATTCATTGGACGCTTATTTGAAGGCTACTTAATTAAGAGTAATAAGACGGCGCAGCTTCCAGGTAAATCCACAGTGCCTTGGTTTACAAGCGGGTGTGGGGGAAAGGGCTAAGGATAAGACCTAACAGTTATTTATTTTGCAGTTGAGACTTTTGTCACGTAAAGTTAAATTAAGAATTGAAAAAGAGGAACTGAATGGGTGTGATAAACTAAAAGGACTGTTTTGTCAGTAATTAGGCTGTCTGAGAGGACTTGCGACTTCATACCAGGGCATCTAAATGTCTTATTGCGTATCAAGGTCATCCCAGAGCATCCATCTTGAAGCTGTCCAATGGTAAAAGATTACTTTCCTGTAACTGGGGTTGAAGTGAGCGTAAGTTGCGTCACTGTTTTGCGTCAGGTTGGTCTTTTGTTTTGGATTTCTGCTGAATGTATTTAGTTCCACAAACAAATGGAATTGTAGCTATTTATTTGCAGTATCTCCACTTGGGGAAATCCACCAAGTTAATTTGAAGTGTATTTTTTCCTAGGAATCTACATAATCTACTCCTTATTTTTATCTACCACTTGATGCTTAGGGAGCGGACGTTCTTTTTTTTTTTTTAATCAGATTGGTTTAGGGCAACAAGTTGTACTCTGTCTGACAGCCTTGTGTATTGCCTGTGTGTGTTTGACCAGAGCCGTGTGCAAGTTGCAGAGCAGAGAATCCAACCCACTGTGTCGCTAACGAAACCCTGGGGCTTTGCACCTCCATACATTTCTGTTTTTCAACGGCCAGCGAAGAGGAAAAGTAAGGGAAATCTCACAGAATGAATGCCTTAAGGAATTGTTTCTCATCTGCTCATATTTACACAAAAATATAGAGAATTATGCCTTTAAAAGTTCAAGTCTTTGAATGGAGGTTTGTGCTTAGCAGGCATAAGTCAAGAAGTCACTTGCAACAGAACTGGCTTTGTTTTTTTATCATCGCTTGCAATATCCTGCATCTCTGCGAGCTCTTACAAACAGTTTGGTGAGCAAGCAGATGAGATGTCAGAGGACAAAGGCTCACTCTCTAAGGAGAGAGTCTTGGACATAGCTAAGACGAAGGCAAGATGTAGTATAGAAAAGTGTGATTTAGGCAGTGAATTGATTTTTTTTTTTAGGTATTATTTCTCCAAAAGCAAGAAAAAAACCTTAAAAGATATTATTTTACATCTGATGCTAGAAGAAACCAAGGTTTTTTTGTTTCCTCATTGTACTAAATGATAGTTTGTGTTTTCTGAACATTACAAATAAAACCAGACAACTCCACAATTTCTGGAGAATTTTACTAATAAACTTATAAATGAAGTCACGATCTTGGCTGAAATCATCCACTCCATTCTGAATTTTTATTTCTGTTCAGGTGTGTTAATTTCTAAAGACTGGCAGGCGTGCCCTTGTTTGCGCCCTTGACGTGAAGCTGTATCACGACGCCTCTAGAAAGCGTCGGCGTTGGTTTGTCAAAGGCTTCCGTCCCCTTTCGGAACGGCTGCGCCAGGTTCCCTCCAGTCTGTTGCTCCACCAACGGCCGAGCAAACGCAGGGCAGGGCACAGCTCTTTCCCATATCTTTCCCATCCTGGCCATGGTTAAATCACCACGGTATTAATTCTTTCTCTGTGACTGTTTCAGCAACTGTGACAATAGAAATGTGATGTTTATTCATATATATGAAGATAGAGAAAGAGCCATTGTGACACAAACTTTCAAAGATGAGTCTATGTTAGTCCCTGCCGCTGTGTGTCAGTGCTGGAGCAGTGTGTGTCCATGCTCTAGCAAACATTTGCACGGAGATTTAACTGGGCAGAAGCCCCCAGACTCTTGTGTGGGCTAAAACATGGCCTTGTGATCTAGCACAACACAAACACTAATTAACTGCAGTACTTACTGGGATGTTTCCCTGTCCTATTAAAAAAGAAAATTGTATAAAGTAATATTTCTCTCCACTGCCATCTAGTGAAGTGATTACACTCTGTAATAACTTTGATGCTCTCAGTTGTGTGTTATCACAGCTAATTATATTTGGTAGCACACTGGACTTTGCGCATAAAATAGAGTTTCAATGCAGAGCAGCTAATACTCATCCTTAGGGTAACAGCAAATAAGACAAAAAACCCCAAGGTATAATAAATTTAATCATAGAATTTTAACAATGGTTGCAATGATAGAGATACTCAAAAGGCTTTATGCATCTTATCAGAACAAGAGAAGTGATTGGGAGCACCTACATTCACACCACAAAGTTCTGAATAAAGTAAGGACCGAGTATCTGCTGGGCGGCGAATGGTTTACATTCAGGCTTTTTTTTTTTTTCAGAGAGTACACAGGTTTCTTAGGGATGACACCAACATAAGTTAAAAATAAAAATTTAAATCTTGTGGCAGATATATGGTTTCTGTTTCGTGAACCATCCTAAAAGACTTTAAGCTTTAGATGCCGTTTATTATCTGTTTTTACTGAAGGCTCCCAGAGCCTTACAGAGAGTTTGTTCTGACAGAGCATATCCCTTCACTAAGGGCTGAAAGGGACCTCAGAGGTCGTTTGGGCATTGCCCCGCCTCGAATCAAGCTCATAATCAAGAAACTCTTACTCCTTTCTTTATTTTCACATATTTTTCAGAGTGTTGTCATGCAGCCCCTCAGTTTTCTGTACCTTGAGCAGTTATAGTTCATCCTTTCAAATACAGCTCTGACGGTTCCCGATTTTCCTCTTTTTGTGTCTCATTTATTGGTCCGCAACTTCAAGTCCGTATCTCAGATCCACAGAGTGATGCTCACCAGAATCCTCACTGAAGTTCTTTGGCCTAGAAATTAAACGATGCTTTTTAAAAACAAGCTTTTGAGATTTTTCGATGATCCCCAGGCTGTGTTGGGTAATACACACTGTGGGGGTGCTCTGATGGTTTTCCTGCTTCCACTGGCGGGTTGGGCACCTAACCGGGTCATGCTGTGAGCACGTTACACCTCTCCATTTCTGTTCAGCTCAATGAGATTGATTTTTGTCTAAAGATCTTTGACTATTTTTGTAACATACAAGTAGGTCAACCCATCTTTTCCTGATAGTGGCAATAGCTAAAATAGGACATAGAGCTCTGAAATCATTACTCTCTTCATGTACCATTTAGTGAGCAAAATCTCTCTCTCCATGCTTTTGTGAAAGTCATCTTAAAATCAGAAGCTGTTCCCAATATAAGAGATTAAAATTAATTAAAGTTGAAAAAATATATGACATTAACGTGATTTAGAAGAAGGAAAAATCAAGACAAGTGAAAAGTAGATCCCTTTGGTGGCTGAAATCTCTATTCTCGTTGCCATAGCTGAGTTGTATCTCTGCACTCGGATTCATTTACCATATTTTCACTTCAGTTTCACAAACACGATGGAAAAGCACTAATTGATGCAAGGCTGAGTTCTACGCTTCTCTATGTAGCTTTAATAGCAGCATGCTGGTTTGCTTATTTATTTTTAAATTTTGTTCTACCAAACGTTTTCCACAAAATCTACTAGGCATCACTCATTGGCAAACTTTGTGTGTATCCTTAGGCCCTAACTGATTAAATATTATTTTAAAATAGAAATGAAAGATGAGTTTATATTTTAACTTGAGGTTAGCTGCTGAAGCCTGTGCTTCCAGGCAGGAACTGCAGATGTACGGACTCGCTGTATTTGCTGAAGCTGTGGAAAGGAAGTGAAGCAAACTGGTCACCTGGCAAATAAAAGACAAGTGCTGGGTGGAATAAGTTTCTGGTTATTATTTATTTTGGAGGAAACTGATTTTTAAAGCCTTCCATTGATTAGTGTCATAAAATATAAATTATAGAACAAAATTTCTTAAATTTATTTACTAAAATATTTGGGAAATTCAGGAGACTTTGGAAAAGTCTGATGCTTGTAGCTCTGAATGAGCTTGCTATGTTCAGTAATTGGAGCCATATTTAACGAAAAGAAAAATCCTTTCTTTAGTTTGCTGAAGAAAGGCTAAATAGGATTGAGTTGTAACCACTACCCCCCTGGGCCAGACTAAGCGCCTCCAAGAGTTGTTTTACCTGTCTCTTGAGACGATGAATAACTAAATAGTCTTAAATCACACCGTCTGCCCAGGCATAGTTGCAGGATGCCAGGGTAGCCAGACAATGACCATGTTGCTAATTATAAGTAAGCAGACACTTTGGTTCATTGGCAACTTCAGTACTGATCTTTTGCTGAATAACATTTGATTTCCAGCCAAACTGCATTTAGCTTCTTTGTTCAAGGAGTTCCCTTCCTGAGTTAGAAGCAATGACATTTGAACACTTAATTGCATATTGCCATAATACTTACACTTCATTTTTATTGGAAAAATACTGTTCTGAGTGGAAAACTTCACCAGTGCATTATCTTTATTTACAGTGTCATCCAGAGTGTTGGAAGTGAATGGCGTATAGCGAACCCACCATGTGGTTCCTAAGCGGCCCTATTGCCAATAAACAGCTAAGAAAGTCCATTAGGTACTTAAAGAGATCGAGCGCATCAGGAGGAAGAAAGAAATTGAATTACTGTGGTCTCGCATGGTTCACATTGTCTTCTCAACCAGAATTTTAATGCCTTGTTTTGAAGTTGCCAAGTAAGGTTTTAGTATTAAAAAGTTCTCTCTTGTTCTTTCCGTGATTGTTTATGTTGGACCTCGCGTACTCCCAGCTCTTTTTTTTTTTTTTTCATTTTTCCTAAAAAACATCAAAGCTTGTGGACAATCTACAGCTGATAAAGCAACATCAATTGCCTTTATGTCTCAGGCGAAAAAGCAGCGAGGCAGATTAAATGTCACGCCCCCTTTGAAAAGTAACAAGAAAGAAAAACTCCATGAGTGCAAAGCTACTTGTTTGTCCCTTTTCGAGTAAGCCGCTTGATGGATAGGTAGTTATAGAAGAAGGATGAATACAGGACATTTTATCAAGGCGCAGGAAAGTTCAAGATTGATTACTTACCCTAGTTTTGCGTAGAGCTGCTTCTACACATAATATTAAATCCAAACTGGAGAACAAAGGTGAAATATTGTAGGATGTGCTGAGTATGGCTTTGCGCTGACTCTAATGCTGTCGTCTTCTCATTGCATTATTGGTTTTCTTTCCAAGTTGTAGAAAAGCTCTGTTGAAAAGATGAATCAAGGTGGTCAGGTATATGGATGTTCAGCTACACAGAATTACTGCAGTTGGATTTTATAAAGCAATACTAGAGTTGCTCGTTCTGTCAGTGAGTTGAATACCGTTCTGTTTCCATGAAAAAAAAGTAATAAAAAATGGGACTTCAAGAATAATCTTTAAATAGTTTCCCAGTGAAAAATATATGGATTTTACTTCTAGCTTCCAGTAACATATACTATCTGCAGGAACATCTTGGCTTCAGCCAAACTTTTCTCATTACATATTTGATTTTTATTTTTTTTTTTAGAAGTCATCCTGGTCATTATATCCTCTCTTCCTGCTTCCCAGTGGAGCAGTAATTGTATTCTACCTTGTGCATAGGGTCTCCGTTACATGTACAAATGGATGCATATTAAAAAAACATAGGGAGAAGAGAGAAAGACCCAAGTTACAAACTTTGAAGTTGATCCTGTCACATAAGAACAGTGTCAGACCCAAGATCCGCCTCGCCCAAAACCCCGCACCCTAAAGCCGCCACGAGTGAATGGTTAGGAGGAGTGGAAGGACACACAAGAAGGACACACAATCACACACAAGTGATATTTCCCCTGAATTCTGTTCTGGCACGTGTTGCTACATGCCTTAGGGTTTTCCTGAGCCAGTGGTGGTACAGGCTTGATCCAACTCTTGGTGAGTTTTTCTTCCATGAATATTCCCACTCCCTCTCTGAATCCAAGCAAACTTTTGGCATTCGGGTCCTGACCCAGCCACGACCTCTGTACACGTGATGTCAGCGGGTTGCAATCTGGGGCAATCTCAGGGGTCCTGACCCTACTGAAGTCGAGTGACTTCCCCTGGCCAAGGGCTCCATGCTTCCTTCAGGTGCACGGACTGTATCTGGTGCACAGGCTGTCAAGGAGCACGGTTCCTCTGAAGGAACGGTGTAAAAGTGAAGACTTCTAGGGAAACTCATTTGCAGTCTACCTGTCTTAGACTCTCTTGGTAGACTTAAAACTAATGTCCTAATGATCATAATGATCATAGTAGAGAAAAGCATAATTCCTCGGCAATGTATTATTGTGCAAATTTATTTACAGTTTGCATTTTCTTTATGTTTACTGAAAGAGTAAGAGAATAATTTCTAAAAATAAACCCCAAATGAGTATTTCTTTTTTTTTTTCCAGGAAAAAAGCATAGAGATATTGCTAATAAGGGCAGATTCCTTTGATGTCAGGCCTCACGCTGCATAAACTTCATGGGCCTATCATTAGTTCTTGTCATCTCTTAGGGTCTTTTGGCTTGGGGCCAAACAATTGATATAGTAGAGAGCTTCCAGCTAAAATAACAGCCTCTGCATCTTTATCTTCCCATCCATCAGATGGTTGGTGGAAGATAGGGCTAATTTGTCACTCTACCCACTTGGAAAAGTTTGATGAATGGCTTAATTAGACTTTTTTTTTTTTTTTAAAGAAATCACATTTCTTGAGAACTAGAGGTCGGGAAAAACAATGGCTAAGCATTGAATTAGAAAAGGAAAATATTTTTTCTTCGGTAAAGATCAGAGGAAACAGGACCATTATGGAAGCAGGAGGAGAAGTGGAAAGAGTACAGTTGGTTGGAAGGACTTTCACGGGAATAAAAAACCCCCCATCCACACTAACATGCATGTGTTCTGTGAGCCACGTGCAGACCTTATCTCTATAGAAACATCAACCTGCAGTGCCATTTTAAATATGCTGCCCCCCCAAATTAGAGTACGCTTAAGCTTTTGCGTTTAGACCTCTAAAATAGATAACACAGCAGCGATTTACCTAGAAGAACATCTACATATACAATTAACTACCTCTGTTTAATGTTTTTAAATATTCCAGCATGTCATCTATACTAAAAGGAACGGTGCTTTCCAGGAAGCTCCTGAGGTTAGTGCTTGCGCCAAACTGAGGACTTCGCTTCGTATCTCCTTCTTCAGTCTGGGGACAGAAGAGGGCTGGTCCAAGGCCACGCACAATTCTTCTCTTGATGGGTCAAGGACTGAGCAAGTTCGGATCACAGTTTTCAAATGTTCCTGCTCAGAACGTGCTCAAGGTAAAAGGATATTTGCTTTTTCTCCTTTTTGTGAGCTCATTTCACTACTTATGAATCAGAACTCTATGTAGATTAAAATCCATGGCTTTGATGGTTTTTTGAACTTTCAGTAGGAAAAAAGGGAGAGGGAAGCCAGGTAAAGTTCTTCTCTCGACTGTTGTTTCAACGACCAAGTTTGGATAGTTATCCCTCCACTTTGCATGCATAATTATGACACGTACGCACATGTATTCACACACATGGATGTGTCTGTGACAGCTGGTAAATCTTAGCAAGTCAGATATGTCTGGCCTTTGTATTTCTAATTATCTTTTTATGTAACTATTCCATTTGGGTCACTTAGGAAATAAATTTCTCCTTTCTCTGGTCTGACATAAATTAACAAGGCAACAGACAAACTACATCCTCCTTTTTTTGATAGACTGTCCAGAAATCGGATGTAATTCAGAATTAATTTTAAAACCGTTTAACCTCTAGGCAGAAACTTATTTTAGTAAGGAAAAGACAAATATTTTTCAATTAAAAAGATTTAGAATCCCTTTCTCTGTAGTACACTAATCTGAAATGACACTGAGGGGTAATAGGCCTGGTATTAGTGCTTCCCCAAGGAAATGTCTTATCTTTTGCACTAAATTAACTGTGTCTTTCTCACACATCCTAAAGCTGTCAGTTTGGGCGTTCTGTGTAAGGAAACTTCTTCTGATTTAAAGATTTTTAGAAGAGAAGCAAAACAAATGCGTTTAAACAGTAATGACCTCTTACACCCCAGTCTCTGCGACCCTTTCTGAAGTGGCTAGCCATTAACATTAAATCATCAACGCTCCCGGAAAGGTCACGGGGACGGGTGGTGGGAGTGGCCTCCCTGTGGGTCAAATCCTGGGGGCATTATGTGTGTAAAGGCGCGGTGACAAAGGTGCCAGGATAAAGTGACGATGAGTCGGGATAACATAGAGGTCTGCGTAAAGGCGCCATTACAGAGTTTTGCTGGCCAGCCTCCAGGCAACCAGTACAGCTACAAGTAGAGATGACTGCAGGTTACTTACCTCCCCTGACTCTTTCATGGCCTCTCTCAGAGCCCACAACTGCAATGCAAACGCCACATTGGAGGCGTTCTCCATCTCTGCAAGCCTGCATCTCCAAAAAGGGACCTTGGTGACCCAGTGCCAGCAAGCGCTGGCATGCTCCTGGCATGGCTTGCAAGGTGGGATGGTGCAACTCCACCTCTCATTGCCATTTCAAGAGCAAGAGCTCCTTGCCAGCCATGTCAGGAGCGTGAGCTCTTGAAATGTGGGTGCAGGCAGACACCTCACAACCTCTTGATGTGGAGTTTGGTACCTCCCCTGAAACAGTCCGCGAGATCTATGAGATGCATAATAAGCCATCAGAAGCCTTGCCTGGCCTACTTTTGCTCGCCCTCTGTTGTTTCTTTCACCTGACCTGTGGCAGGAGGGCCACAGTGACCTCCAGCTCAGCAGATGTTGTTTGCAGAGCCAATTTTGCAAAAAAATGCCTTGTGCTATTCTGTGTCACCCTGCTGTTGACATCACTTGCCCTGTATTAGTGTCTGTAGATAAGAGCTTTAAGTTGGGCCTTGCTGTAACTATGGGACATCTTTAATACAACAGGGAAAAACGATGTAAAATAGCATCTCGCAACCATTTGATATTCCTGGCTACAGTTCACTTCTTTGTGCAGCCTTTTTACTGTCTTCTGTTAGAAAATTAAGATTGGTGCCCTGCACACATCTTCCACCTCAGGGAGCGATCTGACGCACCCGGACTCCCACCAACAGCAGAATGGTCGTCGCTGGACCAGCTGTGATGGGTGAAGCCGCTCATGCGCAGGTTTACAGGATCTGGTCCCAAGATAGAAACTGCCCCTATCACTAGTGAACTGAAGATAAATTGTGCTTGCAGCTTTAGATCTTCACTAAGAAACCTGATTTATCTAATTGCAGAATCTAAAAGTTCAACAAAGTGGCTACACATTGGGACATGAAAAGTGCATTTACAGGATTATTTTTGCATTGAAGGGAAAAGAAATCAAGCATTTTCTGCTGTATAAAGAAATGTCTTAGACATGAGGCAAAAAAAAAGGAATGTGTCCATCCCTGTGTTGTTGACTTGCTATTTTCAATTAAGTGAATATATGCAATATGTTTTACTATATTTTAAAAATAAGAACTGTCAGAAATAAAACTCACTATGTCCAGAGTAATTCTTTTTGATTTAGAGCCAGTTGTGGATATTAATATTTTAAATTAGTTCAATATGTTTTGAATTGCTCTGCCACTTAGTTTACTTGGAAACTAAAACCATTTGTAACAAAACAGCTAGACTGGGTTTAAGTCAGACCAGCGTTTAAGAACATGTAATGCTAATGGTGCACTTCAGACCATTAAAAAAGAAACTTTTGGACTGTGTAAATGACGACAATTTCATTTTACTTGCATTAGAAACCAAACCTAAAACTCTAAAGGTACTTTGAAAAGAAAAGCAATTGTCCACACTTTCACCCTAATATTTGCAATGAAAAAAAATTAAAGGAAACTCAAGGGTCAGAGGATGAGATTTCTACAGGTATCGAGCATCCAGGAGAACTGGCAAGGGTGGATTGGAACTAACTGGAAGTTTTGCAGCCAGGTCTTTTGTAAATCCAGATGTATCTGCAGTTTTTAGCCTGCCTAAATTTCTTATTACATGGCGCAGAAGCAAGCATATTCTATATTAGTCTGTCAGTGGTACGCCATGTGGAGTAGAGCTAATGGAAGCCAGGATCAAGTGGATACACAGACCAGTAGGGAGCTTTAGGTGTTTCCAGTATCACAGTTTTGCTGTGTTGTAGGACTAGAAATGATCCGTAGCTGGAAGTAGTCTCTGATGGCACATATGAACATGCAGTAGTTAGTCTAATATGACCGTGACACCGGACCTTCGCGTGGTCAGTGATCTTGCAAGGAGTTGGTCCATTTAATGATTAGATGGTTCTCCAACATTTAGGAATATGAACTTGGTTTCTTCAAGTTGTCAGGTGTCCTCTCTTTTTTTTTTTTTTCCAGTAGTTTCAAGAATGTAGAATAGGCTCAGATTTTCTTTTTTTTACAGGTACATTTAATACTATTTGCAAAATGATTGTAAATCTGCCATCAATTTGCTTCATTATAGATATGTTCCTATAACTTTAGAAGAGTAGAGATGAATAGCTCATAACCTGTTAAAATTACTGTACAGAAATCATACCTATCAGTCTGTCCTAAGACATGAAATGAAGCACATTTTTATTACTTCATGATATAGTTAGTATTGTTCAAACCAAATTCTTATTTGTTTTATTCAGAGCCAGAGCTGAAATACGTACTCTTAAGTTTTTCATAAAATGCTTGGAAAATAGACTTTTCAGTAAGAGTTCTTAAAACGATGCCCTTGGTTTTATCCAGTTGAAAAGTTTAGGCTGAACAGAGGACAGACAGAAGCAAGGGGTCACATTTATTGAAGCATAAAAACCTGCACAAATGGATCCCAGGTGGAGTGCAGTCAGGAGTAAAGACTTCAGGATTTGGCCGTAGTGATGGCCTGCAGATTGCCTAGCTACAGACCAAGTCCACTTCTGGCAAGAGTGGGTGGAATCTGTCACAGTAATCACCCTTTCCCTGAAATGAAGAAAATTGCCAACCTCCCATGTTCTCATAGCACAATGATCTTTGAATGGCAGTTTTAGTTACGGGGAGCTCTAGTGTTGGGATTTATCAGATAAATGGGAATTTTGTTTAAGTAAAGGTGTATTATTAATGGTTTGATCATTTGGGTGATAGCTATTTTCAGAGGGGAGAAAAATAACACATTTAGGAAAGTGCTTTGTTGTCTCTCGAATGAGTTTAACAGTACCAGATCTTCTCCCTCCTCTGGTCTAGTATACTGACAGATAATCTCTGTCTCAGGGTTTTAGTCCATTACATATTGCTGTGAATTAAATTAACGACATTTTCTTTCCCATACAGATTCCAGTTGCTCCAGGACTAAGAAGGTAAGAGGGAAACACATTGATAACTGGATATAAAACCAAGAGCAAGGACATAAAGCAGAGGGTATGTATGTACTCAGAATGGTTTATATATGTTTGCTTTGATCTTTAAATGTAAACCTAATGCTTATCACCAGTTAATTGCTTACCAGAACCAGATTTGCTTTTCACTGTAGCATCAAACTTGAGGTAATGATAGCGGCATGAAAAATAGCTTCTGAGCTGGCAACACGAAAAATAGCTTCTACGTTGTTAATGCTTTGGACTCTTCTGGCTTTTTCTTTGCCTGTAGAACCAGAAATGAATGTATTAGCCTTTCAAATTGCTTTGATAAATCTCATTCCCTTTAGGATTAAACATTCCCGAGCATTTTTATGCCTCACTGAGCTCTTTCAAACAAACATAAATTAATTCTTTAGCTCAAAATTTATACTCATGAGACCTAATTCCCCTTGCCTCTAGCATTATTCTCGTCATGTTCATTTGTGCTAAGTGCCCATAATGTTACTCTTCCGATGTCTTACATACCCGCTTCGTGCACTTCGAGAGGTACGGGGATCATGTGTGGCACTGAGCAGTGGGAAACAAGACTCGGGGTTTGATTCTGCAGTGTCCCGTGGGGGCAAGTTGGGTGGTTAGATGTTAAACATCGATTTTAGATGCAAACCCAGAACACTTTTGTGCTTTTCTGTAAATGCAAATGCAGGCTTAACCACTAGGTACTAGATACTCTGGGATCTAGCGTGTCTCCGCTGAATTCCGGCTAAGCTGAACACACATATAGACAAGAGTTTGTGCTTCATAAATACTCATCCACAAATATCTGGAAAATCGTTACTGGCACGACGTGACTCGGCTCCCTTGAAATAACTGAGCCACCTGATTTATACCACTAATTTTAGTTCACTGTGCCGTAAACACCTGGAAGCTGACTCTGTTCACCAGATTGTGATATAGAACACAGAAATTTGGAGGTTTTTTTCTGCCCTGAAAACAGTATCAAACTTAAAACATCTCAAATCTCTACCAGAGTGCTGCAGTTTCACACAGCCACATTTTCCTTTGGTTTTATGGACGTGCCAGGTGTCGCTCGACTTCACTGGTGTGCATTTTCATTTCTATTCATGTGGGCAGTGCTGATCTGGTTGGACACTGCGAGTGGCCGCTACCATCCCAGCATGTGGTGGGAATCCGTTGGTCTTAACTGGTTTGCTCGTTCGCAACCCCCACGCAGGGGCTTCAGAGGTGGCGAAGCGTACGGTGAGGAGCCGAGAGGCAGGACGCCTGCTGCCCAGCCTGGCACTGCTCCGCGGGGCAGCTTCTGGCCAGCTGCTTGTGGGGAGCTGGGTTGTCCAGGCTGCCTCTGGAGGGGACCCAAAAAAGCCGAGTATCTCTTTATTGCACACTATGTAGGTCTCCTGTGCGCTGATCCAAGTAGACGACGGACAGCCGGTGAATTTGGTGTGGGAGAGGGCAGTTTTACAGCGTAATATGGACACGGCTGATCAGGTTTGGAGCGGCTCCCCAGTGGTCACCCCCATTTCTAGCTCCTTGGGAGGATGGTATCTTATCCAGCCACAGTGCTTTTGGCTGTCTGGCCCTCAGTCTTGGAAAAACAATTTTCTAAGGTGGCTGAGGTCAAAAAATAAGAATTTTGTGTGAACAGCTCAGTTTTATATTCTGAGAGTTTTGCTGTGAGATGGCTTATCTGGAGCCATTTTCCATTTTTTCTGTTTGCTTTTCTAACAGCCCACTACATCTGCGCTGTGTATTTACCCAAGGAACATCCCAATAAACAGCTCACGTACAGTATTCAGTATTTGTATAGCAGCTTAGAGGAGGTAAGTAGCTGAAAAAGAGCATGAAGGTGATACAGACTTGATCAAAGGTGAATTCTTGTCCCAGCAGATCTTTGTAAAGAAATGAGTGCTCGGGAAGAAGGAAGGAATGGTCCATCCCAGCTCAGACAGAGCCTGAAGCACCTATATATTAGTTCAATAATTCATCTTTTCAAGTTTAATCTGAAGTTGTACATCCTAGTGATGTGTCAGTACTTGAATGAGTGAGATGGCACGCCAGATAATATGAAAAAAAAATCAAGTGAACGTGAAGAAACCCACAATTTTTGCTTTGAATTATGACTATTTTAGAATTAACAGGACTTTAAGGGCTTTCTGCTTTTTCCGTCATGGGTGTGGTATGTCATATAAACTGACTAATAATTCTCTCATTCAGAAACAAGTCTTTATATGTAATATAGTACAGTTCTGAAATATTGAGGTGTGCAAAACCAATCTGCAGTGAGATACATCTGATTTGTCTTTTACTTTGCATTTGACCTGATGTTTGGCTGATAAACAGTCATCCTGTAATTGGACTTATAAAATTACACCCTCATTTCCTTTAGTGACAGGGAAAGTGCTATAGGAAGTCTCTGCCATACTCGGTTTAATTTAGATGATCATCCAAATGCACAGATGTTTATTCCAATCTCCTCTAGAAGAGGAAGTGGGACTCTTCCAATCACACTGCTGTGACGCTTCCAGTCCTCTGGACAGGGCAGGATCCGCGCAAAAATGCTCTCCCTTGCACTACAGTATTGCTACAGTCTTGGTATTAACTCAGCTCCACTGAGGAGTGAGAAAATGGGGAAAAAATTGTTTTAAAGTAGCCTGCAAAATACATGAAGTGCCTTGATTTTGCGATTAAAATGCAAAGTTTACCTTACCTGCTATTCTATTCAAGTTGATACATATACTTCCAACTCGCACGTTGTGGTTTTGCATATTATAGATCATATTATAGATCTAGTTAAATTTGGAAGCAGATAAATATAAATCCAAATGAAATCAGACAGAGGTGACCTATAATATTAAACTTCAGGGCTTTCATATACCGGCTTCCTGTTAGATTTCACCTTGTAAGTTTAGAATTTGTCAGTGCCAGCAGCATTGTGTTTACGTAAGAGTTCTTCCCTGCCGTTGGTGCGTTTTTACTAGTTATAAATTCATTCATATTCCTATTACATCTGTTATCACCTGAATGCATTATGCATTAAAAACAGGCCTCCTAAACCTTTCCAGGTAAAAACCAAACAAATAAAACAAACAAATAGCAAGTAAATGTAATTTCAATAGCAGTGGGTTTACGCAATTGTTTCTTTTGGTTTCACAATTACACCTTTGGTATCACTGACCTTTAAAAAAAAAAAAACCAAGAAAAAAAAGAGCTATAAGGAACTGTTATCATTGCTATGAAGAAATATTCCACTGCCAGAACAACTCTCTTTCTCACTAACCAATTCAGGCATCTCTAAAACATTGAGAACTGAACAAAATGGCTATTTTTAGGAACACAAAGGTACCCCAGAGGTACTCTGGGAGTTTCTGTACAGAAGCAAAGGATTTCTGCAGTTTTTACAAAATATTAATATTTGTTTCGGGGATGTATGTTATCCTTAATTTTCCTTCAATGTTTGCACAACCCTCTTGAATTTTTTACAAGATTATAAACCAGTTAACATTCATTTTTACGTTGTGCATACAAACTGCAGAGAAGGCACTGTGGTTGTAAATTAAAAAGAGGCATTTAATCTAATATCTAATCTAATATTTAATCTTAGAGGGGAGATTAATTTCAATAAAATACTAACCAAGCTTAAAAAGTTCAGCAAAAGAAAAACTTACAGTTAAGGACAATTAAGCTGTGAAAGCTCCGTATCTAAAATGGTTTGAGTGTCCTCTAAAAAACTTGGGCCCAATGCCAACGTACACTCACCCCCATATTATAACTGTATTTTGGAAAAAGAAATAAATCACCGTTTGGGAGCTGTATTTCCTCAGGTAACATTGGTAAAGCACATAAAATTCCTCCTGTTTAAGCCAATGTAAGCTTATGAAATCTGTGCACTTCTATGAAGCGTTTATAAAACCGTGATGGTGTTGGACTCTGCCTGCAAAGGCCTTCTGTGGCGCATGCCAGACAAGGTACCATGTACAGGATGTATTTTTAATATTGACGAAAGTGGAAAAAACAAGCTCAGCCAGATTTGTGCTGCAGGCTTGGACTGTGAACACTGACAAACTCTCTCAGCTACGTCCCGTTGCGGAGGACGGGCAGTTCAAGAAGTGCACGGTCTGTCAATGGCTCCTATGTGCTTCTTCTGCCCCTTGTACCTGAATGTCCCACAGTCACCTCCCGAACTCTTCTGTGTGGTAAGGAGTGATAAAATTTCAGTTTAACAAAGAAAACTGAGTTTCAAATATACCAGCGCTTTCCTCCCCAGTGGTGGAGGAGGCACCGCCAAGGAGCAAGTCATTCCACCCACAGCCCAGATTTCTCCTCCTTTTCCTCTCTCTTCCCACCGAAAGCAGAGGAGATGGGATGGTGGGTTAAACCACGGGCCTCTTTCATATGCTCAATTAGGAAAAATGAATCTACCTTAACTGACTTTCCCAGCAAGACACATAATGGTTAGCTGGGGCAGTGACTAACTAACCCGTTTGGTGGTATCCTAATTATAGGTGTCGTAATTTATAGACAGGGTTTTATCTTGGTGTACGAGTATAGAAGAAAAAGACAAAGAAAATTAAGTTCAGTTGACAAGAAGTTTTGTGTGTGTTTGGGGTTTTTTTCATCTGTTGAAAAATCAACATGTTCTGATTGTCCTGGAATATTATTCTCAACCAAAGTCTTAACTTTGGAAAATTATAAGTTGTTTAGCTCTTTCTGTCTTCTAATTGTTTCATTTAATTCAGTTGCAGCTTGCAAATAATTTCCTCTCTAGAGTTGTTTCCCTTATGAATTATATAAGGAAAAAGAAATCCTTCAGCCCTGAATTTAAACACCCTTTCAGTCTTGCTTCTTTTCTGGGCAGTGGCACCATTCGTGCAAGAGAAGTAACGAACACACTTATGTGATCTTGGCTGTAGAACTAGCAGTATCTCACACTGATAAAGTGCCTTGAGAAAACAAGAGGATAGGCTGGCACATGTACTGTAACATATTAAATTAATAGAGCCAGGATAAATACCTAAAAATGCTATTATGTATTAAATAAATGTATGAGCAGTGAATGACTGCGGTTCCCACCTCCTTGAATTTCAGGCAAGAACTCCCATTTTCCTGAAGGGCATCTCTTTTAATATGTGGGGGCAACTGAGATTGATAAATAAGCAAGTGAAACCAAAAGTCCAGTGGTGCCAGGCTCCAGTTTGAATCTACTCCATGGGATCCCGACAGCCTCCAACAGCCAGCGGGCAATTTCCGCTCACAACAGCAAGGCATCTCCAGGGTGCGAGGTCTGCTGCGATCGTTTATCAGCTCTGTGTTGAAAAATTCATCACTGTAACTGAAATTCATGGTTTGTTCTGCTGCCCTGAGATGTAGGATCAGCCCTTCACGTGGGGATAACGGCACCCCTCCCCACCAAAACTTTACAAATCTCGCTAAAATCTTTCTTTGCTGTTTTGTCTTAATAATAGCAAGCACTGAGCACGTCATACAAGGAAGGTTACTTCTGCCTTACAACAAAGTTAATACACAACCTTGTATAAAATTCATACAGCACGTAATAAGTTTCCATTCATATAAATCCATATATATTTGTTGTTCTTTACAGATGCTGAAACATGTAGCAGGGTAACCTGCAGTGACTACTCACGTATCTGAGCAGCAGACCTCCGCAGGGATTTTCCTGATTATTCCCCAAGGATGGACACGGCGGAGTGGGAAGTTGGGCTGATGATGAAAAGGGCTGTGCTGGAGGAAGAAACAAGGTCTGTTATGAGGAAACGGACATTTTCACTAACATACAACTCAATACTTTGACCTTGTTAGTGTTATCTTGACGATGAATATCCCGCTCCTCTTTTGTACGCCCTTGTGCTCTAAACCCTGTGTTGTATTACGTACGTACATACGTATGTAACTACTGCAAGATTTTATGTTGAGTTTCCGAGTTTTACAGGACAAAAGCCTCATCTGCATATTGCAAACTCCACATGGAGTTTGAGGATGCTGTGATTCATACAAAATGGAGAGGTTTTGTAGGTAAAACAAACTTTAAATCTTAACTGTCTTTTTCACAGAATGAGCTTCCCTCTTACTGCTGAAATGACTGGCTGGGCCACCAGGCACAACACCACCACCGAGGAACAGAAATTCCTTAGGTCTCCGCTGGTGCTTCGTTTATATCTGGCCTAACAGAGAGAATGGAGTCTGGCTTGCAAAGTTATCATTATAATGTCAGTATAAATATAATTACATTTTCTCCAGCAATGGAATTAGTGCCACTAGGAAAGAAAATCATTTTAGGTTTCTCCTGCTGCGTTTGTATGAGCTTGGGGTCGAACTGGCAACCAGGGAAATTTGGCCTTTGTGCTCAAATACTGTAACGCTGTGCTTTCCATTTCGAGATGAAATTACTACCAGTGGGATTTATGCCATAGGAAAAGAATTTTTGTTGCTGAATCTTTTGGTTGTTCAGGCTGCTTTTTCTCACCACATAAAGGTAGTTATTTATGTGACTTTGCATACGTAGATTAGAGATAGAGAGAGGTGGGTGTGTGTTGGCTTGGGATGTCTTTTTAGGGAAGTTAATGTGAAAGACGTTATGGTAATGTGAATTATTATGATGAGTGCAATTTTTATGGAAAAGATGATGAGCCTCCTTGTGCCTATTCCCTGCATCCCTGAGCATGCTCGTTTTCTAAGACTCTGGAGATGGACGAGGAATCTCAGCTGACAACTCACCAATTTTTCCCTGCTCTGACGTAACTTTTTAGACTGCTCTGAATACAAACTGCTCCGTCTCCGCTGGGAGCGCTCCGGTGGTAAGCCGTGGGATGCTGCTCCCTCCGTCTCCTTATGGGGGACTCAGACAGGGTGTGCTAGAGATTTCCTGGCAGGTCGTGTGCCCACATTTTACCTGGTGAAAGCAAGGACTGAGGCAAGGGAAGGGGAAGGGCTTGGTTAACCAGCAACTCGTATGCTCTGTTTCAGCGTTCAAGTCAATTAGGAAATAAATGAATCGCTGCAGGTTCCTGGAGCATTTGTTGTGCATCAGGAGATTCGCTTTTCCCTTTTATCCCAGAAAAGATGGTATTAGCTTAGAGTGATGGTGAAGAGAGAATTCTCACTATTTAAAATTGTACCTCTTATGCCAATATTGCAGCGGACTAAACTGTTCTCAAGAATGTTCTCAAATGAGATAAAATCAACAAACGGAAGCTAGTTTCCCTTACACATAGCCGTAAGCTCTTTCAAAAGAGTCTGATATTATAGCACATGGTAAGTATTTGAGCTGCTGCTTTAGTGTTGCCCAACTGCAGTGATTTAGAGCAAAGCTTTGCCTGTATTTTGACAAAAGCAAGGGAAAACGTGTGCTCAGTCTTGCCTGGCCAGCCGGATTCTGAGTGCAAATTGTGCCCATGTACCGCCCTTATTCAGTGATGAGGGTACCAACAGTGTGAGGGTAAATTGGCATTTGAATTCATATCAGAAGTGCACTTCTGAAGCAACTACCCTGATTTCTCCCACTTACCATGCTTTTTTAGAGCATATGAACTGGACTTTTGGGTGAAACCAGCATTGGAAATGTACTCCAGGAGGGCGATTCCTGTGATCCAGCCAGCCGGCACATGGGACCAGACTGAAAAACCGAACCACGCGTACACTATGGATGTGGGGTCCTCGTTACCGCCTGTAGATCCGCTCCCATTCTAAGGTAGATACAACCATCTGATGCCCATCGGCAGGTAAAAAAATCATTATTGCTTCACAGACTGTTGGGTTTTACTACTAAAGTTGTTTCAAATTAGCACTGGAAACCCTGAAATAGTGTAATGCCCATCCTAAGTGAATTGTTCTCGTGATTTAAACTTAAGGCTTTCAAATCCCTAGCACAGGTTTTTTTACCTCTTCAGCCAAAGAAGCAACTCTGCTTTTGAGACATTCTGCATGCTAGAAAAAAAAATATAAAAAATAATCTCTTTTCCAGTATGACTTATGTGCCAAATGTGCTTATTTACTCCTAGGTAGAATGAATCTTGGCTTTAATTGCTTTAGTAGTAATTACACGCTTTTAATCTATGGTTCAGTGATTTATTAGTTACAGCTGCAGTGGGCAAAATCCACCCAGGCTAGGGGAAACTCATCCCTTTGTAGATGGCCGCTGTAGGTCCTTTTTAAATCCCACCAAGCTTTATGATTTAAGGCCTAAGTAGTTTATAAGGCTTTGAACAAACGAGCACGTTTCAGTTTTTAAGGACATGATTGCCATCTCCCTATTAGGTACACAGCACTCCCATTGTTACTTTAACCACTTCAGATGTTTAAAAAACAAACAACAAAAAAGAGCTTGAGTGTATAGCCCAAAAAACTTGTCGAAAAATACTTAAGATCACATACTTTCAGACAGCATTTTGTTCAAACATTCTGTATTGTTCTTCATTTTTCTCTCGTTTTTCTGTCATTGCTATGAAATTGCAAGCGGGTCAGATTCCTAAAATCAGGATAGGATAAACTAACTCACAAATTTTCTAGGTATCTGGATTTAAAGTTTTTAGTTGGACTGATTTCTAGTATGCAAAAATTGTACACTTGTATCGCTCTTCCCTTCTGAACATCTGAAAATGACAGCATTAAAGAACTCGTCCCCCGAGCATTATTAGCCACTTCCAACCGATGGGGTACAAAGAGGCGTGCTGACTTCTTCAATACGCTGCGGTAACGCTGGGAAAGGAACCCAGATGTCCTGGTTCCTCATCCTGTCCCTGAACCACAAACCACACGTCCTTGCCTTATTAGCGACAATCACAGCACATGAAAACAGACTATTTATATCTAAATATTTCATCTGTTCTCACTCATTATTCCCCAACTCACCAATGTAATTATGTTGGCAAGGCGACAGTGTCTTTTTCCCAGTAAGCGCAAACAGATTGTCAGGTTTTCTGCTGAGATACAAGCTGCAGAAGAAGAGCTCCCAAACAACTAAGATCCGAAGGACTGTTTTTTCATTGAAACATCCCTACTAATGCAGCAACGGGAGAGAAGATTTCTTAAAATCTTCCTCGGCTGACTCTTACAGCTGTCTTAAAAGCACTGATTAAGAAAGGTTAACACTGTAAAGAATATTGACCCGGAATGAGTTAAGCTACAGAGAAGAAAATAAAATAAAAATAAAAAGGGGCTTTGAAAGTTTGGTTTTTTTCAACCAGTTCAATTCGCGCTTACTATTCCCTGAGACAGGGCAGGGGATGAGCCTACCCCTTCTGCAAATCCCCAGTGGGATGGCCCCCATCCCGGAGCAGGTTTCCTGCTTGGAACCTTCAAGGCCAGGCGAGCGTGAAGAACCCATGAGAGGTGCCTACGGGCAGGGCTCAGGGCTGCTGGAATTTTTGACCGGGTGTCACAGCTCAATTCCCGTCGCTTCCGCACCACTGGGAACACTCTGATGGCACATCTGGAGACCACTTGCAGTGGGAAAGGCTCGCAAGCCCGCAAACGAGAGATGGGATCGCTGCAAAGTGCAGGAGTTGTGATAACGGGATTGAAATGAGCAGGGTAAAAAAAAGCGGATAGTTTTAGCGGAGTTTATACTTGGTAAAGCAAATAGAGCCTTGCTAGCCTTTTGGTATATCTGATAAGCGGAATGGTTCCTTTATACAAACAAGGGAGAAAACGGAGGAGGCTTCGGAAACAAAAACTTCCAGTGGTTGAAGGTGTTCGTGTGGATTCATAATGAGAAGAACAGATTGATTAAGGTAAGCTATAACAGACATAAAGAAATGCCATTTTTACACATCAATACAAACCTAGTAAATTGTACTCGTTTGGGAGGTTAGCTGTAAGGTTGTAGCCAGATGTATTTCTAGGGCCTTTCCAAACGCACTGCTCATAATAATACTGCATAAAAGTTAGTCAAGCTGTATTTAACAGTTTTCAGAGTTTGCATAACAAGCAACTTTGGATAGAAGATTAAGAAGATTTGTGCAAAAATAAATCTGAGATGTGCATTTCATAAATAGTGTTACAAATCGACTAAGTGGTTACATATTCTCTGATTAGCAAAAAATCAGGCTTCTTCTGGTGAAATACTTGCTTCCATATATGGGGAATAAACACAAAAGTCGCTGAGAATTTTGCTACTGAAGTCAGTGACACCCGATTTCACTCTATATAAGGCAAGGACCTCTCGGCTCCTGACACTGCTTGGTCTGCCTCATCCAGGGACTGAAGTGGCAGCTCCAGTCTGCCTCCCAGATGCAGACCATCTTAACATTCTGTTATATATACGCCACATGTACAAGCCTTTTTACTTTCCAGTGACATGCGGAACCACGGTTGCGTTTGCTGGTGTGTAGACAACACGTACACTAGTTCTTCCCAACAGGATACTGGAGTTTATCACCATAAAACTTTAGGTTACTAATTCCAAGCAGCCTTAGAGTGAAGGCTGAGAATACAACACTGATTCACAATGTTCAGGTTTCAAAAGCAATCCCCAATTAACAGAAACGTTTTGGCTGCAATTTTTAACATGCTGACCACAGGCTCCCAAATGGAACCCTAAAAAAATCTCCCCAGTAGTGGAGCACAACCCGTTGTATTTGAGAGCACTGGAGGGAGAAGGCGGCTAAAGAGCACTATATTTTCGTCTGTTACCACTCAGACACACTCCACTGTGCATGTGCTCTGGTGCTTTTTTCTTGTCCGGTGTTAGGCAACTCTGGAGAGCCCCAGTACGATCCTGAAGCCCTCCCTTGTTTAACAGCACAAGTGAAATGGGCACCATAACCTCTGCATGGCCCTGGAGCTGCATAGGAATTATTTCCTGCTCTCTGCAAAGGAAGATGCCTTCAGATTTTGTTAAACGATAACAAATAAGGAAAAGGCGGCCTCCCCTAGTTCTAGCAATCCTATCCCTCCCACTGGGCTTTCCTAGAGGTGGCAGAGTTGAAACTCCCAGGTTTTATTTTCAGAACATGGTCATTTCTCATTTTGGTATTTTAAAGTAAACAATTCTTGGTTCCCATGTATTATTCAAGTAGAGAGAAGCGGGTATCCAGTGCATACATAATCAAACATCCAGCCTGCACCAGACAACCTTCTCAAATCACTTGAGAAATTTCCCTGTTGCTATTGTTATCATTCTCCATTCGCTTCCTCCGATTATTTAACACTTCAGACGTGTTTACCCCACATTTACCCCACAGCTGTGGGGCGAGGCAAGCAAGAGCTACAAGAATGCGCACTCCCTCGGACGGCGCTTGCCCACAGGAGAGGAGAGGTAGCTGCACAGATGTTGCTGGTATCACGTTAATACACAATAACCTGTTGAAAGCAGATTTGTTTTCAAACCTTTCAGTGAGAAAATATCAGTTTCAGAGAGAGGAATTAATGATTTTAACCTGCCTATCATGCTTTTTAATTGCCGGCATGTAAAATCGTTCTGGGTGTTTCAAAGCTGTAAGTCGTAATGTTGAGGATATTTTTGTTACTGCCAAAACATTTACATGAAACTGCTATTCAGATCAAATTATCTCAAAACTGCAAAGCGTGCGTGGATTCCAAATTATTCAACTTGGAGAGATTGTTGCATATTGAAATTACACAGTAGAAAGCAGCAAAACACCACCACTGCTTCAGATTCATATGAATGGCAAAAATAGCTCTTAAAAGAATTCTTCTCCTTAAATGCGCCACTGTAACAGACACAGGATTTCGCTATATTTAAACCAGTATTTTGCTGCTGAAAGAACAGTTTTGCACTCTTTCAGGCAGACTGGGTGGTTCTGACTGTTGTTTCCACAGCACTTAAAACACAACCAGCGCTGAACTGCTCTATTTGATTTCTTTATATCTCACATTTATCTTTCAGCAACACACCAGTTACGGGGAAAAAAAATCACCAAAACGAGGACTGGGCAACACTGTGCATTTCAAGTCTTTGATGAACCATCATTCAAGGTATTTCAATGTGTTTTGCATTGCGTAATATTCTAAATAGCGTTGCTGCTGCTTTTTGGTAAGGATTCTGTGTTGCGATAGAAGAATGATATGGCCCCATTAAAGACGGCCCTAAGAGCACCGTGGCTCCCTAAAAGAATCATAAAGGTAATTTTCCAAGAATCACAGGAAGGGCTGTCTAATATGGCAACAGAGGTCAGGGGTCACGTCTCTTTGGCAGAGAGGGGATGGACAGATGAAAACACTCTATGCAGACAGAATTTAGAGCGATAAACCAGAAACTTCTAACTCTGCTGTCAGGAGAGTTGAAAAAGAAGAGTGAGGGCTGTAGAAAGAGCTTACCAGTGAAGAATATTAAGCGTGGCACTGGAGTGGGGTCCTTTGCCCTTTCGGTCACTGATAATTGGAGATTGACATCTAAAAATTGTGTGCTTTTTCCGTGCAAGTTTGTAGTTGATTTGTTCTCATTCCTTCAGTGGAATACCCTGGAAAGCAACAAGAAAGCAATAGGATAAGACAGGCTCCCCAGCTGTTGCGAGGTGTTTGTCTGTAACAGGAAATATGTGCTTTTTCAATACAGGATGTTTTATTGTGGCATAACATCATAGTGATTTCAGAATCAGCTTGATAAAAGAATATTCTGCACTGGTGAGTGTCCGGTGTATAAGAAGAGGTGTAGATAAGGCGTCCAGTCTAGAACAATCCGATACGCTTCTTTGGGAAAGGGAAAGGAATTAAAGAAATAACCGTATTGGGAGGGATGAAATACTAATGATCTCTTCAGAGGCTTTGCTTTTTCCACTTTTCCTTTTAATATGTATGCAATAGCACGTACCTAAGTAGAACATGAAGAAGAATGTCCACGAGCATACACAGACAACACATTTCAAAACAATCTATAATACCTACTCTCTGTCACATTCAGATGAAGTGTTTTTTCCTTAAAAGAACTAAGGATTAAGGTTTGCATGTCTTGAAGGAGAGAAAAAACCACTTACCCTTTAATTTCACAAGATCAGACCAATTACTCTGTTATTAGCGATTAAATTCTTTCTCTGGACTTAGCAAACAGAAACAATGACTGATGCCTCAAAACACAGGACAGCACAGCACTGGCTGTTTGAAATTAATACAAGTTTCTTCTAATAAAATCCTTCTGTCACAAAAGTTGGACATAAATTCTTGCAAAGCCATGATTTTGATGAGAAACGGGCTAAAGCTGAAATAACCTTTTAAAAACAGTGACTGTCTTGTAACCTGGGATTTCCTTCATAACTTTTTAATTCAGTTCTTTCTGAACAAGCCTGTCTTCTCTAACGCCAAATGCTTTTGGAAGAGTTCACGGTCATTTTCTAAGTTTTCCATGATATCTTCATTAACCGAAGAGATGTTCATCTCCTCAAGCATAGGGACAAATTAAGTGCAAAGCCAATGATCTGAGAATGGCGATGAAGGAGCTGATTGCTGCATCGCACCTCACTATCTGGAGTACTTCTGGCATGGTGGGTTTAGCAACGCTCTTGATGTCACCCAGGAGAAGAGGGGCACAAGGTTTCCCAAATCATCTCCTTTCTTGTGGCTTCCTGGGGGACGAGTTAGTTCTTCGTTCTCCACCTTAAAGAAATCTAAATTATTGGCTCCTCTTCAGTAGGGCATTTCAACACCTAGTTTAAAGCGTCAGATGAGCTCCAGTGAGTACAGAAAGCGTGTCGGCAGTCTGAATGACACAGGCACATATGTAAATACTCTGCTGAATGAGGCTTCACGTTGCTTTTGGGAAAACATGCAGTGAGATAAAAAGGAACACAATAATTCCTTTTATTCCTTCTTTTTTTCAAGACTATTTAGCTACATTTTTCTTAAAGTACGGGTGTGTGAAAAGCTACACTATTGTAGATAAAAATATATAAAATGTGGTAGAGTAAAGATTTGGAAATTAATTTCTCAGGAGACCTTTTCCAGTCTAGACTATTGACATATCCTGCCAATTTGTTTGTCTGGTCTCCCTGTGAACATAACATTTGATACTGTAGGCAACGTAAAGATCTTTGATAAGCTTGCTACTTCCTGCAGCACTCTGTGTTCGCAATGAACTTTTTAAATACAATTTATAGCTGCCAGCTTTCCATTCACCACGAAAGGAGATTACGCAGTGAATTATCCAGCTTTCAGAGAAAGGTAAGTATGTCCCTTGTGCTTGCTGTTCTCTGGCAACATCAGAGCATGGAGCATCAGCTAATGAAAAGCTCTGTAGAAATAAGGTGCTTAAATCCAGAGCAGACAGGCAGTGTTTCCAAAGTCACAGGATGATCCTAACAACCCATGGCCCTGGCTGCTGAAGGGCGCTACAGAAAAAAGGGAAAGAATGCACTAGTATATTTGGAGATCACCTACATGCACTGATGCAGGAGCTCACCTTGAATCTGTGTTGATGGATGTATCCATGGTCCATGGCATTACTGGAGAAGTCTTTGACACCTTTCAGGTGGAAGCATTGGAGAGAGGTCATGCCTTCCCTGCGTGTTCAGTGGCTGTTCCAAGACAGGCTTGTTCCCAGTGGCTTTTTTTTTCCCTGCAAAAAAAAGAGAAATTCTCTAAAACTTCTTACCTTTGTCAAACTGTGCCATTTTCAAGAAGATTATTCTACCCTTTCCATACATAAAACTTTCCTTCAACCTCACTCAACCATTTTTCCATAAATGCATTCGTAAAAATGTGATTTTTTTTAATGTTGTGGGATGCTGTCTCAAAACTAGTGCAGTAGAAGGTGCAGAGCAATCCTGCAGCGATTCTTAACGAGTTACCATGCCTTGCTTTAACTTCCAGAAGTTGAAACTGGCCAAGTCCTACGTCCCTGAAGAGAAAGTAAAGGGATAAATACCTCGAGCATGTTTTAATATCCTGAAATCCCTCAAGTTCCAGGGCATACACATAATTCAGTGCCGTCTTCTCTGCATCGCTCCCATTCTGCATGTTTTCACCACGTGCCTTCATGCCGTGGTAGATTGTTCTCAACTTTAAAATCTCGTGTTAAGACAAAGCATCTTTGAGTCGTTACTTCTGCGCTAAGATCTTCTCATCAAGGTTACCCTCTACGTGGTGGATACCGACTGCTGAACTGGTAGGATTTGACTGCCATCTTGTTTAGTCTTTGGTAGGTATTTACACCAGTGCCAACAAACTGGAGATTTCTGGATATGGACCGCTGGAGACAAAGCTGAACATAAGAAATAAAAGGCATTTCCACCAGAAAGATTCCAGAAACGAAGTTGATCTTCAGGGGGTGATGCTGACTCATTGATGGTACTCCTTGCAGCGCCTGCATTGCTTTTGAGTTGAGCACACAATGCATCTGTAAAATTAAGCCACAGGCATAATATGGGACAAAAGGCACATGTGGCTTTTTTGCTGTTTTTAATTTTCTTCCTTTTAGTTATTACTGGGACCACTCTAGTGGCAACAACTAGACATGAAGAAGAGTTGTACTCCAATTTGGCCATTTTAGATTAATTTGTAAAATTCATACTCTTTTCTGTAATTACTAATTTTTACTACAAGTTAGATAAAGGACTTTTTTTCTAAATGCCTTCATTAGTCCAGATATTTTGGTTTGAAAAAGACAGGTAAGAATGTTTGGAATTCAAATTAAAAAATGACCCAGGAACAGGAGAAATCTAGGAAAACGGACTCCTGTTCTTCCGATCAGATAAATCAAACATTGTTCTAAAAAGTTATTGAAACCAGCTGTAGGAATAATCAGATCATAATTTACACAGGGAAGCACAGGTAGCTGATTATTTAAGATCTTCTGAGGAGCTGCCGCAAGGGGCAAAAGTGCTCCGGAAAGCTGATTTTGAAGAAAGCTTACTGAAAGCTGAGGACCAAACTGACCCTTGTGCAGGAAGACAGGGAATTAAGGCAGAGATCCTCTTGGCTAAGCAAGGAGCTGCTCAGTGGCCTGAAATGGAAATGACATACAAGAAGCAGAAACAAGGACAAGGAAGCAAGGGGGTATAGATAAAATAACCGCTTGGTTGTTACTGGTGAAAAGGGGAAGGCCAAAGCCAAGTTGGAGATAAAAAGAAGGGATACAAAAAAAGTAACAAGGGGCTCCCACAAGCTACATTAGGTGTACCTGAGCTGAAGATACTGAAAGCTATTTAGGCTAGCGCTTGCCCCAAGACAAGCAGCTGTTTTTTTACCTTAGTTCTATGCAGTTCATGATACTGCCCCCATTGCGAGGACGCTGTGACAGCCAACGTAGCTACTTTGAAACTAACCTCGTGAAGTTTATGTGAGCTGCTACTTCACGCCTTGAAGTTTATGGAGACCAGGCCAGTCATCCACAAGGCAAGCTTGGACAAGCGTCTTTACACTATCTCCCAGCGATATGTCATGAATGAAGTTTAATTCAAAGCCATCATACAGCTGTAACACAATCATGGCAACCATTCTTCAGATTAAATACCCAGACCTAATTAGGTTGACTTTCTGTGGCACTTGCTAAGCAATACCATTTCTGCTTTGAAACTGTTCTGCAACAGTGCAAAAAAATATTTCTTTTCCAGTATGTCTCTAAATATTGCACTAATTTTGTTAATGTGGTCTGTAAATGGGCAATACTTCCAATTCTGCTATAGGGTAAACGGGGTAGTGTGAAAGTTTTTATGGAAAATATATAATTCAGGCTACCTGTAGTCTCATTAACTGTAATTACTTTGGACTAGATGAGTAATATTTCAGTCTACATGCTAGGAAACAAATGAATGTTGTCTATCCAAAGTCCATTAAGAAGTTCTGTTTTGCCTCAGTCTCTGCCTCTCCCAAATGGAAAGTGAGATGTGGCGATCTGTGGCTTTTGTGGCATTCTTTTTAGGATGTTTTTCATACTCCTAACATTGTGTAGTAACACAGAAAGCCTCCAGGCTTGTAACTGCTTTTTGTCTTTTTATATCAAGAGCTACAGAAATACCAGAGCGGTAGCTAGCGGTTCAGCCATGTACACAAAGGCTGGCCTCCCTATGGCCCTGTTTCTTCCTTTAAGTCCTGTTAGGTTTGGTTTGCCTCTCCTTCCTGCCTTATCTCTGTCTGCAGAACCTCTGAGGCCAGAGAGGACCCTGCAATGTCTTGCCGTGGTAGGCTGGTAAGCGTCATCGTTTCTCAGTTGTGTTACTGTGTGGGTTGGGGTTGGAGGAAAGAGGCTCCTTCTGGGCCGCTGCTGGCTTCGTTTCATAGAGTGATTCCCGGCTGGTGCTCTCTGCTGCTCACCTACCACAGTTTTGTGTCTGAGGCTTCTCCTGTTGCTTCCTACTGCTACTTTTGGCCTTTTGTGAAGGTAAGTCCTTGCTTCCTTGCAGTCCTCTTCTATTGCCCTTTCACTCAGCTCCCGAGCCTCCCACTGCCTTGCATTGCGTGGACCATCCCACCACTGGGATGGCTGCCTCCCATCTTCTCTCAGGTGGCTTTTACGTAGCCGAACTCAGCTCTATCAGCATAAATCCAAAGAGTGTTTTTTTGTGGTTTCCTTTGCCAAGCCACCTTCCCTCTGGTCAGCAGGACTCTTTTATCACATCAGGGTTGATCAATAGCAGTTTGGCCCACTCGTCTTTTTAAAAAGAAGAGGATCTGGTGTGAGCCAGTGTTTGAATTATTATACGATACAGTGGTTGTAAGATAAACTCTGTAAGTCAGCAATGCCTGTGAATAATGTTTTATTGTAAGGAGCTGCAAGCACCATTTTCTGGTCCTTACTGGAGGATTTTCCTGCATTTAAGGCTTTTCCTGTCACTGCTTCCAGCATTGCATTTGCATCCAGAGGTCAGGCTAACAAGGCAAATCCTATTACCTATTTTTTTTTAATGCTGATAGTTGTCTTTCTTTTGTGGTTTTGTGGGGTTTTTTTGTTTTTTTAACTATATATGCCCTGGGAATCTCTGAAAGTCTCAGCACTGTACTAATTGCTGCAGGCACGCACTTCTCCAAAGGTAGAGGTATGGTTAGTCTTGAGCTGGCACATGCTGATTCGAAACCAGACCTCAGTTCAGTCTGCTTTTCATGAGTTTTAAATCCAGATTTATTTTTTTCCTGCCATCTGACTTTTTTAAGCCTTTGTAGAAGAGTATTGTGACTAGAGGAAGACAGAGATCTTGGAGGAGACAATGCCTTTTGAACAGCATGCCTGCTCTTTTAGAACTAGTTTTAGTGTAAAACCAAATGCAATTACCTGCCTTTTTGTCCCCTGGTGTTAGCAGATCGTTCTGCCATGTCCCCAATGTACTTTCTTAATACCGACTTTATGCTTCCTGAGCTTTTCTGAATGCATCTACTTCATTCCCAGGTTCTCTATGAAGGAAGATAATCAGCCACTCTCCCGCAGGCTCTGTGGACGTGCAGCTGTCAGCAGACTTGGTGAGTAGTCAGCAGCCATCCTCTCCTCCCTGTCAAAAACGGAGGTGGGGAGACAAGTTAAACTTACAGTGAGCCTGCAAAAATATATGCTTGTGCTCATATGCGAAGAGATGGGTCCTGATTTCGTAGAAAGTCATGATGTTTCACATTGTACTGGGGTTTCTGAACAGCTGCTGTGCAGTTTTTCTCCAAACAGCTCCTCATCAACAATAGCAAAATGAAACCATACAACATAGTTACTATTTCCAATGTCAACTGTTGGTGACCAAAAAACCCACCTTCCCAGGACATTTGTGTTTTTTTTTTTAACTAGAGTAGGAAGTACTTTGCTGGCGAATATTTAATTTGTTTTGCTTCAATTTATGTTTGTTTGAGACCCAGTACAATGGAAGTTTCATTTTGGTGGGAGGCCAACTGGCACTAATGCAGTGCAAGCAATAAGCAGTAATAAAAATGCTTTTTTCGTTTGCAAGTCACAATAATATCTAACAAACTTTTTGCCTCTTTAACAGAGCTGATTAATTGATTCACTTCATGCACGTTCACTACATCCAGGTGTAACTCCAGTTTATCAGTAGACAGTTGTTTTTCAACAAATCCTTGGCAGCCTATTTTGTAAGTGGGTTTTGGTAGGCAGTTTTCACCATATAGGATTTTTGTGATTTGTTTCATTGACACAGTGTATTACAGCTACGGTTAGAAAACGGTCTGTGTGTCACGTTTGGCCACATGAAGAACATGAGTTCCCAACACCAGGAAACCATATAAATGTAATAACAGTATACAATACAAAGGTGGCAGCGGGAAAGATATTTCAGGTAGAGATAGGGAAGTGTTATCACCGTTGTATGAGGCCCTGAGAAGAGCGGTCAGCGCAAGGAAGTCTGCATAAAATTTTGACTAGCCATGGTTGAGAGAGATGAGCTGAAACTCATGCCGGAAAGGGTGAGATAGGATGATGGGAGGAATGGGAAATCTATCAAAAGAAGAGTGCGAGGTCACAGCTTCCACAGCCAGGCAAAACTGAGAGGGGATACAGTCGTTGTCATTGAATATGGCTTGGAGATGAGTATCAAGGGAGAAAAGCTACCTAAGCAGTCGAAGAACAACCTCGGTATTAGTAACAAGCAGGGATAAATTGGCTGTAAGTACATTTAAGATGGAAATCATGATGGTTCTAAGCAATGAGACCCTGGAACTGCCACAGAGTAGCAAGAGTTGAGCATTAACCTTTTTTAAGACTGAGCTCACTAAATTTTCAAAAAATGGGTTAAGTGAGACAGTGTTTGTTATAGTCCTTCATGGCACCCTCTTATTGCACGAGACAAAAACTGTCTCTAACCCACTTGATCACTTGCATTTCAGGCTGGTATAATCAGAGCTCTGTGGTTTTAAGTTCTTTGCCATAACCAGGATTGCTAGCGTTTACAGAGCAACAGTATAAGCTCATGGAAATGACATGTAATTTTTTTTTTTTAACAAATATCAATGCTTCAAATTTGTTACATTTTTTGAATTAACCAAAAACCTGGCAGTAACTTGAATGCTGGTGGACACTATGATAAAAGAAACTGCAGAAAAAAACCCCACCAGTGTAAAACTAGTACTTTTGTCAATGGATATAGTCAGACATTTTTAGGTGCGTTTCCTTTCCCTGTGGGCTGCCTACAGTTAGGGGTTGAAAAGGGGAAGCTATATGATCAGTTTTGTGACTTTTACCATGATGTTTCTCATGAATAAATGAGCAGGTTTGAATGTGGTAGAGAAGGAAAAAACCAAGCAATATTATGGAAACGTTGTATTTACCTTGTATAATGAGACATTTGCAATGAATTCCTTCCTATAAAGGGGCATCTATGAAATGCGCTAAATAATCCTCGGACCCCTTCCTTTCTTTTCTGTCTCCTTATATGCTTTTTAAACTGTACCCTTGCCAAACTAAAAAAATCCTTTATTCTTCCAGTGACCTAAATTTGCAGAAAAACAAATCCATTGCCTTCAAACAGCATGTGAGCACACAGCTTTGTGAATTGTGGCTCTCCTCCCACCCAAGCCAAAGGAAACTTCTGCTAACCGTTATCATGATTGTCGTAAGACCATTGGGAAGATACTGGGAGAGACACTGGGAAGATACCCTGGGGGTTTGCTGTCCTGAATATCTATTTCCTTCCTTGATGAACTCCATACTAATGTTTAATCCCCCGAATCGTAAGCCTCGGAGGAAGGTACTCAGAGGTGGCCCAAGCGATCTTCCCACCTCCCCTGCTGCTGTGGATAACATTGCTCTGAATAAGGATCTTGTACAGACTAGAACATCCGTGGGGTTACTTTAATTTTCATTGTTAAAATAGCAAGGTCAGGATTAAGAAATTGGCTGCACATGCTATTTCACCTCTGTCCCTCAGCATCCCCAAAATGCTGCCTCTATGGTGTTCAACCATCGGAGTCTCCCTGAAAGAAAGAGAAGCTGGAATAAACCCCATACCCTGATGCTCCAAATCAACTGGCTGTTTAAAATTTATGTAGGATTCATATTTTTTTTTATTGCCACAGATGTAATAAGGCACGATTCCAGCAGGCTCAGAGACCTACATCTTAGAGAACCTGGCACATGATCACTGGTCTCAAAACTCTGAAACACCACAGAAACCCATTCTTTTAGAAATATGTGTTTCTGTACCTGAAGCCCATGATCTCATGAAGTGGCAGAGATATATACATTTTCTTTAGCAAGAATGTAACATGGCTTGCTAGGAATGACCTTTGTGTATCCTTGTGTGTTATCTAGCATTAACAAACTCACAAATACTTCACACCTTAAGAAGTTTCTCTGGAAAGCTTGCTAGCAAGTTTCCAGTAAAATGAGTTTGTAGTATAGATGCAGAGGAGTTTTTGTCAAAGAGAAATTCCTCCCAAACCATGGATAATCATTATCCCCTCTGAATTACCTAATTATCTTTTGGGGTTTTTTTTTATTGTGTGGAAAAAAGAAACAAGGAGTTTCCTGGCCAAATCCCTCAGAAGTGGCCTAAATGCTTATTGTCTAACGGAGATCACAGATTCAGGCTGCTGTCCCATTGTCCAGCATCGGTGCATGCAATAGCCTGGCCTCATAAAACAGACATTTAACTGAACAGAACCAATTAGCCCTCCATCGCGGCCTCTGTTCACAATAGAAAAAAAAACAGCTGATGTTCCCTTAACTTGAAACAATGGGAGGATATGCATGGGCTGTGTAACTCTTACAAGTGGAGTAACTCTTTCCAGAGTGGGACCGTGAGAAAGTAAAGCCCGTTAATGGCCTTTCAGTGGATGAACTCCTGAACAGTCTTTTATAATGTGAACTCATCAGTCAGCTGTCTGTGGATGCAGTTTGCTTTAGAAAATCTCGGTTCAACTGCAACATGCCAGTTTTTAGTGATAAACCAGTCCGCTGAATGATATTCTGTCTCAGCGCTGTATTCACCCCCGTACGGATTTATTCGGCAGCATCTTTTCCCTCCAACCCCTCTTTTACATTTCTTACCGTGCTTGTACTTCTTCCTAATGATCTCGGAATAGTAATGACCACCGATGTGAGCGTGGCAAGAACTTGAATGTTGCTCCCAACAATGGCAATGAGGCTTCTTTTAGGATTCACATGCTGAGAAAATTCAAGCAAAGCAGCTGATGAGCTCAGAAATTCATCCCTTCCATATGAATCTGGTAATTTACTTTCTTTTGACTACTTTCTCCTCCACCTAGTTGGGAACTTGCCACCACGACTAATCACTGGATACCCAGAACCCAGCTAGAGCTCCTCTGGCAACAAGACCGTGTGCAAAAAGTGACCCCTCTTCAAAGTCGGTGTACAGCACTGTGTCCCTTCCCACCCAGAACGTTTTCCAAGCGCCTTCAGGCAACAGTTCATCACTTCCGAGTATGAAACTCTTTGAAACAAAGAGGCCTTCACTAATGGCGAAACAAAGATACCATTAACTTTGGGAAAACAATGTACAATAAATAAAACCATCTATTTTGTTCAGTACCTTTGGCAATGGTTTTGGTCACCTGTGAATTTCCTGTAGGCTGCTGTGAATTCCCTGTAGGCGTACATTCTTTCTGAGCACCGTTTCTCCTTCCATAGCTGCTGGACTTCCCTACAGTTTAGCACTTTTTGGATGCCGTATCTCCAGAGGTCTGACTCCTGCCTGGGCAGTCCTGTTTCTAACTCCCTGCAAATCGGTATTCTATCAGTTTTGGAATCTCCTTCCTAAAAAACAATCTGAAGGTTTAATTTTATTTCACAGTTTAGTAAAAGTTTTCAGGGGAGATCATGGAATGGTTTGGGTCGGAAGGGGTCTTTAAAGATCATCTAGTCTGACCCCCAGGATGTTTCATTTCTCCTGCTGTTACCATGGTTTGTGTGAAAAAACTTTCCTTTGTTCAACTCCATCATGTATCTGTCTCTCCCTCATGTCTCTTCAGTAAATCCTTAGATAGAACTCTTACATTGAAGTTGTCCAAGTACAGGATGCTGAAAAGACTTTGTGGTCATTGAAATGTAACTATGATGTCTCCCCAAAGTGTCACTGGAGGAATGAGGAGTGAAAGATGAAGAAGGGCCGTACTTTTTATAAAAGAACAGATGGTATCAGAGAGCCCCTACCTCTCTGGATTAACTGTCCATCCAGGGATCTGGGTAAAAGAGCTGAACAGATTAACCAGTTTTATGGGCATTCTTCTCTTGCTCGCCAATAGATGGGAGCAGAGATTTCTCTACTCATGAAATTTTCAGGCCACAGCGCTTGCAGTTTTTTGAAGACTACAAGGGGAAAAACATAAAACCAAACAATGACGGCATAACTCATTCATGTGTCCGCAGGGAGAAGTATATTGTTTCATTTAGTAGCATAGAAATGAGGTTTGTAATGGGAGTCAAATGGAAACCAGGAGTCAGCACTCTTGAATTCTTTAACCTTGGAAATCTCTTTTTTCGTATCTAGTGCTGGTCAAAGGTATTTAATACGTTTACAACCTCTCACTGTTATTTCCCAGATATAAGTGTGTTTTGCTTGGATCCAAGCCTTTACAAAAGCAAATAAACATGTCCTAAACTTCCATTCATTTTTCTTAAGAGATCAAAGAGGAAAAGCTGTCCAGATGTAAATAGCTAAGCCTCTAATGAGATGATCAGTGAATTGTTTCTCTCTTGTACTATAAGCATTGAAATTAAAATATTGCACTTGGGGCACTCTGCACTTCTAACTTGTATAGCAGGATCCAAGCATCTAACACAAGCCAGACAAACAACTTTGGCAATTAGCTTTCAACATAGGTCTCTAGCCTCTGACCTTTCTTGTTCATCAGAGGCAAGCCAAATGCTTTGTTAAACAATATTAATCGTGCCTGGCACTTCTCTAGGGCCAGAGGCATCACAAATAGTTTCCTACTAGGAAGAAGCTGTTCGCAAGAAGAAAATCTCATGCGTATTTTCTGTTCAAGAGGAGGCTGACTCAGCTGCACTGGAGGTGAAGAGAAGTCTGACCTACTTCTCTTGTTGCAAAACTCGGAAATGGTAGCAGAGCGCCTACAGAGGTACCACCTGCATGATAATGTCCTGCCTTGCTCTTCACCGTCTTGGGCTTAGCAGCTGCATTAGCTCAGGAGTGAGCCCACAGCACTCCACTACCCCCTGCTCTTCCCAATCCCTACAGGCATCCCGTCTAACTTGACACGTTTAACCCAAGCGCCCAGGTTAGGACTCCTTTTAACTGTTGGTGAAGAGAGAGGAATGTCTGGAGAGACCCAGCTTAACTGTGCTGAGCTGTCTCCTGGCACTGCCTCGTGCCACTGGGCGCAGGTGGGGTCTGGGTAGTCTCCCTTACCCTGGGGAGCTTAGCCCAGTGACGCGGGATGAACCCGGGACAAAAGGATTGACTTCGGTATGTATGTGAAGACAGAAAGTTGCAGTTACCTCTGCAGGGTTTTTTTTTTTTAATCCCTCGCAATTGTCTAGATTCTCAGAGGTCCTGAGTCACCGACTCGGGGAGCTGGCAAACATGTTTATGATCCTGTGCCATTTAACTAGAAAATGCTTTTTTTAAACTCTATTTATGGCAATCAATTTGAATAGCTTTGGGTTTGTTTGTTAGGGGTTTTTTTTATTAATTCTCTTAATTCATACCTAAATTTTTTGTGCAAGCAGAGTGGGGATTTAAGTGAAGTGCCCCTGGGGCTGCCTGTAAAGGCAAGGGTTGATGGGACTGACAGTAAAGTTATCCCATCATTTTCCCTAGTGCCTCGTACTCTTAGCTCATCTTTCAGTCTCTAAAAGGGCTGTATGCAAAACAAATATTCTGCTGGGAAGAAGAGATGACAACAGTATCTGGTCTCCTGTTAAATGGAGTCCTGAAATTATTGTCTAATTTCAAGAGTTTAAACATGGTGCATCAGATCTTGTTTGCATGTAAACTGATGTCAAGTCACTGTAACTCCAGCGACCTCCACGGACTTTCTCCTGTTCTGCAACATGGTGAGGTTAAAGTTCTTCAGCCCATCTTAAAAACTGGGGTTTTTTTTCATTAATTTCTGTGCCATTTTCTCCTTAGGTACAAGATGCCAAAAAGATTTAAGTAATCATAGCTCATAGCACAACCTACCTGTAGCTGATTGCCACTTGCCAACTGCTTAGTCCCGGCGTCCTCAATTCTGCAAAAATAATTCAATTCAGAATGTGAAGAAAAACCTGCTTTCATTTACAACAAAGGTATTATAATATTTACAAACTTGGTATTATAATCTGTGCTGATGCAAGCTGACACGGATCTCACATTTTTTCTAGCTCTACGTTTAAAAGAGTAACAGCAGCTCAGCTCATGTTCACAGTTAAACACCGAATATGTGCTTAGGAAGATTTTGGGTGGAGATACGTGCCAGTCAAAATTGTAGTTTGAACTCTCCTGTTTCTTTCAGCTCGGCCAACAACAAACATGTTGGAAATTCCGCAAGGGAAAGAAAACCTCTCAGCTGCTAACTGGTGAGTACGTGCTTTGGGATATGGGCCTATGTTTTCAGTATGTCAGTACAAATTTGAGGTCTGCTCTATAGGAGGACTACCAGCAACGCGTGCAGAGGTCAAACATGGTGCTGAGGCTCAATTTAAGTATTTCCTCCATGGTACTTTCAGGTCTCTGAGACCATCTTGAATGCCTCAGACATTTGGCAGCTCCTGAGGCACAGTTAGACACACACTGCCCCTCCACTGCACCTCATCCCAGACAGGGGTCTTTACGCTCAGTGTGGTATAACCAGGGTGATGTATGTAACCAGGGGGATGTTTTACCTGAACTTCTGCTTGGCTCCCAGTGAATCCCTTAATTGCTTAATTGTTTTTCTTTCAGTGACTTTTTTAAATAGGGAAAACACTGAAAAGAAAGCTACGAAGTCCAATAGAAAAGAAAGGCAGTAACAAAGAGGTTAAAATAAAGGTGAAGAGATTTACTGTACTATACATCTTCTCTCTCCGTTATAGGAGACCTACCACATTCATGATTTATAGCTGAAACTTTCAGAGCAAAGCAGGAGATAGGAGCATCTGTCAGTTTTAATGAGAAGGGCATCCAAGCTCCAGAAGAGAATCTAAAGAAATTTCAGTCCACAACTCATAACTAAAACAAAGGAATAATTTTAGTAAACGTGTCAAACTGTGGCTCACAAAATGGGGAAAAAACAGCAAATGTCATGCTTCTCTTTAAAATTTATGCCCCTGTATGTAATACAGGGTTTTGAGGAGGATGCAAACTGTCCCAGCTGTGTGCACTGAACGTGTTCTTAGGGCAGTGAAAGTCAGGCATGTTCACCAACTGGCTCTGCCTTATCTTTATTTGTAAAAATAAAAGTCTGGTTGATATTGGCCAGGAATATAGATGACAGGGATCTCCATGTCTTGCAGAGCTTAGGGAAAGATGGCAGTGAAAAGATGACCCGTTTTACAGGAAACTGGGCGTAAAAAGCAACCACACGCTCACAAAAAGGGCTACCCTCCTTCATCTCTCCATCATCTACCACATTGAAAGAACAACTCTAGGAATCAAGAAGCTGCGACTATAGATGTGCTGCTGCTTTTTCTGAGATGTTGCCAACCAGAATGACCATCGGGAGTCATGGAAAAACAGGTACTTCCAGGCCTGCAGGCTATTCAGTGAGCATTTTTTGATATTGCACTTTGCAGCATTTTCACAATACGCTTGTGTGAGTAGTCTAAGACCTGGCTGGCTGGCAGCTCTTTCACCCGGTTCTGCATGCTGTTTACTCACCATGGTGCATCTGCTTGTGGGTACCACATACTTCTCATTTTCTTCTCCAGCTTAAACCCCCATGCCATATTTCCTCCTGGCCCTAGTGAGTCAAAAGGTGCCAGACCGTAATTTGCTTTGGTTTTTTCTAGCAGATGTCACAGTACCCTTCTTTCACTAAGAGGAAACAAAAGAGCATAAACCTCAATCTAACGTGGCATTTGCTTGGGAAAGTGGTTTGCTCTTTACATAATTATAAAGAACTACTGCTCTTTGAAGACATCTCTGTTTCAGAAAACGTTTTGAGATACTGATGGTTTTCATTCCATTTTAAAATAACCTATTTTGTTCAGTTTACAATTATGATACTGTTGCGTGAAAGTAATTATTCTACAGATACATAAATCTTACCTTAATAGCTTAACTGCAGAAAATGCAGGTTTAAGTTTATGGCTGCATAATTCAGAACGATTTGCAAGTAAGATCAAGCACTCCAGACAGAACCGCAGCAGGGGCTCTCCATCCTCCCATATCTGTTTCCTAGATGTTTACTGATGAAGAGATGCTGATGAGAGCGCCCAGCCACATGAGCACCGAAAGGCACCCAGGCCTGAAACCACCAGTGAAGGTGGGTATCGCGAGCCTGTGTGGCTGCCCTGGCCGGCTGGAAGCTGTCGTACAGCCAGGCCTCACCTGCCGCCTGGAAACAGCTGACTGACCGCTGAGGAGTCAGGAAAAACTTTCTGCAAAACCCAGTGTTTCTCAGCAGAACGCTCCATGAGGCATTTCTAATATTTATTCTGTGCTCACCTAAACTCACTCGCTCTCCATTTTCAAGAGATATATTTAAGAGATAATTTATATTAAAAGTATGTTTACCATCTTTCCTGTGAAACCAGTTTTATGAACCTGTAAACCTTCCAGAGTCCTGATCTTGTCCCAGGGTATGATCCAGGCTTTGAACTGTATTCCTGAGCTTTCTTCATGTCATTTGCTTTACTCCAGGGAAAAGATCTCTCCAGTTCTCTTTCAAGACAGAGCTTCTCTGAAGCAAAGGTTTAAATGTTTTTCTTTTTTTTTTTGTCCTTCTGGCAGTAATCCTACAGATGCTATTGGTCTTTACTAGCACAGCTAGTGCAGGAGTTGCCAAGGGTTCTGTAAAAAAATAGAGAAAAACAGAGTCAGATGACTGTATGCCAAGGAGGTTTTTTGGAAGTTAACAAAAACTCTGATTTGTAGTTTGGGTGCGTTCCGAATTTATCAAAGCCATGTCTTCATTCTAGTAATAAACTACTAAAAACCAAAGTCTTCTACCAAAAACTACTTTTGACTTCCCAATGTAACAATAATAGCAGCCTTTCTGAAATTATAGTTTGTGTTACTGATGAGTTGAAAATTAAAATTAAAACCTTATCCTGAAACAGGGAGAAGTTTTACACATTTTTATACCATTTTATAATAAGATGGGGGAGGAGTTTCACAAAATTACCCCGAAAAACATCAGATTAAGATGCTGTAATGATTTACAATTTAAATCTTACCATCTTACCCAGCACCTTCTCTTAGATTAACTATTTGCCCTATGCTGTCAGAGGCAGAAAAATAAGTACCTTTGGAGAGTTCTTCATGGGACAGCCACGCTATGGAGGGAACTTTTGCCCTATGGAGAAATACCTGTTTTCTGTTCACTACAGAGAAAGCCAAACAAGCAGCCTAGACTCAATGCCCAGCTTTTAGATGCCTAAACTTAGGTGAGTTGAGTCCTGCCCCTGGTTATGTGGAACCAATTTTTTTTGAGTAATAGTTTCTATGGAAATTATCAGTGGAAGTGGTCCTAAACTGGGATATAAGGTGAAGGAGTGAAGACAGCTCCCTTTGATGTGGTGTAAAATGAAGCTTGTGGATATCGGCAGCGTGCCTGCATTCATGTAAAGAAAAAGAATCCATTTAATCATATGTTCTTTTTTTTATATCTATATAAACAAAATCTATGAGACAGAGCTAATGCATAAAATTCAAACCCGTAGCAAAAGTCTTTGGTTTTTCCTAGGCTACAATTTATTCAGCACTGCAGAGGAGTATGGCTTCTATTACACATCAGAAGTCTTTTGCAGGGAAATACATGGCTCCAGATTGTTCCTATTAAAGCCACACATATTCCGCCAGTGCTCCCTATCTTCTGTGCCCCTTCTGATCTAGAAGCAGGCAATGCACAAAAGCAGCGGCGGAACTTGTGTGAAGAGGGTGACCCGTTCCCCTGAATAAGGACCTGAAGGGGACACACGGGCTGGGCTGCCCCACTCGGCAGCACGCGTTTCCACTCCACTTCCACAAAGGCATTCCTCTTGCGCCGCAATCCAGCTGCCAGCTCAAGGCCCAGGCTGGGATTTGTGGTGAGGATATTTTGCTTTGACAGCCCCATGTCACTTTGTTTTTACACAATCAGCCCTTTTTGTTATAAGCTGTGGGCTTCAGATAACAGCAGTGAAAAACAATTTCAAGTGGAAGCAGCACCCTGGGTACAGACCGAGACAGAAAACATTCAGAAAAACCAAATATTTCTTATTTCTTGTAATCACCCGTGTTACAGCAATCAAATGTTGACAAGTGTTGCTGATAACTTGCTTTGCAGGAAAGATGAAGTGAGGTTCTTTTGCATTTCTAATAAACCTCTTGTTATGCCCTTCAAGAGCAGATTTCCCAACAGTAAGAAAATAAGACAAATATCTGCAAACTGAAGTGGCTGGAAGCGAACTCACACATGCCTTCACTGTACCAGGCTTTTGGTTGGAGAACCTTTCCATCTGGATGAGTATCAGGAACAGGAAAATGTTTGAAGCTGGGAAAAATACCACGCTGCCGTCTATAAACCACCAATACGATTTTTATGTGGAGCCCTAAAGAGAATGACGTGCAGTGCTTTTTTTTTTTTTCCCCCAAATCCAAGAGCTCAGATGTTTGCAAGCAAAACAAAATAAACTCAGGCATTGAGACTCATTCCTGAAATCTGTCTGGTGGCTGATCCCGTGGCACATACCCCAAACACAGGCATTGTGCAAGTTTTGTCTCGTGTATACCCCTGGACTGTCGTGGGTACAGCAGCGCTACTGCTATGATACTGCTAATGGCAGCCACTCCACAAAAGGGAAGGTAATTAGCAGAGAAATGACTATTGGTGCAGCTAGAAAGTAGACAAGTAATCTTTTGGATTTCAGTTCATTGCATCATTGTTTTCAAACCAGTGCCTAATCTTCCCAGACCCCACTCTGTGGCTGTTCCTTTCTTTCTTTCTTTTCTTCTTCCCCCATTTTGCAGGGACTATGGCTTATTCTGATTCACTCTGTTTCTTTCTTCTTAAATGGACATAGGGCAGCCTTGCTGTTGCCAAGGATATAGTAAATGCATGCGACACCAGGCCACCAAAAACAATCGAGCGAGTCACATTCATTCCTGGTGTAATGGTGCTGCAATCGGTAAAGCTAGACTGGGAGCAGGACGTCTAAGCTACCAAACGATAAAAAGAATTCTCCTTAAAGAAAGCGTTCTTAAAAATAGCGTTCAGGGAGAAATGTGCAGTTTTTTGCTCGTAAAATGGCTGTTGGCAAAGGTTTTATTGCCAAACTCAAGTCAGAGTATTGATGAGAGGTGGTAAACGTACGCCATTTTGACAAGAAATTAGTAGGCAACATAGCACTGTGGAAAATATTAGACCTTTTTTTTCCCTAACCACAAAGAGCCTGTTAGGAGATTAAGAATCTCCAGCTCTCAAAGGTGTAGCTGTTTTACCGAAAGTTAATTAATGAAGAATAATATTTTGGGAACAAGAGAAAACACCTCTGTAGGATGTGGAGCGTTAGGAATAGATGGAAAGTCGCCTGTATAAACAGTGCTGCAACTCTGGGATAAATTATAGGAGCATTTGTATGCATGATCGCCCATCTGTGTAAAACAAGACGTGCAGCCGCACGGAGGACTGATGTGCAAGTCAGACATGTGGGGCTGGTACTAAGCTGATCCAAAACAACAGAAGATCTGTCCCATCACATCCGAGTTTGACCCTAAGGAAGTTTAAATGACTCTAAATGAGTAAATAAATAGAGGAAGAGGTCTCCCTGAGAGCACTAAAAGGAAACCCAAGGTATGCTATCTACATATCTGTTTCTGGGTTGGGGGTTTATTTAGACTCAGCTCAGATTCTGGATTGTTATTTCTCCATGTGAAGTTTTTTTGGCAGTTTCAGGAAAGCTGAAGGCTCAGACCCAGCGTGTTCCAGCTGCGCAGCCCAATGCAGTCCACGGGCACTGGCAGGGGTGGGGGGAGCTGGAGGACTTCAAACCAGGGACACTGTCAAGAACTTTGCCTTCCGCAGCTCCCCTCTCAAGTACCAGCTGCAAAATGTCAACACCACCTTCCTCAGAGAACACAATTAATTAAATGAGGCTTAATTAATTAGTGTCAATAAAGCAGATGTAGCAATTATGGTGGAAGTAAATATATGTACATATTGTAAATTATTATCTTCTCTGCAAAGGATTTGTTCCGAAATCCCTGTGGCCATTTCACTCCGCCCCACAATGCTATTGGGAACACCACTGGGGAACATAAACTGCAAATTGATGAGGAACTAATGCACTTTTATAAGTTTGTATCACAGAAAACCAAACAGCAAGCAGACTCCCTTGTTAATGCTTTGTCGACTGGATGGTGAAATACAAGCCCAATGCTCAGTTTCCCTATCATGCCACATCGTGTGCCACAGATAAGTCACCTGTTTAAAGTTTTGTGGGGTTATTTGAAATGCTTTACACCCGACAACCCCACTGAGGCTTTCGTACCATCTACAATTCTTCTATAGTACAGAAGGAGAACATAAGGAGGCTCTGGCAATCTGACCTGTTTCACATGCAGAAAACCAGCTGTGTATCTTATTCTGTGTACTCACCGGAGCAGATTCTGATCTCATTTGCTGTGCTGAGAATGGGGAATAATGATGCTAAACTTGGGTTAGTTACAGTGAATGTAGTCAGATGCCAGTAAAGGAGAGCATCAGAACCCCACCAACCAAATACACCTCCCCTTAGGCAAACCAGGCACCTTTTATAATGTTAGTAGTACTGATGCAAAGTAATCATTCATCCCTGGGTCAGAGGTTGGCGTCAAGGGAAAGAAAAGGGAAAAAAACTGGTGGGGGGATGAAACATCAAAAACTAGTAATTGTGAAGTTATTTATTGTACGTGTGTGTGTGTGCTGTTGGTATTCTGCAAAGCCTGAATGTGAGTCTGAAAAAGCAAATTTGGAGTCACGCCAGCCTGGTATTTGCGTGAAGCCTTTGGCAGCTTATTAGTATGCACAATAAATAAATGTATTGCCAATCCATTCAGGAAGTTTGACTAGTATAAAGGAGCTGCAATGAATGAAAACCCTCATACCTTGTAGATACAAGGGCAATGCAAAGTCCATCTAATGGATGCTGTAATAGTGAAGCATGCTTGGAAAAAAGCAGGTAGAGAAGATTCTGAGTTGCCTTTCAACGTTTCTTCAAAATGATAAGGAGGACAAATTGAGCTGGTTAGAGACCCTAGTTATAAAAGCAAATGAGACTAATGTACTGGAAGAAGCAGTCAATATATTAAGAAACTAAGAGTACCGGCTGTGAAATCTAATGTATCGCACAGTAAGTACCACATTGAAGGGAATAGCTTGACTGACGCGACCCACAGAGGCAGCCAGACAGAATCACTTTCTAGTTAGCAACATGAGATTTTTCTCTTGCACTCTACACTCTTTTTGCTCTGCGGATAATGATAGTTTTGGTGGAGAGAGGATGGGAGCTGGGATATATTTTGCTAGAGTATAGCCTGCTCACTAATTCATGCTGTACAGAAACCGTGAAGGGGAAAAATATACTCTTGTCTCACTGATGAAGTAAATGGATTAAGGCAGGCAGCAGGATATAGGCAGGGTGCTCTGAGAGATAAGCTGCAATCAGAGGCTACTGCTCCTCTGCCACCAAGCCTGTGTGTTTTTCTTCCCCCCTGATGATACTGATATCAGTTGTGGAAAGAATAGCTTCCATGACCAGTGCCAAGATATCTCCTTTATTTCTTCAGGTGACAGCATTTCCTCTGCAAAGGACTGCCAAAGTAACGAGTTGTTTATGAATGCGTCTTTAGGGGTATGGGCTGTTCCCCACCAGGGACAGGCCCGTGAGTGTATCGCCCTACTCGGATGAGATATTTGTGGATTTGCAGTTTTATGTTATGCGCTTTGTGCTTATGTATTTCTCTCCTTGCGTTCTAAAAAGCCAAGATTTAAGGGTAACTATATCTGTGGTTTATGATGGTGCAGTGAGCTGCTAACCTCATGATGTGAATGAGTTTGGGTTCTATTCACAGAGGTACAATTCTTTACTGCCTGTCTCAACTTAATCAATTTTTGTCCCAGTGAGTAAATGAGCACTGAAAGTAATGAGGTGAGTGCAGGTACAAACAGAAAAACAGCTAGTAGCAAGTTTAAAAATAATTCTAAAAAAACCTACCTGCAGAGTAGATGTGTGAGGAGAGTGAAGGCAGCCTTTTCCTGTGCTCAGCCGTAGGATGGAGAATCTGTTCAGGCACCTGACAAGGCCGATGGATAATTAGTGCCACAGGTTAGGACCTGGGCAGGCACGGCTGGTGACCTGGCAGCTGCCTTTTGCACTTCATTTGGAAATCTCTTCCTCCTGCTTTAAAGAGGTATGGGCAGAGTCGCACAGGTGAGCTGTACACAGGACCATCTTGAATTAGAGGCTAGGGTGGCAAGAAGCGTGCTTGAATTTTTTGGATCTGAAAAGGAAAACCTGTAAAAGAATGTTTCAAATTAGTTCTCTCAAAGTCAGAATTATCCTCATTTAAATGTGACACAAGTCTTCCCCCCTACCCCCCCCCGCCCTTATCTCATTTTAAAAACCGACTTTTTCTGCACATTGTAATGCATTTTAGAGAGTTTTTGTAAGGCAGCTTTGCCAGCTGTCAGCTTCCAGCTACATTAAGCTTTCTATGATTTGAGCACCTATTCAGGCAATGGTAACTTAATGTTTAATAGTCAATGACAGGTTTCACATAAACACAAAAATATAATTTTCAGAGACTTGATGCACCGAAAGCTAACCAGGTCTCCATAACATCACGTCCTTTTTGCATAACCTTGTGTTATATTTTGCATAACATTTAAAGGAACGGGAAGGGGGGAAGCCCTGCAATTAAGGCAGTTGAATTAAATGCTCCAGTAACAAAAACCTGAGCATTTTCTTGTTTGCAAAAAGCACTGGTCAGATGATATGACTTCTGCTTATGTAGGAATTTATGAGAGTGAGTATAGCATCATTATTGCGTTGCAGTGTTGAAGTACATTTCTAGGCTCTCTACTAGTGGAAGATGTAGACAGGCATCACCTTTCCTGCCTCTTCCCATTCATTCATCCTCATGCCGCACCCACACACCGCTTGAAATGTCTTTCCATTTTCATGGCACATTTTTCTCATTGCCTTTCTCCCTACCTTCCACAAACTGTGTGGTCATCAACATCAGTTTGGGTTCATAAAGTTTATAACTTTAAGCCCAGTCCAGCCAACCCATAAACATTTCAGTAGATGTGACTACTGTCCTGGTTTGAGGTAAAATCGAACCAATTTTCTAATTTGGAATTTTACTTTTTAGATGGGCCTCGTCTAACCGACTAAAGTCTGAAATTAACAACACATTGTTCAGACAGTGTTCACTCTCCGAGTGATAAGACCTGATTATACCAAGGAATGGTATGCACTGAGGCTCCTGCTTATACTTATTGCTATAACAACCAAGGTCGGCTAACTTCACTGTTTGTCCCGTTAGAGGGTCGGAAGCGGAGAANAGCCCAGTCCAGCCAACCCATAAACATTTCAGTAGATGTGACTACTCACGGCTTAAATTTAAGCAAGTGACTCCAGGAAAAAGCTGCAGTGTTTGGAGCCCAGCCTGTATTTGAACAACAAAAGAACTTCATAAACTTTTTCACGCAGTGAAACAATGAGCCATCACTCTCCTCACCCTCCTTGAATCCTTTCTTTGACTCCCACCATTTTTTTTTTCAGATAATTTCCAAAGAAACCCCTCTGTGCTCTTCTGGTGGTCAATGCATAACAAGCTGAAAGCAAGTGGTCTAAAATTTGGCCGGGCTGGGGAATGCCAAAATGCGGCTCAGCAGGATGGTATGGCTGTAGCCTTTGCTACCGGTCCCATAATAAGCTGAACAGGTTCCATCATCATGTCCTGTATATTCGGCTTAATTGGCCCGGTCTCTCCAAGGAAAGGCAGCGGTATTGATTTACTGCACTGTATAAATGTGTTTATAGCTTGGCACTAGCACACTTACGCTCACTTTTTTCCAATGTGGATTTCAAATAAGCCTTTTGCTCAAATGAGTCTATTAACTTTAAAGTGCCTAAAGCTAAAACTGAATTATGAGAGGAAAGCTTTGGGGGTTGCAGCCCAAAACAGCTGGGAAAGGCTCCTGGAGTCTTCCCTTAGTACCTGTTGTGATTGATACTTGAGCATCACTGGTGGAAAAATAATTAAATCAGGAAAAGCAAACCTGGCAGCACACAGTGCCTGATCCTGAGCCGCCTTTTACTTCAGCTGGCACCTGGACCCATCTATTTCCACGGGATTATTAGAGCAGCTCCTGGTTTACGCCGATGTGAAATCAGAATATAACCCGTTCCTTCCCCTTGTTATGAATTTGATTTTGAGTAGTCACATTGCCCTGTTTCTGTACTGGGGTACAATAGACTGGGGAGAAGATCATCTAAACGTGGTCTCTCCAGCAGTTTATTTTGTGGGTCTGTTTTGATCTGGGACATGGTTCCCTCTTCTCCCCCAGCCCGGGGGACTGCACAGAGCTGTTCTCGGGGCCCATCAGTGCTGTCCCATGCGCTGCTGGAGGGGCTGTGCCTCTGCTCTGTGCTTGATACTTTCATGTGTAACAGCAATTATCATCCCTGCAGGGACAGTCAATCAAGCAGAAAGTTTTAGCGGACCCCTAAGTACAATCCATAATTACCTATACCTACTGAAGATTAGGTCTCTCCAACTAAGAACTAATATAAACTTCTAGTTGCTAATAGTTTGACTTTATCTGGAATAAGAAAGGAATACCTTGATACCCATAGAGAGGAAAAAAAAAAGGTTTTTAGAGAACAAAATTAAATTAAGGAAAGTAAAATCTAGGATGAACATCAGGGGTAAAACAAGCCATCGTAATATCTACTGAACTGTAGAACGATCTCCCAGGGAGAGTGAGTGATGGCATCCTACAGTGTGAAGAATTAAAACAGCATCAGGCAAAAGCCTCAGGAAAGAAATGCCTGAGGAGGCATCGTGGACCGTACAGAGAGCCGTGCCACCAGCTTCTGCTCAGACATCTGCAATGTATGTGCACACAGAACGGATACTTGTGCTGTATCTATGCATATTTCTCAGGTAGGTATGATCTGCATAGCTTGAAATCTTGTCTCTATTTAAATTAATGGTAATTTTACAGGCTAATTGAACAGCAAGCCATCAGAGAACACCAGTGACTCTGGCTGCTATTTTTCTGTCTCATCCTCAGCACATAATCCCTTAAAAATTCTTCAGACTTACAAACACATGATTTTCCAGAACATTGCTATGACTTAGAACATGGTTATTGCTAGATTATTTCTGGTGGATAATGAGGAAGGATCTCTTGGTCTGTAGCTATCTGGGGAATCCCTTTTCTAAGGAATTTTTGAGCACAATGCTATCACAAGTTACAGGCTGATCTGAGGAAGCATGACCACTCTGTCACTCGGGAACTGCTCCCTTTCCAGTCTGCTATCCATTACAAAACGATGCCTGCCAATTACTTTTTGTGCCAGTGAAATGTTTATGTGATGACTAAAAAAATAAAAAATACCTGTGCACCAAGGTCAGGATGTGATGTCCCGCTCTATGGAGATTAGCTCGCGTTGCCTCGTTTCTGGATAACAGCCATGTGAAAGAACTGCAAACATTAAAAGGGATACAATTTTTAATTAAAAATTAGAATGTGCTGGTATCACATTATAATACAAATTGAATTTTCAAATTTTTGTAGAGTACCCAAATTTAGGAAACGGTATTTTTGCTGCAGTATTTCTTAGACCTGCTGTGATTAGTAAATACAGGATTGCATAGACGGTCATTCAGATTAAAGGCCTTGGGATCAGATGAGGGAAAATTCCCTGAACCTGCTTGATATAACACTCAGACACCCCACTCCATCTACAGAGAGATTTTATCATCCAAAACAAAGGCGTGGAGATGTACTAGTCATGACCCACTTAGCCATTCTCTGGAGATTTTTGTGTCTGCATAAAAGAAGAAACAAGAAGAGCAAAGCTGAGAGTGAGGAAATAGTCTAAACAGCCTGGAGATGGAGCACATGTGGGAAACTGAAGGGGAGAGGGCTGGTGGGCTTAGTCCTGGCTGAACCTGACCTAGAGCTGTGCGAACAAAACCATCTTCCTCAGCTGGACTCCTCCTGGGCCTGGGGAACAGGACCTTTGTAGGTAAGTGGGATTGCTTTAAAATACACGGTGACAATACCAATGATTCTTTGTAAGGCAGGATACGTGGTGCCCCTGGATTTTGTCCAGCCACTTAGACCGAGGCACCTGCAGTTGCCTGTCTCTTGCTTCCCAGCACGAGCCATGAGGCAGTGCCAATTTCAAAGTCCAGCAGTTTGGGTTTGTTCAGAAAAAAAAAAGTGCCAATTGCTACTCACCAGATATGGTGGGGGGGCTCAAAAAGCGGAAAAAGCAATGGCCATAGCTACTGCCCTGGCTCTTCTGTAGGCGTTGGCTTTTCCATTCATTCAGATGAGACTACTGCTACTTCATCTACCGGAATGAGACTGGTGCCATTTACATTTCCCTTCTATGTTTATATTTACATTTGTTATTTTTATATTTTGGAAAGCATACCCTCTATATTTGTTTTTACTTGACGGCCCCACTTGCATGGTAGCTCTCTTCCAATATTTCCTATCTTGATTCAGACTGTTGGATTAGCCAGCGGCTGGGCGGGCTCTGTAGCTGGCTGAGTGACCCAAGGGAGGTTCCTCTCTCAGCCCCATGTTTTATAGTTGTAGAGATAATAATAGAGATTGGCTTTTGTGTTTAGAAGGGCTAAGGACTCTTATCTGGAAGGTGGTCCTGCTTTCCGCAGTGTATCTGTGTCCCCTTCCTCTGGTGTATCCATTACCTTAATATTAAAGGGGTTTCATTGCAAAAAAAAGTGGGGTTTCATTTCAGTTTTAAGATCAGAATTATTTTTTTTTCAGGTTAATGCAAAAACAGTCAATCAGTTATATATGTTATCTCTTGCTCCAAAGGAACAAATGTTGTCTGCTGCATTTCACACGCTATTAACTAAAAAGTGTAGGCAGACTTCAGAGATACAGAAGCCACCTGTAATCAACGGAAAAATCTGTCCTGCTCAGCTGAACTGCCTCAGGAGACTACAAATGCCAAAATGCTGTGCCCTTTGTGAAGTTGCGGCCTCCTGGTAGCAGACAGTATTTCTTTCTTTGTGGGCAATCGAGGCAATGCTTCAGCAAAGCAGGGGCTCAAGTCACAGCACCTCCCTGCTGTGTGCAGGTTCACCAGAGCTGTCTGAGCCAGCCAAAACGCGCGCCATCAGCCTGGGACACAAGATGAACAGTTGTGATGGAAGCTCAATCCTTCATTTGCCCTTTATATTTTCTGCCTTTTCTTTGGGGTTGTTTTCCTCTCTTTTCTTCCTTTGCAATTGTCAAGGAAGCATCTGTGAGTTTTATTAAACAAATGTTACACATTAAAAGCCCATTGCTGCCTGCCAGAAAGGAAAATGGCATCTTATTTGAAAACAATATGTAATTGTTATTGCTGTCTTGTTGCAAGTTACACCCTTGAGAAATGATAGGGACTTAGTAGCAACTGATGCTGAGGAAAGGCATTATAACTAAAGCAGAAAATTAACTGTTGCGTTATCTTTGGAAAGGAAATATTCCTCTAATTGCTAAAGCAAGAAGGAGGGTCTAACAAGTTTTCCTTTAACCAGACTTCTAACTTAAAATCCACATAGAAATTACACCTTGCATAGCCATATAAAATTAGTCTTCTGAAGTATTTACTCATTCTTCTAATACATTTTTTTCAGATTACTGATTTGGAAAGTGCATTCTCCATTTGACCTCAGGAAATACTAGAATATGCTTTAATGTAAAGGAAAAGAGTTTGACTAATTTTAAAAAAGGTAAATACGGGCAGAATCCTGTCTAGTCTTATCATCTGGCCAGTCCTACGCAAGGAGCAGTGACTGGTGATGCTGGATTGTTTTTCCCAGAGCGGGGTGCTGGATGTGAGCTGTGCCTAACAGCCCGGGGGGGTAGTCTGGATAGTGATTAAACTGCGAATCAGCACCGCGCTGCTTACCAAGATTTCAACACTAAAAGATTTAGCCAAGACAAATTTCAAGAGTCTGGAAGCCAAGTTCCTAGGACCTCGTTGGCAAGAAAAGAGGCTAATACATCCATCATTTATACAAGGTGGCTGTGAAGAGCTTGTCCCTGCGCTCCTACTGGTGAGAAATTTCCATATACACTGTACAGCAGTTGATGTCGTTATACCACTTAGACTGTAACCGAAACTAGAGGCGGAGTTTGTCTTATATTAAGACTGATCTACCATTTATAGAATATAAATATGACTGAGTGTAACGGCTTAAATCCCTGACAGCCTCATGTCTGCTAGCAGTGGATTTCTATGCGTTTTCAGCCAGGAATTGGGAACGTTGGCCATGTTTACCGGGCCACAGACAGTGCCTCAAGATTTCCTGTGCACACGTGTGCAGAGGAACGATGGTTGGGAAAAAGGCTTCATTTCCCACCTTCCTCAAGGCACTGGTGCAAGAGGAATTCTGCCTGGTGTACTCGGGGTGTCAAGCACTTTGCAGAAGTCCCATAAAGGCACCTCATTACCTTTGCCGTAACACCTCATAGCCCCTTGTTAGCTCTTCTCTTTTTATGGTCCTGTAGGTAAATGGGTTCATCTCATTGAAATATCCCTGAGGCTACTAGCAAGAAACTATTGAACTGCACAAGAAAAAGCCTGAATACAAAACCAGATGCGTAGGTTCACCCTGGGGAGAAATGTGTTACGATACACGACGAAACTCTGCTCCAGCTCCATTGAACAGCAATGCAAAGCAGTCCCAGCGCAGCCGGGAGATTTCTGCATTGACGCCAGGCTGAAGGAGAGCAGCATTTGTCCTAGGGTTATCATCAGGCCCCTCACAATCATATTTTCACTTAGTCCTTGTGGATGGGGACTTGTTGACAGTTCCCTGGATTTCAATTTGGAAGAAAGAGTTTCATGTTTGACCTTGTATCTCCAGCACCATGTGTCTGCCTGCCTCACCCACACACTTTATATTGATCCTGTCCCCTTTCATTTATGTGATGTAAGCTATAGTAGCAATGCCTGCTCTTTTTTTCTGCTTTCTTTTTGGCTTAGAGCATTATCAAGCAGTCCCTGGTTCTAGTTTTTGCATTAACTTCACTGCTTTCATAAAACTGCCTTGACACAATTTGGATGAGCGATAAGGGGTGAACTTTCTCTCACCCTCAGCCGCTCCGATCTGAATTTTTAAAATCCCTTTGGACTGAACAAATGCAGAAGATATTATTAACAGTTTTCAAACAGTTTAAAGATTTTTCATACATAAATACTCAGAAAGCCCGTGTTTTATCTGAACCTAATCCAAGTGCTCTGAAAATATCTGAAGGCCTCACAAGTATGAAGACACCTTTCTTACCTTCTTCACTAGGAAGAGGTGACAACTCTTGGCAGTGGCAATAGCACTGCTCACAAGAAGTTAATGTGCGCTTTCTCCAGCCACTGGTAGAAGCCGTCCCAGAGCTACATCTATTGATATCAATTTAGTAGCTAAAGTACCTGCTCACAGTGACAGAGGCCACACATGGGTAGTGTGTGGCACCCAGCTGAAGCAGTGAGTGTCCCTCAGTATCTTGTTCACAAAACTTTCATGTTCTAATACGACATTAAAAAAATTATCATCTCTAATGTGTCCTCAAAGTCACAGGAGGATTAAAAGTGAGACAAACAAAGGCATCACCAAGAAATCAGCTGGGTGCTAAGGTCCCCTGGAAGGCATTAGGAGTGACAGATGCTCGAGTCTAAAGTCCGATAGCTGAGAAAGGCAACATATAGATGAGAATGAAGAGCTACCTTGTCAAGAAGCAACCTAGCAAGTTCGGACTGGTTTTTTTTCCATCACATTTCAGNTGACATTAAAGCAAGTTCTGACTCTGCTGTCACTGTTGAGGGTTGGGTTTTTTTTCCATCACATTTCAGACACCACCCAAAAAAACCCAAAAAACAGAAAAAAGCCAAGTTATTTCAATGTAAGCATGTTAAATAACTGGTGTCTTTCCTGTAATCTTGTAGAACGAATTGCAGCTCTACACAATTACGTCAGCTGGGTTATAGTATCCTGCAAAATTAGACATCTATAACGAGAGTGCTGACAAGCCCTTCACTGTAGCAACACAGTGGTGCCCACTCAAAGAACAGAGTAAAGCTCCGGGAAAACAATTAAAGAACATCATGGTCAGCTTGTGATGCGATTATGATTTTTTCAGGTCACGCAGAAATAAACTGGAAACCCACAGAAGATCAGCAAAAAAGACTAAAGTAACGAGACTGACTGATATTTGTCCAAATGGGCCTGAAAGAAAAAGAAAAGACTGGGAGGAGAGAGGACAGGAAGGTTTCCAAGTAGGTGTGGTCCAGAAAAATACCTCTCCCCTCTCTGTCTTTCTAACTTTTTATTTTTGTAGTCTGATGATGGAGACAAAACTAATCCACCTTTTCCTTAATACTAAATCCTTCCTTCATCTGGAAAAAATGACATGAATTATGACTTTAGATTCACATTTTACTAATTCAGAATCCTGTTAAAAGTACAGCATTTGCATAATCAAACATATTATTTTCACTGGTCTGTGGGTATATTCTGTGTCAAGTCAAGCTTTTCTTATGTTACCTTTTAATGGTGCTACAACACATAGTAGTCTGTTCATTACATTTCCAATTCCAATTACTGTGAATTAAAATCAAGCAATTTCAGAGAAATCAGTAGAGACCACCTAGATATAAACAGATCATCCGACCCAAGAATTCAACTTTATACTGTAATCCAGCTCCTCAAGTTCACTGATGACTGAAAGACATTAAGAAAAGCATTCCTCTCGCTAAGCATACTAATTCCCAAATGAAATACATCCTACTTTCTGCTGACATGATAATGATGGTCAGTGATAACACTGAACAACTATATCCAAGACTTCACACTCATGCGTACCTTTCATACTGAGCTAGCTCAGTACTTACAGCCCGCCTTCAACTGTGTTGCTTTTTGCTGCAAGAAGCAAACTTGGTGCAAAAATATCGAGGGAAAGCAAATATTTTTAAATGGATTTATTAACTGTTGATATCTATCTAACAAAGCAATCTTTTGGTTATTTTGTCAACATGGTAAATCTAGGAGGTAGCTGGCCTTCAAGGGGACATTCTGGGTAAGAAAATAGCCAAACTCAAAATCAAGACTTGAAAAATTAAAAGACATAAGCTACAGGGAGGAATCAAGTCATAAAGTCTTTTTTTTTTCTCTCCCTTACTAATCTTCCTCATACAGCCATAATTCACTGAAGGAGTGTTTTGAACAGTTCCCCAACTGCAAGCCTTTAGACAGACTGAATGGGTGAAGGGAATGTATTTTCACAATTAGCCCAAACATGGTGGTCTCCTCCCAGTCAATGGTGCGAGCCTGAAAAATGGAAAGATGTGAGGTAGATAGAGCCACCAGGCATGAAGACAACACAGTCAGGATTAAATCATTTTTATCGCTTTTTGTATATACTGATGTTTAAAACAGTATTGTTTAATGAGACAGTATATTTTCTAACATACCCTAGAGTCCCGAATTAGTGCTTAAGCCACTTGAAGGGATTTTTAAATAATTTCTGCAGCTAAATGAGGGAATCCCATATTCCCAATGTTGTCGGAATGAGTGTTCTTGCAGTTGCTTCTGGTTTAAGTTGCCTGATGCAATGAGTTTCCTATTTCATGAACTATTGTGCGAGAAAATCATGTGCTAAAGGTGTAACCCAGCAATGAATCAATAAATAGCCGTTCCTCTTAAGATCAGCTCGTTAAGAAGCAGACATCTGAATGGAATAAGGTTCCTGGGGAGTCTGTGGCACCAGACGTGCCAGAAAGAGAGGCATAAAACCCTGTTATATGCCATGACCAAGCAAAAGGAATTTTTACCTAGGCAGGATTCCTGGTTAATATTCTGCTCTTGTGCTTCATTTATTGAAGCCCCAGTGTGCTTTTGTTTATGATCTGGTTCTTGTTCTGCACATTTACATGCAACCGACTGTTCAAGTGGCTCAGGCACCCCTGGGACAAAACGGAGCTGAGCTGAAATGCTGAAGGTTGGAGCTTTGTTTGCAACGTGGAGAAAACCCAAACAAAAATATCAGAACTAACAGTTGGGGTTCTTTTGCTTTGACCAAATTCCTTATTCCACAGAATAGCGTTGTATGGATATGTTACAGCTGCTTAAAAGACGCCAAGATTATTTAGGTTTTACTTAACCTTTTTTACTTTTAATTAGGTCTGTTAGTCAGAGATAGCTGACTGACACAGCAATTGTTTAACTTAGCAATATTCACAGCTTAATTAAATACTTCATGTGCCAATCTGCAATCGCGATACAAAAAGACCACAGAAAAATTAATTAATCATCTTAACTCCCTTAGCCTAATTTCTTGGACAAGAAGAGCAGGCTCTGTTAAGACATAAGGCAAGCAATCCTTTCTGCAACACAGCAAACTAAAACACAGCACTACTACCATGTGTTAAGAGACGCTGCCCTTTCGCACAGTGTATTGCAAAGCACACCCTCTCCACAAGCAGCGGGCACGCAACTTGCACAGTCACACCAGGGTTTTAACACGTGACGCAACTACAGTTAATGGAAAGGAAAGGGAGAAAGGCAGGAAAGGGGGGGAAATACCATGAATTAAAATCGCAATTTCCCAAACGATTTTTTTTTTTTTCATTGCTAACTTCTAAGTTGGAAATTTGTGAAATGTGGCAAATAAGGAAATAATTGAGAATGGCTGCTGCACTCAGATGTGTCTCTGCCAACATACGCCGAGTAGAAATAGGTGTCAGAATTGAGTTCGGTTGAATTAAGCACCCATTCTAGCTGGAAGGAGGAATGAAGCCATAGATTTAGTTGCTGTAAATCTGTCAAGGTTTGGGCTTTTTTCTTATTTCATAGCTCCATTAGCTAGTCATCCTGTTGTGATATATACATACAGTATGCAAAAAAAGTATGTGGTATTTTTGTGTCTGGCACAAAAAAAATCTACAGAAGCCACTATATATTGCTATTTGGTGTTCTTAGCAGGCATTATCCAACGAGTGAATGAACAGGCTATAGTTTCAAATAACAACGGTTTTATCTTGACCAAATTCTCTGCTACAGTTATGTTATTTATGACAATCCTGGCTTCGCACGGGCAGGGTGAAGGAGGTGTGCGGGGGAATCCACTGGCGACAGAATGGCAGCGCAATGGTACAGTGATCTATTTGTTCATATTTTACTATTGCATATTTGAAAAGGTCAGACCCAAATGAAACTGCCAAGATACGATATTCCTCTGGGAGGAAGAACATGGTTTATGTGGCTCAGCTTTGCCAAAAAACTATGGAAACCGATGCTTCATTTTGTGAATAAAGATGTAGGCACAAATACTGCCTCAAGCAGGGTGAAGACCACCCTTGGGCAGAAGTGTTTAGGAGCTGCGGTGGTGAAAGGTTGGGGGTGTGCTTTGTTTTGCAGAACATTTGGGTGTGTATAACAGGCCTGTCTAAACAGAATTGGTGTGTCTGATGGCTGATCCAATATTCCAAGGAGGTCCTCTATTCAGAACTTGTTTTCCTTCCACACTTACCCTACTTTGTGTATTGTGCTAGATTATACTGGTTTCATAAGTGGCAGACACAGTTACTGTCCATCTGGATATGTTTTGAGGCTCTATAAAGTTTTAACAACTGTGAAGGGGGGAAAATACTGAAGTATGCAGCCCGTCTGAAGTGGTTATCTCGAGATTTAACCTACTGTCGCCAGGAACACACAAAGCACGCCTCACAGTCAGCGTAAAACTGATTCAGATCTGTAGCCTTAGTAAGTAGTCTCTTATGCCAAACGCATCCTCTTATGAGATAAGAGATTATCTCTTTGTATCTGTAACCTCTTACTGAATGAAAATAGTTACAATTAGAATATCAAAATCATACTGATTTCAATCTCGATTCAGGGTATGTATAACTGAATCAGATACTTGGTTAACTCTTGCACTTGTCCTATTGCTTGCTTTTTAATAAGGAGATTTTATGCTTTTCAGTATCCTTTAATAAGATTTTGGTTTGCTATAATTTATTCTCATGCTATTCATTATGGAATGCCCGTCAGTTCTCAAAATACTTGCACATGCTTGTCACGTTTTTTCACGTTTAAAAAGGCCTCTTTTCTATTTTGGATTTTTCAGTGCTTAATAATTCTTTTTTTAAAAAAAGCACTAAGAGCAACATACAGGATAAACTTAAATTTCATTTGCATTTCATGAAAAAGAACAGTTGTTACCAATGAAATAAATGTGCTATATGTGATCAGACAAGCCATACCAATAAATATTTGAAAGACGTTAAGACAGATTGAACAGATGCCTATTACTGGTATTTGTAATTCCAAGTGTCCCGAATTCCACATCCCAATTCCTAGTATTTTCAGCAAATGCAGCTTTCAGTTTTCAGACTTTCCTGGTTGAGGAGTAAGATCCCAAATTCCACAGAATTAAAGCCCCCAGTAGATTCACTATCACATTACAGTAAGTGGAAAGAGAAATAAATAGCGTTCATTTTTTGCAAAAAACTGTGTGCACAGAGAAACATTTTGGTAAATCCACATACTACATTACTAACCTGAAGACCTAGATAGAGCAGATTTTTCCTTCAGAAAAAGAAAAAAATGTTATCCCAGACTAACTTACCCTGTCAATCTTTATCTCCTACCTCTGTGATGATAGATTATCTGTTTTCAAACATCTGGCTAGGCAAGAGCACAGTTCTGCAAATAAACTACCCAGATGCACACCCTGAATCTGTGGAGTTGACACTTTTGAGGTAAATAAGGTTTAGACTGGTCATCTAAAAGTTTACAAGTAGGTGGTATTTGTGTCAAGGTCAAAGGGACACATCAGGGCTTTGGGACCGCATCTCTCTGAACTACTGCCTTCAGGTCATCGGATAATACATGGCTTAATTGTTTTCCTCTAGAGAGCTTGGGTTGCTAGCATACCACCCAGAAATAAGCAGTGTTGTATTTTATACACAACCACGGCTGGCTTTACGTCAAGACGGGTCATCACATGTGAACACAGAAAAGCAGAGGATGCTCGCCACTGCTTCTTGTTCACCCCAGCGCCTGGCGCTGTGGCAGGCGCTGGCACAGCTCAAGGCTCTGCTCGGCTCCTGCTCGAGGTCGGCACAGCCCGGGGGCAGCCGGCGCTCCTGCCACCACTGATGGTGGGTGACTGCAGCCCACAACTCCTGGTATCTAACTGTAAACCCGTTGCGTTCGGGATGATACAAATGAATGGTGTACAAGCGTACAGCCACCAGTGCCAGGCCTGTGCTATGCTGAGGTTCACCAGTGTGAGAGGAGATTTATCAGTACGGCACGTCCAGCTGGATCTCGAAGCTGGATCTGTCATGCCTTTCTGCTTAGTGAGCGGTACAAAAGGACACGGCGCATGCCAAATCCTGGTCCCCAGCGTGCCAGTGCACTGCCCCATTACTCCAGCCTTCAGTCAGCTCCAAATCACACTGTCGCCCAGGTTCGCTCTCAGTTGGGCTTTTTTCGCTCCTGCTGTATTGATGAATACATAGCAGAAGAGAAGCCAAATTACACAAAACTGTCTTGTTCTGATATATTGGGCAGTTAGTTACCATCAGCCCCCAGAGCAAAATAATACCTAGGCTGAGAACAGTGTCAGGGCTCATCGCACAGCAGCTGAAACTATGCCTGCAATTGCAAGTGTGATTTAAGTCTCTCTTGTTCATATACAGCTTTTTGGTACTTCATCCCTTGGCTATCCCACATCGGCCAATAAATTGTTTTCTTTGCCATTTGTAAAGAGAGGATTAAACCATGTTGGGCTGGGGAGGGGGGAAAAAAAAGTTACTGCAAGACTATCACAAGACAGAGATGCTCTTAGAACAGTGAAGAATTTTCCTGTAGTTTCTTAGTGTTCATCTGCAATAAATTTTTATGAGGGTTTGGAGGAAATAGAGGCCTAGGCTAACCAGCACGTTCAGTGGTTTGGGAAGCCACGCAGCACAGTTACTGGCAAATCTTTGTTTTATCCATTCTGACAGGTTCTGCCGTATTATACAGGCATTTATTTTTCTAATGCAATATTATAAATCACTGTCAGGTCATCAGCATTCCCAGTCTTCCAAAGCATTTTTGTGTCTGCCAAAGGTTCACACCGGACCTATAGGCCTATAGGATGCTATATAAGCTCCTTTAATGAAGCATGTACTGCTGAACTGCGCTCTGCTGCAACGTTCCTGCTCGGAGGAAGAGGTGTAAGGAAGGAGGTGGTCCCAAGAGTTATGGCTTAAGGATACCATGAGACTTCTATTAAAAATCACCTCTAGTAATAATGTGTCTAAAACCATCATAGCAACGTAAACCAGTATTTAATTTAAACAAAAGCTTTTTCCTTTCACTGTTCACTTAAGAAAGGCTCGTCAATTAATTTGATTAATAAGATGATAAGTCATCCTGTTACTTTACTGCACATGCTATACTGTCTTCAATCTAAATTTTTCATATCTATTTACAAATTAAAAGCGAAGATCTCACTCCCCCACTTTAAGCAAGGCCCACGGATTCCATTTTATTTATAGGGGAGCCGTGATCAAGGTTATTTGCCTAGGCCCAAATTTAAAATTCTGTATGAGGATCCCGGGGTAAAGTAAGACATCATCAGGAGTCTCAAATCTATGCCAGCCTCCAGAGACCATCCTCTAGCTGAGAACAGCAGGAGTGCAATGTACCCCGGCCACGTGTCCTCCTTTGCCTTACTGTTCAGCCCAAAGCGAGTCACCTTTCTTGTCCTTTGGGTGAGTGAACGTTTCCCTTCTTCTCATCCTAAACTCTAGTGGAGCGCTTTCAAGAAAAGTTGAAAAATGAAACGGAGTTATTTTCACTCATTATTTTGTGAGAATCTTACTTATCTCTAGGAGTTGAAATTACTGACTCTACCAGCTAGTAACATAATGAAAGCCCCGACAGCAAGAAATGGTGTCTCGAATGCCAGGGTTACCAGCATCATATGGAGTTGCTTATGCCGTAGCACAGCGATGCCGCAACGCTCTTGTGCTGCCCTGCTTTACTAAAGATTAAGAGATCAAAGCTACATCCACACTAAATGACTTGAAGTAAAACAGGCCCTTTACTTTCAGACCATCTCAAGGTCTTTTGAAAGTGGGAGGAAACAAAATGACAGTTAATGGATCTAGGAGGGCCTGACCTGAGGATAAGGTTAAGTGGTGTAATAATCTCCATACTGAACTCCGTGCCGTATAGCAGCTTCCCTAATGTGCCTGGTCACAAGGTGAACCACTCGGAGCAAACCTCACAGATATTCTGCCCGTACCACTTAGAGCAAAGCTTAGCGTTCTGTTAAACACGGGAACCCCCCCCCAAAACACTTTCCTTTTTATTCATTAAAGACTACTTTCCTCCACATTACACTCACTGATAAACTTCCCATATTTCTCATTCACTTATGATGTGCACTGTCCTTTCTTCAGTGTTCTGATATTTGTCTCCAAAACCAAAATCATCACATTTTCTAAATCTAAAAAGCTTCTTAGTTAGATTATAGGCTTTCATCTTTGAGAAACACAAAATTTAACGCATGTGTTCTCTTTGTTTGGCTTTGTTGTTAGGGAAGGGAATGGTCTGGCTGAAGAATTCTTTCTTTTCAGAGAGCGTTGGATGGGCATATCGGTCAGATATTATTTATTCTTCTTTGAAAGAAAGATAAAACTAGCTAATGAATTGCAGAGTTTCTCTAGGCAATGGCCTCTTTATGCCTGTTGTTCAGACCAGCGTAGGCAGTATTATTCACAAAGCTCATTAATGGAAAATGTTTTAATGTCTTTCTCTCAGAGACATTACAGGTATCTTCCCAGTGCAGGAAAAAAGTAGCTGAGCTAAATTTGGAATTTCTCTGATTTGTTCCCTGATGGCTTGGGAATGATTTGTTTCCAACATGTCCCAGCTCAACCCAGCCATACTCTTGGTATAACATTGGGCTGAGGAAGCTCTTTACTTTGCAAGACTAATACCAACTTACTCTCACTGACATACAATGGTATTTCAATACGTAGAGAAGCAATAGTCATCCAATTGAAAAAAACCCCACTGAATAGAGATAGGAAAGTATATTGTGACGAAATCAAAGAGTGAAGGCAACACTACTCACGCCTCACGCACAGCTCTTCACTAAGCAAGATGACAGATTTACTGTTGTCAATTCAGGATGATGTACGAATTAGTAAACACAACTGAAAGCAGCTACATTGAAATACTGTATGCTATCTGAAAATGCTACCTGAAATTTCAAAAGATCAGGATATTGAACTGCTAACAGGATCAGTCAAAAGAAACACTGGGTAGGAGGCCAACATTTGGTACATAGACAAGGAAGGACTTTCATCTGAGCTAAGAAAAGCAGATGGAACTTGAATAGTAGGCTCCATTGCCAAGTAGTTGGCCAAGAAAAATGGAAAGAAATCAAAAAACAGAAAGGATAAAAATAAACCTTCTAAGAAAGTTACTAATCTCCTAGACAGGATGAAAAGGCTACTAAGAAATGGTTTTGGAAATAGTGACAGCCACAAGCAAAAGGTCTACTGTATCAATAACAAAGGACTGCAGATATTGTGCTCTGACTTGTCCATGAGCTGTACAAGAAGGGAAATACAACCAGAAGTTTGAGACTTACAAAATAACTCCTCCTTTTAAATTTAAGTGCTCATATGAATGAAAGAAAGGAAAGGGGGGGGGGGGGGGGGAGTGGATGCAAGTTGTTTATTAAAGATAGTGTGGTTTTGGTTTGTTTGCATTCAGAAAAGACATCTGGGTAACCTGTCATCTCAGTCAATTGTTGCAGAAAACTTATTCTTCTTTCCTAAAGAAGTCATGTGCGATTGATCTCTGAAGCAACTGCTGAGTTACAATCCCACAAGTAACATGAGATTTCTGTCTCTTAATGTTCTCCAGCAAACTTAGCCTTTTCATTTAATTTAGACTGTAGTTGTCACGGCACGGCTTATGCTTTCAGCTCGAGAAATTCTTTGTGTGGCCTATTGAGTTAGCCAAAGGAATCACTGTACAAATACGCTTAAAGGATTTTGTGTCAAGGGATCTCCTCTTCTATTTAAGCCTCACAAAGTCAACATATCTTCAGTTTGGTTGATTTCCCTGAACTGAGGAGGTACACAAGAGTGCAGAGAAATCACACTCATCCAACCCACACGATGGTTAATAATTGAGGTGCTAACGCATGATTAGGCTTTCAGATTGACACAGCAGTCTGGGAGGAGAAAAAAAGATTTTGTGTCCTCGATGTCTCTATTTTATGGTACCATAAGACCTAGGAGGAGCTCACCACTCTGAACCCATTCTCAGTGTTCATTCCCATAGGCACACTTTCTGTCCAACACCTGAGTAATCTTCACTCTGCCCTTCTAGAAGAGCAGTGACAAAACCCACTGATTTTATCTCACCTCGCGTATCAGATGATAGAAAAATGTAATACCCTTTTTTGTTTAGTTCTGAACATTTTGCCATTTACATAAGCGTGTAAATCTCCTAAATCAAAGATGCATAGAGAAGAAACACTTTTTAGAAAATCACAAAGTGAAAAACATAATAAAAGGAAGCATTAATCTGATTTAAAAACCAAAGGTGCTGAAAATATTACAGACTGGATTGATCTAGTCTCTACATCTAAGCCCCTTGATTTTAAGTTCTGAAGCATTATATATCCTTAGCAGGAAAAAAAAAGGGGGTGGGGGTGGGGCGGGGGGAAGAAATAAATTCAGTCTCTTAATAAAACAATAAGAATTGTAGCAGAAGCATAATGAAACATTAGAAATGATTTATGGTGTAATGGATTACTCTATATATCTTTACAGAAAGAAAATATCCAAATTACCTCAGCTTTAATAATCATATTATTAGTGACTACAGATGAGGAACTTTAAAATGTATGTAAAAGACTGGAAATGGTTATAAAAGATCAGAGGCTTTCAAAATTCACTGCATACCAGGTCTAGTGAGTGCAATGCCAAGAGTAACACATGAAATCTGATCTGACAGTTTCATAATTTTCCTTTGTTTGAGGAGATCCCCATGCAATGAAAACGTACAGCATCATGCCAAAACTGAAAGAAACAGTTAGTGGAAAGGACTCAGAGGTAACGACCACTGGCAAAGTATAAAAAGAAGATGAAGAATTAATTACATTAAGAAATCCCAAGGAGCACGGTTTAGATTAAAGGAGGGTCTTTTTTACCAGTCGGCTGGAAGGCTGATGTAGCACCGTTCATGCAGATGTTTGGAAAGTATTTCACAAACTCTAATTTTGGAGAGTGCTTCTAAAGGCTGTTGCTCTTCCATCGCCCTGTGCCATCTCCAATTTATCTTAAGTATAAAATAGAAAAAATAATAGAAACTACAGTTCTAGTTAAATAGAAGGAGTCTTTAAAGAAACACAATAAAACGTAAGATATTATGGTCTGAATCTTTAGATCTAGAATCTATAGCAGGTTGGCAGGTCCCCTTTTACCTATAAGCAATAAAAACGAAGTAAAAGCCAATCTGTCAAAGCTAAGCAGGTTTAATTCAGTCCCTTGGCTCATATTGGCTACATGTGCACACTGTACAGAGCAGTAAATTGCTATACTGAAATCTTGGGAGTTCAGACCTGGTTGGGTGGTTTATCTTTAAAAATCTCTTTCTATATTACTCTCTGGCTAGTCATTTCTAGCAGGACTCTGCACCTGGTATCAGCACCTTCTTACCTTGGTGCCTCAGCCCATCTCCGCTGGCAGTTTCTGATATACTAAGAGCTGACTCTACTCACTAAACATTAAGCACACAAAGAGATTACTTAAGATCTCAAGTAAAGGAGCCAGACAGAATGTCAGACATATGTTTCTGAACATGGTGGCCTACCTTATGAGCTTATGACAATCATAAGCAACTTTAAGACATTTCAAATCAGCGCATGCCAAGGCAAAATTGACAGTTCAGTCATAAGGCAGAGGAGGTTTGTTTCTGCTGCGTCTTGTTCCAGCAAGTACCACAGCAACCATTTTCAAACGGGCTCTGCTCTCAAAGCAGGAAAAATTAGGAGGAAGAGGACTGTGATCTTGACCTCTCCACAATGAATTAATTCAGCATTGCACAAGTCAGAGGAAATGTCTGTGTCCTTGGACGAGACCCGTTCTGCTAGCGATTCTTTATACATAAGTGACTTAACATGACAGATGAGGAAAAAAACATCTTGCAGCGTTCCCATTTGTACCTGCACAGCAGAGATGAGAAGGAGCTCAGAGTTTGCGAAATTAAGTTCTGCTGTCCTCATCTGGCTCAGCCTGGGATGGAGACGGAGGACCACCCCTGGAGCCTCTGCCAGTGACAGCAGGTACACGTAATTACCATGGCGGGGAGTGGGCAGCAGCACGAAGCAACGTGGAGTCAGAAGCAGCGAATGACGGGAAGGAAGAAGATGGATAAGGAGGCCGCTAGAGGAGGGGAGGTATGAAGGGGAAAGAGAAAGTTTTGCCAACAAGTTTTGGTACAAAAACATTGGGAATCTTCGAGCCTGTATTTGGCCAAATTCTGGGTCAACGGTCTAGGGTCCTGTTTAATTTTGCAACTTTTGCTAAAATTCTGTCTTTCTATTGAAGAAGAGTTTTGAGTGCTCTTCATGTTGAAGGGCGAGAGCTTCCTCTTCTTCTCTAACAGAAATAAAGCTTGCTTGCTGGTGCCAGTTCAGCTGTGGAAAAGTGACAAGCCAGCTCTGCTTCTGTTCTCTATCCTACATTTTCCTGCAGTGAAGAGAGTCCACTCTCCCACTTACAGCCATTTTCAAATGATTTCTCTTCCTTTTTTCTCTGCCCTCCAGGTATCAGGCCAGACCCAGGGACAGGTTCTGCAGGAAGAAATGCTTAATGTTGCTTTTCCCCTGCCTTTCTGACTTTATGCATTTTTGTAGGTTTTTTTCTGACCATCACTCTTTCTGTCATCATCTGGAAAAGGTGTTGCCTAATGGCAATGCCCCAGTGAGACAGTTTCTCCTTTACTATCCGCGTTTCACTGTCACAAGTGCAAGATGGGATGAGGGATGACTCTTGTGCTAATGAAAGAGGGCAAAGTTTCCACTGACTTCACCGGGGTCAAAACTTCACCCTCAGGGACCTATTGGTAGAAACAGCAGAAAATTTCCATTTTCACAGAGAATTTGCAACCCCTTAATTGTGTTGAAAACCTCAAATATTTTCTTCACAGGGCAAAGTTCGTATCTTATTTCAGATGAATGTAGTGGCTGAGCGTCATCTGCTGCTGGAAAACCTTTAGAAGTTACTTAAAACTGAAACAGGCATAAAAGAGAAGCAGGGTGGGAAAGGGTTGTTTGCTATTAAACACCAACACAAACCAAGCTGGGCTTTTTGTCTCTTCCCTTCCCCCATTTTGTTCACACAGTCCTCTTCGCCCTTCAGACAGCCTTAGAATGCTAATTTTTCTAATCACTTGGAGAATGAAAACCATTGTAGAAATCAACTGAAATATTATTTTAAACCTTGTTTAATGAGCCTGGATCCACACCTGTAAATAAACTCCTAATTCTCCCTTCTTAAATCCCAAGAATGATAGTTCCCACACCCTATACAACCAGACACAGTCAAATTCAAAGCAAATATTTGAAACCTTTTTCAAAAACGGTTGTATTAATACGAACTGGCAGGTGGATTTTATGAAGAAATGGTTTTAAATAAAAGTTTAATTGTCCTTTTTTCACAGATGTTTAGTATTTCTCTTCACATAGCAGCAGATGTTACGGATGCTCAGTGAAACGATACTGTAATGATAAAGCTTCGATGGGCTTTATTCTTTGTTATACTCTCTACCACTTTCGGAACTTTAAGGCATTCAATTATTCTGTCTTTCTCAGGGTTAAAATCTGCATGCACGTAACCCTCAGTTAGCACTAATAACAACGTGAAAACCTTCACACATCAAAGATGTGACTACATGCTTTTGTCTATCCTAATGGTTTGAGAGAAAATCTTGATAAATCAACATGGTTTGTGGGGTTTTTTTCTTCCTTTTCCTCTTTCTTAAGTTTTGTTGCCTTGATTAGATAAAAATATAATAGGGGGCTGTCAGTCTGTTTTCTTTTCAGGTCTTCTCTCTCTCTTTCTGCATTAGTTACAGCCTGCTTTTTGTAGCTTTATAGCCAGCCTGACCTAATTTAATTACCATGACTTGTGTGATATAAAGATAAATAGTTTTATTCAGGCTGCCTACTTTTGTATAAGTTTTCCCTTTCACACATCTCTCTATATTTTGGCATTGGGAATTCTTCTCCTCTGTTCTTCGGTAGGTTAACACAAGGTTAGTTTTATGGCATTCTCCATATTTTCACAAAAAGGCCTTTGATGCAGTTCTGCTTAGTCCCTGCTTCGCTATATCTGTTTGTGTGCCGGGAGTCTGTGGGCCTTTGTGGGACACAAATGAACGTTAGCTGGGTCTCGGAAGCATGGGATGGAAAATACATACTCATCCTCATCGTGAGGCAGAAATTCTTAAAGCATCAAAGCTTGTTCCTATACTGGCTACTGTCTAAGGTTTTTTTTTTCGTATTTGAGGAAAATATTTCAGAAATCAAAGCTTGAGACACTGCAGAGATGGGAAGACTGGAAAAGCTAGGGTGGTGCGGAGGGACCGATTACCACTCTGTTCTTGAAAAAACACTTGACAAGGAAATACAGATCTCCCGCTCATCACAGGTCATATTTTTGTTCATTCCTGAGCAAAGATTAGTAAAGCTGCCAGGATTATGATCAGGCCCTCATCTGTAATAATGAGCTTAAATAAAAAATAAATTAAAAAACCCTTAAAACACTAGTTCTGCACATGGGGTTTTTTGTTCAAAGGATCCTTTGAAATTATATGATAGGGTGGGATATGTGTTGTGCTTGAGAACAAGAAATAAACTTCAAAAATCAGAGACATGACTTCCCCGTAGGTGCCTGCATTGGAAAGCATCTGTCTTAAAATAAGCTGCCCCAGGATGCCACTTGCACAAAACATCTGACAGCAAATGTATTTAAATAAATAAATAATTAAATAAATAAATACCTGCACATGTTGAGCTATCTAGAAATGCATGAAAAATTTTGCCATTCAGAAAAATGACACTGGCAAAAGGAAGGTAAAGAAATGCATTTAAATGGCATTTCCCTCCTCAAGCAGTTCAAGTCATCTGTATAAATCCATAAAAAGATGTTTTGTTCGGCAAACGAATCAAAAGGCACATCATTAAACCAAGTTTCAGCAAAACTATGTAAACAGTACCTGAAAATAAACACAGCCAGTCTTTGTGCACATGCCAGAAACTAACATGCTCTAGATATAAAGTAGAAACAGTATTTCCATGTGCTAACACCTACAGCAAGAGAAGAGTCCATTGACAATTCCATGCTTGGAAAACGGAGAGGTGAATCATTTCTTTTCAGTCAGCATTAACTAGAAAACTCTATGACAGAAATGAAGGGGTAAACAAAGGCAGATGCACTTGATTTCTGTTTATACCCAAGAGTGCAGGGATGGATTTTTCATAAATATCCACTAGTGCCCTGTCTCAGCTCCTCTTAAAGCCTGCGACTGGCTTCAATCAGCAGAGAGTTTGATTATTAGCCACTTCTTTCGAAAAAGCTCACTGAATACCTCACCTTTATCTAGCTCTCCCTTTCACAGACAGTACCAAATTAATTAAAAAGCAGGCACGTCTGATAATGCAGTGCTCCCTCCACTCAGAAAAGAAGCTGCTATGACTCTGGAAGGAGCCTGGCCGAGGTCACTGGGGCAAACCCCTACTGTTGTTTTTCTTGTTTTTGTTTTTTTTTTTTTTTTAAAAAAAGTCCTGCTGAGAAGATAAGGTTCTAAAGGCTCCTCAGATAGATGCAGACACACGGGAAACTTTACGGCACACTATTAATCTTTCTTAGAAAGATGAAGTGTTGATGTGACCTCGATGAAACGTGAAGCTGCCATTTGGAAGGGAAAAAGAAGAGACTAGAGTGCTTCAAATACAGAATTTTCATCACCAAGGTACACCTATCATACCAAGACTCTCTTTTCACTAAGAGAAAAATGCTAACTTTGATTTCTAAGGTATGATGTTGCTCGCCTGAATTAAGCTATTCACAGTTGCCCACTCCCACCTCCTCTCATAAGACATTTATCAGAGTGGATCTCTCTTTACAAGCTTGGAAATCATGTTTCTTGGCCTTCTGCTGAGCTAGCACAAGCGTTGCTGGTAACAGGTCAGCTGTAGCCAGAATTTTGTGTCTTCTCTATCATGGCAGATAAATAAAAATAAGTATGTCCACACTCATGTCTAGACAGTGGTGAAGACGTCCATTAATTGCATAGCCTTCCCAGGCATTTGTTTCCCTCTTAAATCATGGACCAAACAAGAACCTCCATTTCATGGGCTTCTACTACTGGCTCAAAATTGCTGCAGCTACGCAATACAACTTACCAATCTGGTAGAGACTTGCTCCACAGACTCAGCTTTTTTGGGGTGTTTGCATGCTTTTAAAGAATATCTAAAAGCATAAAGATGGCATAATGATTGAAGCAATTATGCTGGCTCACTCAACCAAAATGCAGCCATATTCCTGTGCCTGAGCCCGATCACATTTGCATCACTGTGTACATCAGCAAAGACTTTGTATTCACAATTAGTAAATCGCAGCCTGAAACTGCACAATGTAAGAAGTAATTTACGCCCTTTATCTCTGTAGGGCAGTCACTTGCTATATCTCTGGCCTATGGAATATATTGCCACTTAGTCTGAATCTGATTAATAATGATCGTATGCTCTAAATACTAAAAATAAACTATGAAAAAAAACCCTAACTTCTCTACAGATTACATTAAACTGTGACATAAGCGGATATAAGATCCCCAGTAACATAACTTTGTGGTATGAAAATGCCTTCAAGCTGTCCAAGGATACATACAAATGCTTTACACAGATATGTCCTCTGTACACATACCCGTGAAGTTCATGCCAGGAACATTAACAAATCCTTCTACTACCCCATTGGACACTTTAAAATACAGAAAGTAAGGAACCAGCTTATACAACTACAAAATCCTCCTTAAAAGAATGCATTGTGATGTTTCTTCCTCTCTGTCAAAAAGGGAGAAAGCTTTACCAGGAAAACATGAGTGATAAAAAATATTTTAAAAACTGATTAAGTTTCTGTTATATTCCTGTAATTACTGCATTTTTTTAATAATCTCACATATAATATTTAGATGGATGTTAGTATCATTGTACAAAGACTATCTCCACATAAATATATAATGTTTCGCCTATACCCTTTAAATATATTTTGCATCAGTTTAAAAATAATTCTGTTGAGGCTTAGTGCAGTTTTTAATACAAATGTAGATATATAATTTAGAAGTCTCATTTCATGTTTTACCTTGATACTGCTAGAAGAGCCTCAGCCCTTTTTTAAAAAGGCATCTACTTGGGTTTAAAAAGAGTCTATTTGAGGTCATTAGCAAAGGAAATTGCAACCATTAATTCTGACCTACCACAGGTTTTAAAAGAAAGAACAAACCGTGAAACTTAAAAGAAAACCCAACAAATGTGTTTTATGAATCCATGGGCAATATTTTGGTTACAATGAAATAAAATGCTGTTATGTGCCAGACACCCTGAAGTTGCTCTCCTGTGACTAATTCTTCTGAGCTAGTTTTTAAATTAATCTCCCAGTGCTCGGCCTCTTCCCACCCTTCTTACTAAACTAAGAAAAGCAGTTTATATCAACCACGCTATAAGCAAAGAAGTAAAATAAGAACTCTTTCAAGCATTTGCTTTGCCCTGTTGGACAGCTTTACCTAAAATCACATTGTTATATTAAATAAAATTCCATACATAATATTTTATTTCAACATATAAAATGTTTTGTTCCCAAATGTGAACCCTTTTTTGGGTATTGTTGGTCTATGCATCTGAAGGAGGTATTCCTAAGCAACTTACATGAAACTTAGAGTATTTACAAAGTTCCCAGGAGGCTGATTTGCTTCAGAACAGATTACATTTCTGTAGGTGCAAAAAAAAAAACCCAAACCAAACCCTTCCTATGAACTTTTCAAGAAATACTGCAATCCTCAGCAAAATCAGGATCAATGCATTTTCATAAAGTGTTCAAAACATCAGGGCCTGAGGCCGTATTTCTCATATAAATAGGTTCACCTGCAGAGGAAGAATTGAGAGAAATCCAGCCTGACCCATCCGAGTGGTCCAGCCAGGCTTTCCCACTGTCCTTTTTATATCTAATGATCTTTATTTGGAACTTTTCTTTGACTGAACCAGTGTATAATTTCAGAGTGCCAACTCATGAATACAAACAGAACAGAATTAACAGTTGAAGCAGATGCTATCCTAGCCTTTAGCCCTACCTCTTTCCTGTGTGCCACTGCTATGGGGAAGGAAAAGGTGAGCCAGAAGGGACAGGTAAGCAGTTCCTGAATGGCTCAAGCTCAGTTTACTACAGTAATGTACATCTACAGTTCCGATCGTAAAAGAAATTAACACTCTGTATGGTAAAGAAGGCAGTGGATAAGAAGAGCAGAAGCAGGTACACAGAAAATAGGATAGGAAAGATGTGCGGGACATGGAAATCTGTGCTGAAGGACTGGAATGAGAGTAACTGGCTTCCTCGAGAGGTGCTTCTGACAAAGGCAAGGCATTCTTGGCTACCATAACTGATCACTTCCACTCTTCTTTCAGGGAAGGTGTAAATCTACTTCCTTTATTTGTTCAGAGTATTTAGATTTTAAATGGTTCACAAAAGGCCACCTCTTCCAGTATGAGAGTGCAATGGTCCTAGATATCATTCGGTGTCCAGATACTTTCATTTTACCAAAAGTCATGTAAGAAGAGCAACCACAGATGAACTTTAGAAAAGGTCATTCCTTATTTACGTATCTGTCTTTTTTATATTGTGTACAAAAATTATGTCAGAATGAGATACTGCATGAGGAAAAAAAAGTAGAGATGAATTTACTGATCCGTATGTGGATCAAACACTGACTGCGCTTGGCAGAAGTGCACATCTGACCATTACTGCATCCGGATTCAAGAAAACAAAGGGCAGAATATGGCATAGATTCCACTGCTCTGATCATGCACTGAAACCAGCTGATACTCTGCGGGTCTGAGGTTACAACATGTGGCTCTTCTAAAGAGCAGACTGCAACCTTGAGGGGTTTGGTTTGTTGTGCTTTTCAACTGAAATCTGACATGCATTACATGTGAACATTTGGAAGTCATATTGTTCATTATGCATTACATATAATTGCTTTAACTTTTATAGTATGCAGTCATTAAACTGACTTTCAAAATAATAGAGCACTTAACAAAACCGTTACTGACATGTGACCCAATAAAGATGAATGAGCGTGGTGTCTAACTATTTACAAACACTGTTTACTTTAGTGAAGATGCATACATCCCCTATTTTAATCAGTGCTGATGCTTGCCAATGGAAGGGGGGTACAGGAAGCAGGCCTTATTGTGATCTATGAACAGATATACACATATAAGTATAAATTATTTCTGGCACAGATTTGTTTTACTCAAGATTCTCTGAACAGCAGGGAGAGATCTGATATGTGAAACAGTAGGCCCCAGCCAATTAGTCTGTGACAGATAAGAACCTTTCCTTAATTTGTGCTTTGGGTTTATATGTGGTCTGTTCCTTCAGTGATTTCATGTTCCCCTCTGACTTCACTGAAATCCGATTTTTATCAGCTGGGATCCTGGCATTCTTTCCAGGTGCAGCAAAGAAATATCCCATTTGGAAAGAATGAAGTATGATATGTGGGCCTTGCTTCTGTCTTATGGGAAGGAATGCTTTTGTAGTTCTACTCCTCAAAAAATCTGTGAACAAGGAAACAAACTAATTTATTATACACACAAGTGTACCCTTTCAAAGCACCACAGGGGGACTCAACCAAGTAACATCCATTAATATCTGTAACAGCAGCAAGACTCAAGTATGCTGCTTTGGAAATTTGCCTTGCCAGAGTTGTGCAGAAAAGGTTCCTTTAAAAAAGTCAAGAAAAGTTTAGAAAATCTCCTACACCATTAATATTGTGCATTGCTTTTGATGTCTGTGCATTCCTGCATTCTCAAAGTCAAGAGAAGTGAAGTTTTTCAAAGACAATGTCCCCAAGGTACATAAAGACCTGTGGGGTATGTTAGATTGTTGAGATGGCAAATTCACTCCACACATTATAGTTCGTGCTCCAGATAGAGGAACTTCTAAAAATTTAGACTAGTGCTTGCATTATTCCATCACGTCAGCAAAAGCAGCACCTCACACTTTCCTCACTAAGAATTTAAAGGCATAAACCCAAATTTTCATTTACACCCACAGAAAAAGTAAAAAAGATTCCCATGTTTCTTTCCTTTGGATCTTGTGGCTGTGTACAGAAAGAACTAGGAAGGCTTTATCTTACATTATGGAAGTGGAAGAAGAAGGAAGGAAGGAAGAAAGAGGGAGCAACACTGCACATCTTCCAGGAGCTGAAGAGGAGGGATGACAGTCGGGAGCAGCTGGGAGTGAAGGGCAGTGGTTTTTCCCTTGGGCAAGAGCTCTGAGGGACGGCTCGTAGCTTCCACTGTTCCTCCAGTTTGGGAAAGATGCTAGACCTTGCCATCCTTGGGAGATTCCCTGATAGGAGAGCAGGTGGCTGTAGAGCATTAGTGGTCACAGGTGAATTGTGAGCTCACAAATGCCTGATAGTTGTACCTGGTTCTGAAAAGTCTCCGACCAAGAAAAACCAACTCATTTATTAGAGAGGCAGGAAGCAGCCCGGTGAAAAGGCTGTTCTAGTTAAACAGCTGTTACTGACCAACGGTCTGGCTTCCGTAGCCAGCAGGAATCCCCATTACTTCGGACCTCAGATCTGCTACTGAGGTATACAGTTTCTAGTACTTAAAGCAGAGCCATAGAATAATTTAAGTTGGAATGAACCACTGGATGTCATCCAGTTCAAGCCCTTGCTGAAAGTATGGTGAACTTTAAAATTAGATCAGGTTGTTCAGGGACTGTCCTGTCGAGTTTTGAGGATCTCTATGGACAGAAGTTGCGTGGCCCCTCTGGGCGACCCTTCCTGTCCTGATCCACCCTCATCATGAGCATCCAAGAGGTTCGGAGGATCTAGAAGACCTTATCTCTTACAGAAAGAAGATACTGCTGAGCAGCAGAGGGACCAGCTCCTGAGCCAGCCTGTTCCATGGGACTGGCAGTATTTCAACAAAGGGGACAGCTCTGAGGAACTGGATGCCAGCCCTTTCCATTTATTTTCGCCAGTGGGGACTAAGACAGGAAGATTCAGAATCATGCAGACCTGTGAGGACTCCACAGTCCCATTTTACACGCTCTTGTGGGTGTACAAGGAAGTACTCCCACAGTGATACTTCACATCACTACACTCAAGTGACCTCACCAGGTATGTCTGCAGAAGACCATCCCTTGTCCTCCCCTTCTCTACTCGCTTTCCACACAAAGCAATTCCTGAGTGTCGGGTGGCTGGAGGACCGTCCCCTGGGTGCGATAGAGATTATTGGCTCCACAGATGGAAGCAGCCTCAGTGACCTGGTATAGAAAATACTAGACCAAATGTTCTGGGAAGCAAGAACTGCTTTCTCATATACTTCAATCTTAAAGAAAAAATTAAAAGCCCTGGTGAAAAAAAAAAAAAGATTTACAGTTCTTTTTTGGTACAGTAGAGAAAGAATTCTTTTGGGGAACTTACAGGAGGAATTTTTTTCTTTCCTCTTGTTGTTGTTAACTTGATTCATGTGCATGAATCCTTAGAAGTCTCAGTCAAACTTCACACAAAAATTATTTCCAACAAAAGAGGTTCATGCTCCTGGATAGAAAACAAGTAAAACTCAGATTCAAATTTCTCTTTTACTTCTGTGACCTGGGGCAACTACTGCTGCCTTTATAAATACGCGTACTTCTCCGGTACTTGGTGATTGTTATTAATACAGTTTAGGGCAAGCGGTGATAAAGATCAATCCCCTACCTAGAACAGAAACATTAACTGCTTCTTTCATGCCTTCCATAGCGAGTGAGCAGCTACAGTTTCAAATGATCCCCAGATGTTTACTACTTCTTGTGCTCAAAAGCAGTTTAGGTTTTCTCCAGAGCAGCTGTGCCACGTTGGGTATTTCTGGTTACCCTGCAGACTTCAACCTCTTGTCCTCTGAAGAAAATGTAAAGGTCAAACAGAGAGCCTGTGTGGTATAGAAGTCCCCAGTGAAAAATAAACCCAAGGATGGTCTCTTACCATCAGCGAACTTAAGCTATGCCTCCGCATGCTAAACATTCAAGGAATTCCTACAGAGATGGGTATGTGAACATTACAGGCTTTTCACTTAATTACAGAAAGGTTTAATGGTTCCGGTAAAAGAATAATCACTGAGGTCTCTCACAAAACCCATGATATTTTTCTGGTTCTTTACAGCAATGTTTTCCTGTTTCTTTATTGTTACTCAGAGCTCAGACTTCTCCTCCCTAAGTCCTCCAGTCTGGAGTCCTCTCTTTATGTGGTCACAAATTTCTGCCAGTTTGGCCATTACTGGAATCCTTGTTCACTGTGTGCGTCAGCACGACTCCCTGCGATCGGGCCCACTTTCTCTTTTTGAGCTGAAATAGCCGGGGAGAGGGAGACAGGGCTGACCGTAGCTGCACACCGGGGGCAGAAAGGCCTTGTCTTAACTGTAGGAATCGATCATGATATTTGCTAACGGCAGGCCTGGGAATCACGATGTCAGATAACACTAATAAGCCACTGATAACAGCTGAGGAGTTACCTCCAACTTTAGCGAACATTTTCTAAGCTCATAGCCTGCTTCCAGAATCTCTGGTTATGCAGGCACAATAATGGCATGCATGGAAGTATAAAGAGATTAGCACTGTTTAACGGTTGGACTTGATGATCTTAAAGGTCCCTTCCAACCTCACTGATTCTATGATTCTAAAATAGATATAAGGGCCAGTGTGGCATAATGTGGATTTGGAAGATTTGGAATCCACATTTGGAATCAGGTGGTATCTATTATATATCTGGAATTAGGGATGCCTGTTCTTTTATTCTTGGTCTGGCCTCTGAACATAGTGTGCTCTGATTAAGTTCACGCTTTTCTGTCTCTGAGCTAAGTAAAGATTCAGAAAACTGGAGCAAACCAAACATCCTGATTATCTTTAAAAAAGAAGGGGGAAAACAGATATCTCAGGAAATTACAGTACAGACAACCTAATTGGACTATCTGGGAAAACATCTGGAAAAAAAATTATAATCAATTTACAGACACCTACAGTACTGTAAGCTGAAAAGCAAAGATTTATCAAACCTAAATGCTTACACAGCTTATTTTCCTTCATTTACAACTGGCATGGGGAAGAGTGGGAGGATTAAAATACATATCTGCATGGCATCACTAAGTTTTTCACACAGTCCAACATACAAGTCCCAAAGACAAACTGGGAGAGATGGTCAAGATGAAACAACAGCTGTACAGTTCTTTGAGGAAAGAAATACTCCCAAACTTGTAATCAGTAGTTCACTTGCAGACAAAGAGATACTAAACAGGAAGGTCTACCTTGTGTACGTGGTGTACATATGAAAGTATAATATTTTACAAGAGTAGCAAACAGTAATTACAATATTAATATTAATATACAAGGACAAAAAAATGCCTCTGGAAACATTTAATGTGACGGAATGGATTCTCTTCTTGAATTTAAAATATATTCTTTGTTGCTTTTTTTTTTAATTGTATTGTTTCTTCTTAGAATAAACACAGAAAAGTATGAATTAAACTTCCAAGTTTTACAGTTTACCATGTCAGCTGGTTCTGTGGTCAGGGAAACTTAAGTCCATTAAGGAAAATCCTATGAGTGATTGGCAAGCGATTGGTAATCAGGAACCACAGTAAGGATGAGTGATCACAACATTTTGCTTTTTACATATAGATTACTCTCTCATGCCCTAGAGAGTGACTGCAGTGAGGTACTCTACTCTTACACCATTGAAAAATGTTTTGGTTTAGAGATTAAATAGTGCTTATATTAGAAAGCTATACATTACACAAAGAGAAAATAAGTTGGCTACTAAACCTGGCCCTCATGAGCCTTTAAGAATTTTAATACCCAGGAGCAACAGTAAAAAGTTCACCTTGTCATATTACTGAAGGTAAACTGACCAGCTCACACCGCTATCCTGAAGAACTACAGTGGCTGCAGAACCTCTGAGATCTAAAATTGTTAATCTTAGATATTAATCTTAGATACACTACTTTCATATATATAATATAAATACCAAACACCGAAAGCTATACCTAATATCAGACATCTAGTATACTATATACAGTATGAACCTGTTACAAGACTAAAACTATCTTATGCTTTCATCTCTCCATCACTGATCTTTCAAAAATGCCAAATAATGAGGGGGTATAGTCCACTTAAATTGTGTGACAGAAAAATGAAACAAAGAAGATACTTCCTCCTTAGCTACTGCACACTTCATGTTTTCCCACACGCGTCCAGGGAAAGTCACTATGGAAAAATCAACCTTAAGCTGTTCAGCAGTGGCTGTATTCCCTGAATAGGACACTAAACAGTTTGTGTACTTGATCTTTACAATTGTGGCACTGAAAGAAACATCAAAACCAAACTCTAATTGGTAGCATTTACATAAATACATGAAAAATCTGGATGGATAAAGGAAAAAAAAGTCCTCCAAGTTAGAAAATGTTTATAACACTAATATGTACTGTTGCAAGCAAGAAACAGAAAGTGTGCTGCTAGGCTCAAAACACAATAAATAGCAAGATTAAGAATAATAAGAACAATTTTCATTCTACTTCTTTTTCCTTGGCACTTACCCTAATTAGTCCCTGATGATGTGAAGACTTACCTTTACTAATGCTTAGTCCCACTGGAAGCAATTAATGCTGATAAAACCAGATGCTTTCCAAAAGCTTTAAACAGATTATTATATTAAGAGCCCAACAATTTTGTCATTATTAACCAGGTAAGTAAAGACAGAAGAAGATCACGCCATACAGGGCATTGAAATTTTTTACCTTCTTGGTATGCACTGTTCCTTTCCTTCTCCTTTTGTGAGGAACACTACCCAGAGGATTTAGTGATGCATGAACAGCAGAGATGGAGAAAAAATACCCCAAATCATGGTAGGACTCAAAACCAATCTTGTACACCTGATATGGTCTGTATAACTTAGAGGATGTAATGAAAACCAAAAACCTCTGATCCTAATTTCAGGGCAATTATTCTCATTGAGCACTCAATTAACAGAGCTGGGCTCCTCTTTTTAATTAACGAGAAGCTGCCAATTTGGCTTAATTGGATCAGACCATATGGAAATTAAACACATATATTGTTAAAGTATTTCTTTCATACCAAATAGGCAGGCTTAAAATTGACTTCTTTGGTCACGTGCGATGGTCAAAATTAACCAAGTTGTTAAGCCTCTGTAGGAACAGAACCAAAATACTATCTGAATGGTATTTTGGACATTCTCCATGATCATGGTATGTTCTGTGAGGCTTCCACTGTCTTTACTGTGTTAGAGGAAAGCTGGTTGAATTTGGGTGTTGTCAGATTGACTTACAGTTACATTACCTTACATACAATCTAACTGCTGGTGCTCAGCTTCCACTCGGCATCTAGTTTCGGTTAGCCCTGCGCTCTGTCCTTCCTACTGCATCAGTGGTGTTATTTAGACAATGGAATTCTGTGGTTTTTTAGTATTTGCCCAAGGGACCTTTAAATTTCAATATTACAACAGCATCCATGGAAAGTATTCTGCAGTGTACTGAAATAATTTGGCCTTGCTATCTTTGCTGATACTGAAAACGTAGTAGGATGGCCCTTGCACACAATAATGCGTTCCCACAGTCGGAGCAGGAAGGCTTGAATAAGACTGTTTTTAACACAGCACAACTCTTCCAATCAGTATCCTGGCTCAACATAAAGCTACTCTTTATTCTAGTGCTAAAATATTACACAGGCAAACATTTAATTATGAACAGAACAGTACCTAGTTCATATGTGAAACATTTTCATCTGTTAGCATATAAATGTTAATAAATGTTAATAATCTATTAATACTGGATTGATAGTCATAAATTTGTTCAAATTGAACTGCATTCACTTATTCAATTATTCCCGATCATATACAATTTTTCTTTCAGGGCAAAATCACATTACTTACTGATAGATTTCACTCGGCTTGTCAAAAGCAGGTGGGAAGGCTCTGACACACATACACCCCAGACAGGTCTTCCAATGTAAAGAGGCCCATCTTCCCTGCTGAGAAAGCTGAAAAAAAATAATAAAGTGCATAGTTAATTCTCCATTTGTTTGGGAAAAGGCACATGTGTAAGTCTAAGAATTAAATATAAATTGGGATATCTCTTCCATAGCCCTGAAATGGAATTGTGAAAGAGACACTAAAATGTCCGTCTTAGAACTATGCTGACAATTTGGTATTGTGGCTTGCTGAGAAAAGCTGGAAAGCAATTTCATTAGTAATTTCCACACTGTTTCTCCTGCTTGTGATTCACTTTATTTCAAGTTTTCTTTCACCTTTTTGCTTTAACACTTCAAAATAAATCTTTCATTTACGGATTTCCATTTATTTCCCTTCTTTTGCCTGTTTCATCTTCCTCCCATTTTAGCTCATGGGAAATCAATTTTCAAAATTAACTAGATGGCTATAGAGGAGAAAGATATGAACACAGAGAAAAACACATATAATAACTGCAAAAATATTTTTTAACTTTAAGAATTGCAGAAATATCCTCAACATTTTAAAATACACTTCATTGATGGGGATCCTACTTTAGAAAGGAAGTCTATTGTCAGTTATTAGGATTTTTCTCCAAAATATTGATCATCTCAATTATAATTACTTATGGGACCACCTGGTTATTGCAACATCAAGGATTTCCCCAAGTCCTCACAAGCTAAGTCGTCTTAAAAACAAGAACAACTTAATTTACAGAACTGTGTAGGCCACCCAATGAGGACATCCAGAGAAGTATAAGAGAAACGAGCTTCCAGTCACACACCTTCTTAGGATTAACTGGCTAGTAAAAGTCGCAAGGCAGCAATCAAGAGTCCTTTCCTGCTCCTGAGAATACATGACACCCATGGCTCTCTGTAGGAATTAAGATACAAGGCCTTCATTCACCCTTCAAGCAGATACGGCACCAGCACACCTTGAAGTGGCCATGACCAGAATGGGACTTAATTGTATGCATATAATTAAAAACGGATTTATGGACTTCCCAGAACAGGACCAGGTTCCAACAAAATATCCTTCTGTCTGCCCATCACCAGGAAAGAAGATTACAACTCTCAGATGTTATTAAAGCTGACAAGACTGTGGGGCTTTTACATTTTTTTTTTCATGTTCAAAATAATTCAGGTGTCTTTTTTAGGTATTACTTTTGTATAGATCACCTTGGTTTTTCCATCTGAATTCTCAATGAGAATGCAGCTGCAGTGTGACCTCAACCTTTTATTTATTTTATTTTATTTTAATTTTTATTACTTACCACAGATTTTAAGATAGGAAATAATAGCAAACTTATTGGTCTTAAAGACCATTGCTAGTGGAACACATTTTAACTGGGGTATAGCTGTCAGTATGTCTGTGACGTAATTCCCCATAATTGAAAGTCAGCCAGAGAGCCTACTTACTCAAAGCAAAATAATGGTTAGGGCAAATGGCCTGGGATCTGTAAAATCTACTGTTTCTAAAATTAATCTCCTTTACGAAAGAAGGTTATGAGGATTATACACCTGGGGAAGTTGCAAAGAACACTATATTATAGTTAGCTAAAATGGACCAAACTCTTTCCTCCTGAAAACTTCAAAAGCAGTGGGTTTGGCCTGCCGCAGCTGGCGGGTGAGCGGGTAGCAGATCTCAGGGACACTCCATGCAGCATTGCCCTAGGTTATAACTGTGTAATTGGTAGTGAAACAGCTTTAGGAAGCATTACAGTAAAATGACAGGCTTGTACCTTCGCAATATTGGGACTTTCTAGCACAGTCTGGCCTATCTCTGTGAGTAGGTTTGAAACCATTTGGGCACGTTCAGTGGTAAAGTAACAGAGTCTACAAATCACTCCATTATGCTGCCCACCCACCCAACCATCCCCTAAAATACAAACGGGCAACAAGTGCAGACACTCTCCTGAGACTCCTGATCTGTGCAAACCAAAATCAGCTCGTAAGGACAGACAAAACTACAGCTGAACGGTAACACACTCTCTTTCCCCCTTTCTTCGATTTCAAACCACGGCACTTTCTTGTGCAGCCCTGTTGAAATCGTAAGCACCAAGCACACAATTTTAGAGTGTGTAGAAAGAATGAGGAATTGTGGTTTGTGTCCTTTACATGAGATGCACAGTAGAAAAATAGGAGACCTGCTCTTTTGTAGTCAGATAAATTTTTAATCCATCTGTGATAACTGCCTCTCATCAAAGTATACCCGATTTAACCCTTTTCCTAAAATGTATAGGTTTCTAAAATAGGAATTAGAAAGAGTTGAAGGACCACAAAGGTATTTCTCTTTCATTCTTCATGAAATGCTCTGCATGCAAAGCCACTTAATTGTATTTCAGCATCTTCTTCTACAAGATAGAGGTTTTACTTTCTTAAAATGTTGTTCACTGAACACCTTCACAAATCTCAGGATTTTAAAGGCAGACATTTTTCTTCCATGTAGAGAAGAGTGTAAGCGCCACCAGACAATACTGAGATCACACATAGATCCTGACTGATACCAATACACACACACATGTATACGGTTCATGTTCTTGTAGTGCCTTGTCACACACCTCAGGAATGAAGGCCCCGTTCAGTGAAAGGCTGTGGATAAAATGAGCGTGACCTACAGCAGCAACGACAGGGCCTGTGCCCTATGCAATTGCAGTCAGAAGGGTTGAAAGCTGAGCAAACAGAAAAAACGTGGTGGAGATGGGCAAGGTGATTGCAAAATACAATAAACAGGGCTCAACAGAAAGCAGAAAAGTAGAAAGTTCAGCTTGTCCTTATACGATTCAAGCTGCCTTTGCAAGCGAACACGCGTTCTACTAATAGAAATAAAGATCTCCGCTGACAGTGTTTTACATGAAACTGGAGGATAAGCAGTTATTTAAGACAGAAATAAAATGAGTGCACGAAGCACTTTGCAGAAGCTCATGCAATCCACTGCAACAGTTTTGGCTTACTCAACACTTTGAACATTTCAGCAGAAGTTAACCCAGCTCAAGAATCCTTGAAATTGGCTTTTGTTTGTCACCCATAGATTATCTACTCTCATGACCCCTCCTTCCTTTCTGCACTCCCTTCTTTTAATATTATTCATGATTTGTCAGCAGTCAAGAAATTCCTCTGGGTTTCAGTGATGAAGTGCTTCATTTGGACTAATTGTTTCATTTACTTTAAAAGAACAAAGAAATATGTCAAAGCACATTTATTCTTTTGAGGCCACTTTTGGCTATCTGTTTACAGTCGTTACGATTTTTGGAACTGAAAATCGAAGATTTAACTTTCAAAAATGTTTTAAGTCAAAGCAGCACACACTATAGATATTATGGAGACACAGTGAATTGCGCATCAAAGTTTTTGCATTTGGGCCACCACACATTTCACCTTAAGAGGATTAATTCTCCCAGATTGCCCTGACAGATCTCAGATCTACGAGACATCACTGAACTGGGGCTCTTCATCTTCTGCTCCCCAAGCAAACGAGATTCACACAGCAATGTCTGATGGAAATGGAGTAGAGGGTAAAAGCAGAAGAGAAAAAAATAGGATAAACCAGCACAGGAGAACTATAACATCAGAACAACGAAAAGAGGCAGGAATCTGGGGATGGAAATGGGACCAAAACAATACTATGTGGAAATATTGTCAGTAGACAGGAGGGTGAAACAGTCGTTGAGTAGGCAGACTCTCACAGGACTTCGGGCCCATTTCCTGAAGGGAAACTCAGATTACAATGTCTTACAGAGCAAAATCCCCATTAAAATTAAGTTTTCGTTCCCAAATTGTGTTCAGGGACAACTGACCTATGTGTCAGCCTTGTCAATCATCTCCAACTGGTCTGATGGGAAATTTTACGCTGTATGTTCACCCGATACTGTGCGTCATGGGTTGTAGGAATAGGGTTCAGATCGAGCATGCTCTGTTTGTCCAAAAATAAAAGCGAAAATCACTGTTTAAAAGTGTACTTTTCCTTCGGCTGTACCTGGACTGCTATCCATTTAACTGGTCTCTCATCTCCCATCCTTTTGTGGCTAACATTTCTACCAAGAGAATGTAATGTACCTTTTTATTATGGACATTTATGGCATTACTTCCTTATTATATCAGTACTCAATAATACAAAGAATGTTAACAGCCATTTGAACTAAACCATTTGCATGTTTCTGCACACTACACAGCTGTTAAGGGAATACAAAATAAACCTCTGTATCATACTTTCTTAAGGTGAACTTCTTGCCTCACTGACAAGCCACCTGTGATCCCAATTCTGTGTTATATTATAGGCTTTTGTGCAAGACTGAAAAGAGTTAGTTTGGTGCTACAGCTGATTAAACCTGAGACAAGTACAATAAATAAAGGAAAAAAGACTTAATTTTCAGCGTTTACAATTGTGGTGTGTACCTTGATACCATACGCAGATTAAATTTAATGGCTTTTATTTATTCTTTTCCTTTATGGACAAACCAATTAACGCTATTGTGTGAACATACTCTACTTGCCCACCGTGTCCAGTCTACTGAAGAAACCCAGTTCCCATTATTTTGATGTACCACCCTAGCATGATCTCTAGTACATAGTATCTTCAGACAATGCGTGCGGTGGAGTCTGCGGCAGCTGTTAAACCAGTATTTAGTTCACTGATGCGAGACACCAAATTGAAAGAGATTGACTTAGCGTCCTGGGCATTCCTCCAGCCATAAAATGTGACACACTGTGCCTACTTAAGGATTGCAGTCTGGAGGAGTGATAAGTTAAGGGGGAAGATGTACCATTGCTATCAGCTCTTTTGTGCAATAAAACCCATGTTCAAGTAGTGGTGCCTGTGTACAGCATATTTAAACCATTATTCTTTTGGTTGGAGCAACTTTAGAACGCTTGTTCCAATGCCAATGTTTGGTGCCTTCTGGGAGATTTTTTTCAAGGACATTATGAAGTGGAAAAAGTTGACACATTAATCCACAGCTACACCTGAGATAAAGCAGCTCAGCAGTTTGTCGATGCAGCTGGTTATATGCACAGTTACACATGTGGCTGTGTCCTCTGAAATTCAGCTGCAAAGTTTTCAGTGATACGGCCACATTTTCCCCTGTTTAGTACTCACCAACTTTAAGATTTCTTATTTGTTGTCTGTCAGACTGATACTTCAAAACAGAAGACACTTAAATTTTAAATGGAATTACACTGAGAATTTGCCTGTGACACTAAAGAACAGACTCGTTCATTTGACATTTTTCTTTATGCAGACCAGAAATAAATACTGTACCTGCACTTTGTGTCAGGTGCTTGGGCACAGTTGTATAAATGTTGCTTCTCCTCATCTTGAAGCCAAACAGATTGTAATTTTTGTCTTAGCACTTGAACAAACTTGAGGAAAAGCTCTCATACAAAAGTTCTCCTACAAGCATTCCCATTTTTTCCTGGGAATTCACAGTCAACTTGTCTTTCATAAACCATTCAAGCTGTATAAGGAGCTGTATAAAGACTTGAGCTGAAGCAAGGAGCAAAGAGGATTCTGACGCCGTAAGATAAATGGAACGGAGCTGTCCTGGCTCCCTCCTGTAGCCACAGGAAGACCTTAGATAATCTCCTGCAGCAGACACCCAGCCCTCAGATGGCCAAGAGCAGGTGAGGCAAGTGCCATACAAGAGCAGCCCTTCCTCACTTCTCATGTGATTAGCTGAAACTTTAGTGCCTGTCCCCAGTCTATTCTAAATGTAGCGATGCATAGGAAGCCAACAGTTAGATTTGAATGTTAGTCTGATTTCAAGTTTATAGTTAATACTGAATTAAAAACTGTTCTGATTTGCTAATGTATCATTTTCTATAAAACCTGTTTATGTTTCAAAAGGGATGTATGTCTTAATTCTCAACTCTAATATTAAAGAAGTACCTTGCACGGATTAAGAAACAAACAGCTGATACTGATGATGGTAGGACCAAAAAGAAATTCCAGGACTCAAGTATAACATCATGTCTCCAGCAGCAGCCTAGCACCCTCCTTGATTCTGGGCCTGCTGGCCAGTCTGAAGGTTTCTCCACAGGGCAGAGGAGGAAAGATTATTGAGGACATAAATCATCTTCTTCCCCCAGAGTACGGCCCATAAAGTCTACTTATTGCAAAGTGAGTTCTGTGGAGACAGATTCTGTAACACCACCATGTTTTCAAAAAGCATTTACTAGAAGTCCATGGCTGAAATCCAGGACTGCAGTTCAAGACCACATTTACAGGCATCTGAGAGGCATTGCATCCACCATGCCAAGCAACCCATCTAGAGGAATGAAGGCTAATTCCTCCAACAGACCACCAGCTTTGTAACCTATTAACTCTCCCACACCACCCCTTCCTTCCTGCCTTCTACTATTCCATATTCCCATATGCAAGGAAATACTGAACTTTTGCTCTCTTTCACTTCTCTAGCTTCATACTGTCCACCACCTTGCTATCATCAGGTTTTTTCAAGGCAGCTCCCTCAGATGAACAACCTTTTTCTGACAAGAGTAGAACCAAGAAAGAAACCAAGAAAGAGCCTGAGCCTTTCCTGGTAAGACGTGCTTGTCCCATCTCAAAACCTGGCTGAGCACAAGGTTTTCCCTTTGATTTTTCATTCACGTTACTCTCATAGTTTCAAACACGCGATTTTTGGTAATCCAGTACATTACACCTTTTGTGCAACTTTTGCTCCAAGTCAATAGGTTTTGTTTCTTTTCCAATTTCAGCCTTTATTCCCGCCTCTTTTGTTTCTGTCTTTATAGACAAGTAAAGAGTTTCCCTTCACTACAGTTTGTCACTGTTTTTCTCTTCCTTCTTTTTTGTCTTTTGTACAGCCTGACTCTTCATGTTGTTGTCCTTTGATTGCACACTATAGCTCCCTTCCTGGAATATTTGCAATGCTTTGATCATTCTCTTCTCTCCCCTCATTATTCTGTTCCTCAATTGGGAAAGACATATTAACACCAGAAGCTTTCCATTCTAGGTACGAAGGCAACTTTCTTCATGGAGACACTGTCTATCTGTCCAGTTTTACATTTTGCCTTGTTATTGATATTAAATTGACAATGAACGTTGACTACTTATGGAAACTGGGGCCATAATTCTCACCATAAAACATTTACTGGAGTAAACTCAACCTGGCAAACAAATTGATATATACAAGGGGAAAAATATAAAAGCTATCAGCGGGGCACAGGTTTATTTTATGCAGATGTACAGTTTGCATATTATGGGACTCAAGAGCACTCAAGATTCCAATAACTTCTTTTTTTGCTTGACCAATTTTCTTCATTACTTACAGGTCCCTGCAGAATTCAGAGCTGTTATTACAAACATATACATTACAGAAGGAACACAGCCTGACATGCATAGCTTTTTAATAAAGTTTTCATCAGCTGCTTTTACTGACATTTTTTCATTTCTCTTACGCCCTGCCTTTAATGTCTCAGTCTTCATTTGATACTGTAAAACAAAAGGAGCAGAATATTACCACAGAATGTGTTCATGGCTGAATATAAAAATAATCACACAATGCACTTGAAGCATGAAGACTCTGTCGGCAATTTCCGTTCCTGTTTGCATATGCAATCTATGCATCTGGATTGGAAAAGTTATAGTCTTTTCCTATATCAGATTAACACGCCCAAAAAAAGCATTCTCAAAGCTTAAATTCATAAGTGAAAATAATCTGTATTGAGTTTTAAGTCTGACATTCAAAAGTAAGTATGAATACTTGTGCAAAGAATTTTGTGAAATCCTCCAAGACCTGCACTTGTGAAACTGCACACCACAAGCTGATGTTCAAAACTCACTCCACCTCGAATTCTTTAGCCAAAGTGTCTTTTTATCGCTGAGGAGAGATTGGGATGTTCTCAGTTTTAATTATTTGAGACAATAGAGTTGGAAAAAGAAAAAAAGCTATGCTCTATCCTGCCACAGATGTCAATAAAGTGAGTACCTGACGGTTGTCAACTCAGGTCCCCATCAGGACCTGAGGCAAGTTTATTCTAGCTCTAAGGCCCAGCTCTGACTCATACCACAGACACATCTTTTAGGTGTGGCTACATTTACTAACGAGTGATCTGTACCCAAAATCAGATTGCTTGTCATGATCCAAACATTTAAAGAAAAGTGAAAAACCCCTGCTAATTTTCTGTCAGTAGTATCCCTGTCAGTCAACCTTTCCCAGCAGAAAAGAGGTTGAAAGAATTGTAGTACATTGTTTCTAGATGTTTTCTTCTTTGGTGTGGGGTATAACTTGTGTCCCCTCTTCAACATGAGATGCTTCGTGATACAAAGGGAAGAGAGTGAAGCTTCACACTCTGTGGACACAGGAGGTGGAAAGTAAGCTTACAGTGGGATCGCATTAGTAGGCAAATACACCTCTACCCACTTCAGTGGATTTCTATCAAGGATCATTCTTACTAAACCTCTCTTTTTCTTAGCTTTCAGCTTAGCTCTGATGCACGGGGTTGGCTTTGTCCCAGCTACGCTCTACCTCCGGCAGTTATGATTGATGAGGGATTCGGATTCATGACCCCTTTCCTTGCATTTGAAATAGGCTACAACATTCTGGGCAAATCTGTTTAAATTTTTCCATCCCCATAAATAAAATACCAGCAGACACCATGAAATCTGACCTGCCTCAGCTCAGATCTGATACCCACCACTGATGGATGCACTGCTCACAGCACTGCCAGAGGAGGGGTACGTGGAAGGGTTCTGAACAGCTTTACAGATTGAAATGTCAGTGCCAGCATGTCTCAAAAAAAATCTCAAAACTTGATTGTTGATGCAGTAAATCTGAGAAGATGTATCCAACAACAGCACAAAACGAAGAAATACTCTGAAGGGCGGGGGAAGCTGGGAGAAAAAAAAAGAGGCTAAAAAGTTTGGAGTTGGTGTGCACTGTTATGAATATTGCCTAATTTTTTTTGTCAAGAGCTCTGCAGTCATAGATCATGCAGGATGCTTAGTCTCACATCTATAATAGTGAGGGAACACATCCAGAATTAGTCAGAGAGTCTGTCAACTAAAATGATTCCCAAATGGTGCGATACCTTGCAACCTGGCAAAGAAACCTGCTGCCTCCAGATACTCCTTTTCGCATCTGGTGGTGCAGTGCTTCTGAGCGTGTGCTTGTGCATTCCCACTCACAAGGACAGGATATTACCCATCCTCCTACATCCTCCAAAGCAAAATACAAATAATATGTTACCAAGGATGGGACTCTTGAGGAGTGTGTTCATGTCACTGGAGTACTTCAACAGAATTACAGCTTTACATTCCTCCTGGCTCTGGCTGTACCGCACAACATTCACAGGGCAAAGGAGGAAGGTGCTGAAATTCAAAATAAATCACCTGAAAATTCAGAAGTGCTACGTTTCTTAGAGCAGCAAATCATGCCAAAAGCTGTGTGAAGTTGTCCCACCATAAAGAGGATGAGAAAGGTCTGAAAATTTGTCTTCATCACTGGCAAATTCTAACTGATGATCAGGACGTTATTAGCACACACCCATATGTACTTTGGGAGTGAAATTCAGTAGCAGATCATCACGTTGAGGCCATTGTTGTTTGTTAAATCTTGCTTCCTTTAATTTAAATTCCCTTTCTTCCTGGTATTTCTATACCAGTGGCATTTTAGTGCAAGTACCATGAAAAGGACAGCAGAGTGTAAGGTCTAAAGGAACCGCTCTGACTTCTGCCGGGTAGCACGATTCTGAGCTGGCCCTCACAGGCCAGGCAAGATACCTGTGAGCAACCTGCAGGCTGCGTTTCCCACCCTGACTCCCATCACTTGTGACGCTAATGACAACGCCAAGCTTTCCTCTTTAGATCATGTAAAAAACAATGGATGCATTCTATACCTGAAAACAGTTAAATCATACCAATATGCAAAGAACCACTTAGAAATACCTTAGAATAGTTATTTAGGCAACCTATGACTGAACGCTTACTTATCTCCAAGAAGAACTCCAAGAAGAATGGAGAAATATAACTTGCCTCCCTGATTGGTTCTCCACAGATCTTTGTCTTCTATCCCTACCCTAATTTTAGCAATTAATGAAGTCAACATAAGTCTTCCCATTGATTTCAGTGGTCTCCAGCAGAAGGCTCCAGACCTGCCTCTGGGAGCTGCTTCCAGTCCTCTCACCTAAAGGCAATCTGTTAGGTTTGCAGCATTACATATTACATATACCACCACGTCTGACAGTCTACCTGGAGGGGGGCAGAAAGGCTGTAATTTAGTATTTTAAGGTATATTATGTTCATTAAATGATGTGTGTACATTAACTGAATGTAGAAGTTAAGAGAAAATATTTTTTATATAATAGAGTACAGTATAAACTAGTGAGAAATAAAGAAATGTTTGTCACCACATCATAACAAAATATTCTCACATCTACACATGCCCCTGGAGAATTGTTAACTCGTGCTCTGTCTGATGGACGTCTACCAACAGTGGGCTTTGTTGTCTGAGGTGACTCACCTGGAATTAGTTAATGCTTCTAAATGAAGCCAAGGAATGTTAACGTTTTAAAGAACTCAGTGATACAATAAACCCTTACGCTGGATTTATAGTATTGGCATCATATTTAATTTTAGTATCTGTAATGTTTTTCCACTTTACATGTAGAGAAGTGGCAGAGGGGTTACAATTAAATTCTAGAACATCCCTACACTACTACTAGAACTTCTTTTTCCTCTTCTAGGCCCAAAGCTAAAACTACTTTGTTTTCTGTACTGATTTACCGTTACCTCAGGATAAACAGATATGTTGCTTTGGATCAGTCCACAAGTGCAAACTACCTTTTGTAAATAAGCATTCTAGAATATTAAGTCATAAAATACTCTACTTCCTTGTACATTACCATATCACCTCCCTTACATTACTCACCTTACCGATTATGTATCTATATATACTCACTAACCACTTACACATATAATCATTTGCTTTATTGTAACTATGATGCAAATTGAAGCAAGGCAGACAGCTCTCCACCACTACGAATGTATTCTTCCATAAGGTTTCAAATCCCTGCATGTAGGATCTCAAGAGTCTCTGACCCTTGGAAACTATTTTATTAGGCAGCCAGAATTTTCAGACCTTTTTCTCCTCAAAAGAAAACAACAAATTCAAACTCAAGCCTGGTGTATTTTTTAGATCAAAAATAACAGAACAATAAATCAGTAAAACACTAAGATTAGTACCTAAATGTTACAGAAATACTTCCTTTTTCCCTGGCTTTTTTTCTTTTCCCCATTTGAAGGAACTTCACCCAGTGTAATTCTTTTCAATCTGGAGCAGAACAAGATTTTCCCTACTATGTAACAACTAAGAAGCCTATCCAATTAATGAGGCCTCTGTGAGACGTGTCAGGGTTTATCTGCTGGTTATCATGGAGGGCAGTGATGCTGATGGAATGTGAGCACAGGTCCTGCCACTCTGACCGCAGTGCCTTTCCAGACCTCGTCCCGAATGGAAACAAAAACCAGTTGTGACCATCAGAAACCTGATTAATCGAGAGTGGCATTCTGAGCCTGATGCTGGTGACCCAATGACTGGGAATTGCCCTGGAGGCTTAAAGTCTCGTGTCCTTCCCAGGGTAGCAGTCACACTTATAACAAAACTGCCTAGTTAAATTACATTAGTCAACTACTGTTTACAAATTTCAGGATCACATACAGTCTGCCCATTGTTTGGCACAGATAAACACAATCAACCCTGGCATTTGAAGCTGCTGACAGATTGCCAGCCACTGGTGCAGATGGTGTCAGCACAAGAGCGCTAATTACCGATGACATTAATGATGAGGTAACCTGTCTCTCTTCAGCTAATAAACAGATGGAATGTGTTTCCCATTAATTTTTTTTTCAGATAACAAATTGTTTAGCTTTAATGGTAGAGAGCAACAAAGCCAAATTATCTGTTCTTTGGAGAAATTTGTTTTCTGCTAATTGCTCTAAACAATCAATAACAGAATTACAACTGGCATTGTCCCACTGGGAACAGAAGCAGAGAAGTCAAAGTCAATTAGCTTCCTACAGTACGATGCACTCAGATGGAAAGAGTCATTACAACAGAGTGTAAAAGTCAAACTATAAAGTATGCAGTTCCATGAACAAAGCAGACTTGGATGGAAAATCTAACAGAGGGCTTTTACATACCTGTCAATTCTTCATATATCACTGCAGTTTCCAGTTTCTCTTTAGATGTTTCCAAAAAAGGGTAAAAGAGAGGTAAGATGACATCCTTGGATCTTAGAAGGTTCTGCGTTTTAGGAGCGCACTAAGGCCGTAAGACTTCAGAAGTCATGGATGAGAAATGTCCTATCTACAGAATAAAAAGAACAAATGACCAGCTCAGTTTTCTGTTAATGTTGTGTTAGTACAAATATGATAAATTTAGAAAAGCTGAGGACTCCATAGTGGCTAGTGAAATATCATGCAAGTAGGCAAAATAGTTGACATAGTTGATGTCCCAGCCTTTTACCCACTACGGTGTGGAGAATCGGGGGCAAGGAATAAAAAGGGGCAACTGTTGTTGCCACATGATCAGTGCTTAGTACAACAGCAATGCTTCAAGTGAGGAGACAACTTCATCGGGACTGGGAGTCCCTGCCTGGTGTAAGCATCAGACACCAGCCGTGTGCCGAACAACTGCAGCGTCCATCCTCTCAGAGGCAGGACTTCAAGCCCTTGCTGAGTCCCTGAAAGTCCTGAGAAGAAGTCATATTCTTGCGTCTTGCAGGGCCGTGACTCTTGGCCTTTCCAAACAGTGCCTCGCACCAAAGCCAAGAGCCTGACCAGGAGGAAGCAGCCGAGAGGCAGTGTCCCCCACTCTCTCACATGCTAGCCAGCTAGCAGTCTCTTGTCCCTGTATGCACAGAAACCCCTGCCGTCCTGCTCTGGGCAGGGCTGCTGCACAAAAAAGTCGTGATATCCTGTTTCAAAATTGAGAAATGGTGATGCGTATTCCTGCATATATCCCCATTTCCCCCACCATGGGTTTATGATACAACAGAAAGCATATAGAGAGAGATATATATGCATACACACTGACTATTAAGGTTGAATATTTTAACTAATAGCAATGGGATCAAAGAAGCAACCATGTAGCAAGGCCAAGTCACCTTCCCTGGAGGTATTTAAAAGAAGTGCAGACGAGGTGCTTAGGGATATGGTTTAGTGGTGGACTTGGCAGTGTTAGGTTTACAGTTGGACTCATTTAGAATAGAATCATTTAGGTCTTTTCCAACCTAAATGATTCTATGACTCTATGACCATCCATATCAGAAAAAAATTCAAGCACACAAGATACAGGCATATTCTGCTAGAATAATTTCTGCGTTATCTGATTTTCCTCAAATGCATGGAGCTTTAGATTTCCTTTTATTTTTTAAACATTATTCATGGACTATTTGTTAGTTCCAGTGCATTCATTAAAAAAGGAACATTTTAACACACTTTGCGTTGAACAGAAGTCACTTTGTGTGTTGGAAAAGTCAAGTCCACATTATTTCACATTAACTCCTTGCACCCCAGAGTTTCTCATCAGTGAAAAGCTTAGTAGCGTATATTTTGCCCTGGAAAACTGAAATAATAGAACTTTACAAGAACCCTTGACTGATTTAACATCTCTCTTGGGCTGAGCTCCTGACTCGTCTAGTAAGGAGTAGCTAAAGAGCCAAAGTGCTCTTGCACAGGCTACTTGAATCCAGCGCTTGTTCCCCCCAGATCATTCCATCAGGACACTTTCCTGCATGCTTTTATTTTTCTACAGCAATGTCTCTAATTTTATACAGGGTAAAAATTGCTGGCCACCCAAGGTCTTAATAGACTGAGCAATGTTTTCAGCAGTGATGTAATGTTGTATTTGAAAACACATCACCTCCCCACTTTCTGCTTGACGCTGTCGCACACAAAGGAGTCAACTGACTTTCTCATGCAAGCACAATTGCAAAGGCATCCAAAACTTTTGTTAAAGGCCACCTACTTTTTACATGAGTTACCAGAAACAACACAGTTGTTTCACTATTTAGAAGTGACTAACAATGAATGGCTGTTCTGGGCTGGGAAAGGTTTACATACATCCTCACAGCTCTCTTTATTCAGAGCTTGTAAATAACAACAGCATACAAGCCCTACAGCCACTCATTTAGCACCACGTCGTGACTCCCTCCGTTTCTTTCCATTTGCCTCAAGCAAAGTCAAGTTCTGGTGACCTTTTTTGGCCAATATATATGAAATTGGTTCTTGTGACCTCGGTACTGTTTTGTACAAAGCATTAAATTTCTTGTACAAAGCATTAAATTTCTTGTACAAAGCAAATGGTACAGTCTGTTGACCATGAAATTCCTATGACTGGGCTTAAGTTGGTTTGTCTATGCATTGCTGAATAATTAACTGTGGGACTAAGTTTTGTTGAAAAGGAAAACAAATGTTTTGTTTAGTTTTTGTTGCAAAACACTGCTAATTCAGGGGCTATTCTGCCGCTAAGCAGAAAAAGGAAATCTTTAAGCAATGAAAACAATTATGATATTTAACAGTTCTCAGTTCTTCTTCTTAGCAAGGATCCTTGTAAAATGAAAACAACATCCCTTTATGGCTATATGCGCAACAACAATTAGTAAAGCCACCTGTCACATGCTATATTTTCCTACACAAAAGAACACATGTGGTGGTTAAAACAGATACTTGATACAGAAGGCAACATCTCTCTTATATAGACTCTGCTTACAAAGCCACTTACGAAATTTTAAAAATGGCTCTGAATGCCTTGCTTACTTTTCCAGCCGAGATGTTTTCTTCCTGTGCTAACGCAAGACAGATTTCCACAGAACGCCAGCGGAGTGCTAACATTTGTTCTCTACAACATACCCCTCTACAGATGAGACCAAATTCTGCTTTCCTTCTCATTTTGGCAACTTCTGTGGAAGTAACAGTTGCACAGTGTCATTCCGAATCACAAGTTTTGCTTACATAGAATATCTCTCATGTTAGCCTGCTTTTCTTCCTTAACACTGGAATCCTCACACCTTATTATATACGCAGGGTGGGTATCAAACAAAACCTAAGTCAGCTCTTACCATGAAACTTTTGTTTTCCCTTCACACACATGGAGCACTCCTGAAGCGTTTATACAAATGAAAGGAAATCTTCTATCACACTCTTTGCTCATCTGGGCCACCTAAAATGCAAAGTGCAAAATTAAATTCCTACAAACGGTAAAACAGTTTATTTCTCCTTCTGCACTCCGCTGCACTTCACCATGCACACAATGTGGTAATTGCTTTTGCTTGACTTGTTCAAACAGCCACTTTCATGACGTGACAGCTAGGGCACTAATATATTTATGCCCTTTGTAATCGGCCAGCACTGCTTGTAATTAGGTGCAAAGTTAATTAAGTGCAATACATCTAATAACTGCCTGCCAGTAATTGTAAAGTTTGATTTAGCACATGAACTGTCAAGGTGTCAGAATGGTGTGCTAAAAAATAAGTTGCTAACAGAAAAACAATCCTGCCACAAGCCAGAAAAAAGCACTGTGACAGTGAGTCAGTCGAGAAAAGGGAAAGATACTCACTACTTCCGACACTAGGAAATGACCTCACCTGCATGTTGATAAGTTGTATCTCGCTTTATTGAACAACAAATTGAAATACATTTTTACTTACCAACCATTGTCTTCTCTTATAGACAACCCTTCCCTTTAAAAGCTATACATATGGTATAGAATTGTTTAAGTCTGCAAATGTCAGTCAGGTAACAGATTTAATTAAAAAAAAAAATGCGTAAAGGTGGTTATAAAAAAAACCAAAGCATCCCAGAGAGCCACATTTCATGTTTAGGGACTTAGTTTTGCTTGTTTCCTTATTGCACAAAATACAGCTTTTTTCCTTTTGAACATAAAAGAACTTTGTTTTCTTTAGTTAATTTCTACTTTAGTTAATTTCACGATTTCAGCTCTTCATCTGGGAAAAAACCCATGTTGTTCACGATTTTGTTCACTACAGGGTATCCTTTCTCCAAACCACAGTTTCAAACTACTTGTGTTTTTAAATGATATTTCAGTTTTCTTTAAAACCAGCTCCTCTCCTAATGATCGATCACGCCTTCTCCATGAGCACATTGTGAGTTTTCCAACTTCATATTCCTCTTTCTTAAATTCAACTTTGATTCGCTCAAATGTTCCTTTCACCTCCATCCCTCTATGGCATGAACTGTAAAATGTTCTTTTCTTCATACTCGGCAGTCAGGGCAGGTTTGAGCAAAAGCACAGCTGGTCAGTGGGGAAAAAGAAAAGAAAAAGAACAAATGACACACATTGTATACATAGAATAATTCAGGACTAGCTGTACATCAGATTAGAAGGGGCAGTGTACCATCACAGCACAACATACGTGCACCGTTCAATAATACTTTGATTATTAACACACTCATGGATGTACAAAGCTCAGAAAATGACACCTGTAAGACATCAAGAGGGAAAACGTGCTCCTCCGAAGCTTTTTTGGGCCAGCAGATGCAAATGAATTGATGGAAATTGCACACATATAGGATAGCCCCCAAACCTCGAGAAATAACCTAAGTTCAAGGACAACATTGCTACCTCCAAGGCAATCACCAGTAAAGCTTTCTTTCTAAAATACTTCACAAAAATCAATGTCAGATAAGCTAATCTTTGTGGTTAGTTATTATGAACTGATATTTGATCAGGGAAATTATGCCCTAGATTGACATGAAATTAATAATGCTTGTTGTGTGGTGCCCAATGACAAAGGTAAATGCTAATAGCTCTGAAATCCTAATGATTGCCAAAGTACTCTTCTGAGCTCTGATTAGTGCTTGTGTTGTGCAATTATGCTTTTCTATAATTACTGTGAATTACCATCATGATATTATTATTCTCATATTTTTTATTCCTCTGAAATTCTCAAAATTTCCTGCAGCTAAAAATGGATTTCATTTGCATTATCACGAGCTGTGATTGTTTAATGAAAAATAATTCCATGCACACCCTCATGTTAAATTGTCCATTTAAAATTTTCCTGTTATCTAGATTATGTTGAAGTGCCCCTCCTTTCATTTATCATTTGCCTTTATTATCACAATCACTGCCCTCACTTCATGCTAGATTTCAGAAAGTAGGGAAAAATGAAAGACGTTTTTACTCACATCCCTGTCTTCCGCCTTTGCGTGTTTGCCCTTTTCCTTCAAATTCCCTATTTTGAAATCTTAAAAATACCACGACTTAGGAAAATGGGCTAGCTATGCTAAAAATACGATTTCGTTTGGTTGCAGTAGGGTCTGCAGAAGGCTACCTTGGACTTGTCTAAGGCTTAGAACCATGACCGAAGCAAGATGACCAAGGACCACCCTCGTCTATACCTGATGGCTGCTGGATATTTCCCTCTTCATAAATACACCTAAAGGGGCAATGTGCACTTCTTAGGAACGTCCATCTCTGCTCAGGGCACAGCTACCTCCTCCTCACTACTGACGTGGTTTTGGCAACTATGGATAGCTTCATGATTTTCAGTGCTGTAGTGGCTTTAAACTTCAAAGATAGCCTAAAACGACAATCATTTTTCAAAATGAGTCTTCATTTCAGTTTCCTCAGTTTGAAGCAAATTTCAGGAGCGATTTTCAGGGTGTGTGCACTCCCTGTGAGCAGTATTGATCAATGTATCATTAATCAGATGGCTACTTAACAACCTTGGCAAAAAAAAAAAAAAAAATGATATTACCTCAGCTTCAGAAATTAAAAAACAAATAAATAAGACATTTGTTTGCATGCTTCCCAATGATTTTTGTTTATGCATAGGAAAACATGAGACTCAAAGTATTGATTTTTGGAGTCTTTTTTTTCCCCATCTGTAGACATTAATTGTTTTTTTCTTTTTTTCCCTTCTCGGTAATTTTACAGTCCATCTGATGTCTTATGAAGCAATGGTGGTTTTGAAGGCTGCCGAAAGCCTCACATCATGTCAGTTTGCAAAACATGAGTGCAACCATGTTGCGGGAGAACACTCGAAGCATGTACTCAGCAACGCTGTAATGAAAATGTAGCTTAAACCATGCTCAAGGCTAATCTTCAAAAAACTTTTAAGAAGCAGAAAGGAAAGAGCAATTGACTTCAGTTTTCTGGATAGTATGTGGATTTCAAAATGTGTGTAGTACCGGAACCAGCAAAATCCATTCAAAAGGCAAGTTGCAAAAATTGTGGGAAATGTGGGTTTGGATAGGAGCCTTTCGGAGGCATTGAGTTTAATAACTGTAAACAAACACCTGACAGACATGACCTTCAAAATGGAAAAGTAGAAAAGTCTCCCACAACCTAAAGAGTTCATCTGATATTTGAAATATTTCTTCCTACGTACATCACTTGTGCATGAAGTTCATGTATGTTTGAATAGATGGACGAAAGAAGATAGAGAGACAGAATCTATTATTCAAAATTCAGTGAAATTCAGTTAACCTTTTCTTCATTTACATAGACGGTTTTAAATTCTATTGCAACAAAAATGGAAAAACCTTGTGACCTTTGCACAATTTTGATAGTCTTAAGGTCTGATGTTCATGGTGCTCAGTCTAGCTCAAGTTCACCACCATTTTGCTGCCTCTATATAAAAAGCCTTCACTGCCGTATTTCTATGAAAAGGGTAATTCAGTTGTTTTTATACTATTTTGTGATGTATTCACAAATGCTGGACTAGAAGAAGATGGTCTACATAACTGAATATATATTATGTATTTCACTACATAAACACAGAATATTATTTTGTTATTTTGTCTCCCTCATTTCTTTCCGATCTTTTTAATTGGTTTCATTTTCACCTCATATATGCATCTGATTTTTCTCTCACATGCACACAAGTCTCCTATGCAAAGCGTTAATATAACACGTGTGGTCACAATTTCACACTTGCAATATTCAAATAGGTTTGAAGTCAGTCGGAATAAGTTTGACCTTGCCCACACATATACTTAAGGAGACGAAAGCCTGAATGAGATGGAGGAAAACAACCTTTTTTTGAAAAAAAAAAAACTTACAAAAGGGCATATATATCCCTTAAAGAGTTGTTTTCATTTTCACCATGGATAATAACAAATGGAGATACTTCATCTGTAACTTTATCATGATGTGTGGAAAATTGAGCCCACACTGAACAACTGTAGATTGCATCTTTCAAAGCGGTGCTGCACCCGTACGATTTCATACTGATAGCTAAAGAACGCTGGGTTTCAAGGCAGCAGTGTACACTCATAAAACCACACCTTCTTTTCACCTGTTTGTCAGCACTGCGAACCTGCTCTCATTGCTTCCTAGATGAACCATGGTTCCACTGGACTATGTACATGTCCTGATGAGCATGTGCTACATGGCCATCTCCAACACTGCCTTAAATATTTGGTTGAGTATGTCCTAACCCAGCTACGGCTGCCAAGTGAATGAACATGGCAGTGACCCTCGTAGTAAGATTAGCATCTTCCACACTTTCCTCCCAGTCTGCCTCATATCAGTTCTACTTGAAGTCACACTCTATTAAGAAGGGCTGTTATTTTTAGGTACTCAAAACAACGTTACACAAACAAACAAGCAGGAACAAGTCAGGCATTGGGCATTGACCTTGCCAGTGAGCCAACCTTCTCCAACTGGAACCAGTATAAATGTAAATTATTAGAGAAGCTCCCACCCATACTTCATGGAAAGTTCCACTCTACCACCCACACAGTCACTGCCCCTTCTTACCCCCCTCATATGGGAGGTCAGCACAGATCATGCTTGTTTCAAAATTTTTCTTTTATATTACAGATCAGCTTCAAGAGCCTAGGAGAGGAGCTAATCCTACACACATGTGCCTCTGGTGAGATGGCAACTGTCCCTGCCTAAGGAATTAACACCCCTTTTAAAGTTATCCTCTTTATTCTGAGCTTCCAACAAACAAATCAAATCCAGCATTTAGCAACTGCATGTTTCACATCACCAAAAGCCCTTTCAGATCTTGAAGCTGTACACACTGTCTGCTAGAATAACCTCAGGCATTCTGTGACAATTGAATTATAACCAGCGACACCCTCTTTCCCATCCCATTGCACTAAGTTACCTCCACTGTCTACAGAGACGACTCCACATGCTTTCATGCAGGCAGCAATGTGCTGGACAACAGCGGGAACATATTATTAAATATTTCTTTTATCTTCACTTACAATAGCCACAAATTTAACCAGTCCTCAAATATTTTCCATTAGAGTATTGCAGCCACAAAGGTTCCAAGCCTCAGAGACTAAAGGGATTTTAGGTGATTACAGCTCTACGGTCACTTTTATCTAGCCCAATCAATTTTATCCACAAAACCTTGAAGAAAACACCCAGTCACAAGCCACAGCACAAGATAAAATGTACGTAAACATCTGCGCTGCTCTGTTTCCTGCTAGGCCTCTGAGATATTATAGGTTTGGCCGTTGACCTTTCACTACAATTTAAATTTCGTTTGAGGATGTTAGAAATATTTCAGCTTCTGAGCGGTCGCCTGTGATTGGAGAGACTGCAGCCAGTGAGCTGGGTGGTCCTTGCTAGTCAGAGGCTTTTCTGGGCTGTCAGGAACTGACTATGCTAATCCGTCACTGAATTCAAATGTGCTGGAGCAGCCATATTATTTCATTATTGCAACTTACAGCGTAGCGTGGAGGGATTTCCTTTCTGTATTGGACTGTCATTGACCCTGGAGCCTGCCAGTAAAGAAATATTTGTATGATTTTTTTTAATTATCTTGGCATTACTTTGTGCAATGCAATGCTTTACATGTATGCAGGAGGCATTGTTCTTCCTTCCCTCTGAAAGTTCTGCAAAGAATGGAAGAGCAGCCTGCATGCAGAGATGTGAAGAAATCACTGAGTGCCGTATCCAAATTCCTTCAGACAGGGAAATGGTGTGATGGGTTCATACCCATCAGCATATGCATGTTCTATTTATAAATTCTTGAAAATCTACCTGGTTATGGCTAGAGCAGTTACTCTGAATTGCCTCTAAACTCAATTTGGGAGAGGGAGTTCTAGTCCAGGAACCACTGCTTAGCTGATGAACAGTCTGGGATTAATCACTTTCCTCCCCACATAACCATTTCTGTTTGCCAAGTACAGTTATTTAAGCATAGGAAACTGTATGTAAAACATCCTTATTATTATTAAAGGATACTCCACTTTTCACACTCCACTACACAGCAGGAAGGTCTAAAAATGTACTGCTGTAATCAGTTAAAAGCAGCGTTTTATTGGGCAAAGCTCATTCTACCTGTCACCGACTAAGTAATCTTATGTAAACACGGCCAAACTTTAGAAGAATTAACTTTTTCTAGGTAGCTACATACATGCCTGGAGGGATGCAGGAATTGGCCTAGTGTGTTAGTCTGGATACAATGATACCAAAAGAATTCAGTAGTTGTATACACCTCTCGAAGTCCTTCCTTGGACATTCAAGGACTGCATGCAGTAACGCATACAGCTCCAATCCACTCACTCAAACAGCTGTGAGGGCAGGAGGAAGCTCCTGACTATCTGAATAATCTTTTTTGCGGGGGGCAGATACACATAACACACAATTGCGTCTGAATCTGGACCACATTCGGGTTAGTATGAGATGACGATGTTAGAGAGAAGCCAAGTTGTGCTGAAGAGGATTGACATAGCTGACTGCTGTCAGAATACTGCCTGAGTCATCCACTCGGTTTGTTAATTCCCAGACTGAAATTTCAATCACATTGCGTAATAAACTAGGCCACTCACTCAATTGTATTTCAAAGTGGATAACAAAAGAACGGTGCCTGTTCTAGATGAAAATTGGACCGTAGCCTGCAATCAATGAATCCCTTTGTCCCATCCTGAAGGCAGTATGCAGCACCAGAATATGGCAACGTTTTGGAGCCTCTGAAATGATCTTTACCACAGAGATGACAGATGAGATACTACACAGCAAACACCACTGGACTTGTGGCTATTACTCTGAAAGAACACTTGTTAGCTAGCACAGCTGTGCTGCCAGGATGGGTGAACAGGACTGAAGATGTCGCAAGTTTGAAAGGCTTTTTCTGCTTGTCTTGCCCTACATTAACTCAGCCCAAATATTGGAAAGCAAAAGTTTGCAGCCTTATAGATACAAACCAAGGTTATACAAATAAACAATCCGCAATCACAAGCACAGCAGAAAGCCAACAAGCTGAAGTGACGTTGTTGACCTAGCCAGCACACTGTCTTCTCCATCTGAGAAGAGCCAGGCAGGCAAATGAGTGCTAAAAATATTTACCCTCCTCCATGAAAGAAGTACTGACCTTCTCGTGTAGAAAAAATGCCTATTTGGCTAAAGGTAGCTATCTGAACTTCCCTCAATTGGTTTTATAGTTTAAAAAAAGCCTTTTGCCTTAACATAGCTATCAAACAGAATCAAACAAAGTGAAACTTGCTTTTATCAAAGCGAATGGATGATCACCATCCAGGTGCAACGGCAGCGAGACAAGCTCAATGAGAACTGCTGTGTCTGTAGTGCTGCATCCAGACCTGCATTCTGGTTTGGATCTTCACTCTAACACAGAGTGAGCTGGCACACTCTGTTGTCTAGGGACAGAAGCAAATACGTATCAAAAGAAATTCCAAAATTAGACCAGGAGCAAAGACAACACATGGATGAAGAGCAGGGTGTTCAGAATAGTAGACTACATTTGTAGGCATGTTTCCAATCAGAGCTGGTTAAAAACTAGGCCAGAGAATCTCTTTGAGAGATTACTCATTTTCCCTGCAAATGAAATTTCTCACAGGTGGGTATTTATTTCTGCTGGATAAGCTGGGCCTGGCTCCAGCCTTAGGAATGCCATTTCAGGGGCTCTCCACTGGAGGCCTCCTCCTGAGGACCCCAGATGTCCCAAAAGCCAAGCAAAGCCAGAAGCAAGCTAGCAGGTGAGCTTAAAAGATTTGCTCTGAGACGGATCTGGGCAGCTCCAGAACCCACAGGCACCAGCATCTGATGAGAAGACTGGGAAACAAAGTTAGATACAGAAATGCCATGCTTAAATGTTTCCGACATCTTTTATTGTGGGATTCCAGACAATAACTTTTTTTTTTTTACTTTTTTTCACTTAAATTAAAAAATTACCAAATTAGTTGAAGAATCTATTTTGGGAATCCACTTTGGGGACATGACTTTGACTAATGCTATTCGCTGTTCTCAGTTCTCACCGTAAACCTCTAAAGCATGTTATGTTCCTGTTCTCAAATCTCCTGCTTTCTTCTTAAATTGAAATGTCTATCTTTCCTACTCTTTTTAGCCCTCACATACTGTTTTCAAGAAGCATCATTCCAAATCTCGCATAGTTTTGTCAACTGGGAAATAAAATACTCTGTTGCTTTGCAAGATTAATAGCTACCATTTTGTTGAGTAAAATGGAAAGATCAAATAGAAAGATCTCAGCTTTTTTTGCTAATTAGGGGACTTTCCATCTTTACCTCAATAAACAGAGCTGCTAATCCGCCTTTCCTCTTCCAAGGTAGAGCAATGTTTCAACAAACCAGGGCAAAAATGCATGAATGTTAGAAATAATAAGTATTACTAGTAGCCACAAAAATACAGTGAAATGTTCAAAGCTATGGAAGGTTTGGGAGTGTTATCTCCATGTGATGTTTTGTTTCGCAATGTTTCATTTTTTGTAATTTGTATTTCCTTCTGCTTCCAGCAGCTCTGCTCTCCCATGCAAAATCGGGAGTTATCAGGTAAAGCAGATTCAGCACCAGCTTATCACTAAATTGTGACATACCAGCTCTTTGCTTTCTAAGCTTAGCTTCTAGCAAGGGTTTAAATAAGAAACCAAGTATCTTGAAATTCACCACAAGAGCTTTCTGACACAAACCCTCTTTCTTGTGTATCTATATCCACCAACAGCATTTTTATAGTGTTTTGAAATCACATTTTAACACCACTGGCAAACATAAAAATAGGCTTTCGGGGAGTGAAGAGAGGTTACTTTGACTCTGGCACCATCTACTGAAAAGTGAGCAAAAGTGCCTGGGCTACGAGACCAAAAAAAGATGTACTAATGAAGGAAATATGCCCTAATTTCTTCTTGCAGTGTGAATATTTCTATTTTCTCATCACCAAGAAGGCTTTAACTTCCATCCTTGGAAAATATTTTCTTAGCTTCTCATTACTGTTGACATTCACCAGCGTGCAATGATATAATGTAATAGGATCTTCCCAGTCTGTAAGATAACTAGTACAAATAAACAAAAAGTTGCTTGCACTGACTTTGCAAGCAATTCTTCACCACACAGACGCTGAGGAGGAACAAGCCATTTCAGTGTAACTGCCAGGAATGCTCTTAGCTGTGCAAAATCCATTAAAAGATGAATGCAAAAAAAAACCCCTCACACAATGGCTTAGTTTAGGAAAACAGTTTTCTTGTTCTTGCCTAAATATTTCATTCTCCCTTTGTAGACATAATACGTTCTCCATGCTTTAACAGCAAACCATAAACGATAAGGAGCTGTATTTTTTGAGTAACATTTAAGTTCAAAATGTTTCTAAGTAAAAACTTAACAAATGGCAGATTTTTACCTGGTTTTTATGGTTACTGAAAAGTACCCAAGTTGAGTTTCATAAATTTTTGCCACTAGTGAAAACAGAGTATTCAAATAGAGAACAACATTTGCACTAAAAATATTAAAGAAAAATACTGAAAATTACTCCTAAACATTTTCAAAGTGTAAGAGTTAAGGGGAAAATAAGTAACGTTTTGCCTCTGACTGAATATATATACAGAACTTGCTGTATATGGAGTGAGTGTATGTTCCCATGTAAATGGGAACAATCAGCTACAATCAAAACGCATAAGGACAACTTACAGCAAATTCAGAAGATGAAGACAGAGGTTAGTAAGTAAAAAATGCTACAGAATAATAAGAATTGATCACCTGTACCTCTGAGCAATGAAATGAAGACAAGGAATATTGTCTTAAGCCTGCTGGACATTCAGAAGAACAGAGCCGTCATGCTTGCAGGGTCTGCTGATTAATGCCCGGCTTTAGTGTAATGTAAGATTTATTGCATTTTGCCTGAAGTGGGTAATTGAATAATCCCTCTAAAAAGCAATAATTTTTCCATGAAGTTCATAAAGTTAATACACTCCAAATCTCCAAGCAGCAAAAAAGAAACAGCTAAGCGTCTACCTGTGGAAATCATTGGACGTAATTCATAATGCACAAACGTCACTTCATACGAGTTTGTTAATACAGTGTTTTACAAGAAAGAAGGAATAAATAAATTATTTTTAAATAGTGTCTACATACACATATCGTGATTGGTTGAATGAACCCTATCTCAAACCATTTTATATCACAGTAACTCCATTGAATCACTGAATACTGTTCTAACTTTTTATGGTCTAAAATCAGACTGAAACGCAAAGATAGCCTGACTCAAAATCTGTTTATTTTTGTTAGTCTTTCAAGGGGTACTGGCAATATTTCCAATTGCTGGCAAACGAGACAACAAGTTCCACATGTACTATGATGTCAATGGGAATATAGGTAAAAGGAAAGAAAATTCATATTGATTGGTGCTGTGTTTGGGGTTTATAGACCTTATCCTATAAAATGCATGTAAGACTTGGACAATGAGCCAGACAGCAAGCACTGTACCATCTAGTAATCACTACGAACAGATGGAGGATATAATTCAGTCTATGCTCTAGAATGGAAACTACCAGTATGAAGACCCTGACAGACCACAGAGGAAAGCGAGGCATCCTCTTCTACTGGGCTGTGCTTTTCTACTTTTTCATACCTAGACCAAATCAAAGGGGCATACAATAATGACCGTATTCTCTAGGGATGGATTTCTAAGTGTACAAAGGTGTAGGTTAGACTAACAGACCAAAGATGTGTCACTTAATCAGTTTAAGCAAAAAGAAACTGAAAAAAAAATTAAAAGCAGAATTTGGACAAAATGTAGCAACCATAAATTCTGCCTCAGATGATAATAATGTTAATAAAGAAGTATGAGCTCATAGTGTCTTTCAAAACAACACAAAGCAAGATGGAATTTCCTCAAATCTGATAGTATCAAATCTATCAAAATCCTCAAGGTTATGCACTTAAAAAGTATGACCTGCAACTGTTACCACACCTCTCGACATTCAGGAGAAAGCACTAAACAGATTTTTTTTGAGGAGAAGAGAAAATATCAAGGGCTGCGAGTGTCACTAAGAAAGCCGTGTAGAGGAAAGGTAAAAATCAGCAGTAGCCTGTGGGCTCTTCTTAAGATCCTGAAAGATGGTCCCACTCAGCAGAACCATTTCCTTGCAGGCCAGAGTCTCCAGTAAGAGTCATTTTTGAAGACAGCTTATATGCTGCAACAGCACCTTGATGTCTGATAGTCAGGCTGATCCTGAGATCAAATTAAATCAAAAATTCCCAACACATAAATGCCACCTGCCCGCAATGCTGAGATGAGAGTCTGGCCTCATGATGAGAGTGTCTTAAGAAGGACTGTAGGAAGTACTATTACTGCTATAACCATCCAGTAAAGAGAACCAATTACAAGGATGTTTTACTTGATAGAATGAGTAGTTACTTTATGTAAACATGCAGTGGACATTGGTCCATTTTGGTGCATCTGAAATTACTGACTTGTGCACCTGTTGTGCCTGATTTGGGGGCTACTCCACTAAGCATACATATGTCAAAGTTTCTGACCTCTTAGACACACATGGCCAGAATAATCCTGGCAGAAGGGAAGTTCACTGTGAAGCTTTCAAAAGACTTCAACTCAAACTGTTAAGGATTACGCTCTTTTTTCAAAAAGTGACCTTTAAAATACAGATAGACTAGAATGAACCATTTCTAACCTGTCAGAATGCCAGCTCACTGCTCCATGGAGACTGTGCACCGATATGGAGAGGTCAGACACTCTTGAGGACCCATGCCATGATCTTCTTGAGTCCTGTAACAAAGGTACAGAAATATTTCAATCTTCAGTTTCAACAGAAATTTTGAACTCTGAATTACCTGCATCTTCTCCATAGCCCCTAAGTAATATTACACACCAGAAATGCAAAATTATTAACTCTAATCCAATCGTGCCCATAACCGTTCCAAATACAGTTCCAAGTATCATATCCAACTGTTTGACTGGAGGCTTCCAAATCCATAAACACCAGTATAGGACAAATTCGATCCTGGTGTTAGCGGATGCAACTTGGCAAAAGCCAATGCAGTCCTGAAGGATCTGACAGGTAAGAATTTCTCAGATGATTGGAAGCTATACATGACTGTATGGCACATGCTATCTAAACCTAGTTAGTGCCAAAGGAACAAAGTTACAGAGTTTCTCCTGTAAAGCATCCATTAATTTATTTTGAAATAGTGGATACAAAAAACATAACAAAACCAAATTCCATCAAAGAATGCTTAAAGTGTAATTTGGAACAACTGAATAAAACCAGAAAAGCAATAAACAGCAAAAAAGCTCAAGGAAAAAATCCATTCACAGAAAATCGGTTTACATACTTCAGCTTTCCAAATTGCCCTCTTGTTTGTGGCCTCATACACTTCAGATATGCCCACAGGGCCACACAAATAGCTGGACATTGCATAACAGCCAGAAAGTCAAAGGATTTAAGCTGTACTGGAGAGAGATAAAGCAAATCCAAAGAGGAGGAACAATGCTCTTCCAATAACCCTACTGACTCAAACCAAAAAGCAGTGGCTCAAGCCTCTTCCCCAGTGGATCTGTGTAATACACGGAGAGACATCACCTCTTGAACCAGGTCATGGTGTCTCTCACAATTTCCATACCTTCTCTGTGTCTCATTGTCTGAAAACACTTTCTGGAGCCTCACGTAGACTCAGCTCCATGGTGAATGTAAACTAGTAAGTCCTGGAGTAGAGTCAACGGCCCCACACCTAGCCACAACAGATCAGAACTTGGACTTCAGTTTTTCACATAGCTTTTCAATCTTTGTTTTTCACCTGACCATGACAACAACGTGGCTTTTTTGCTGGGGCGTGCAACTTACACTTTCCAATATTACCCTCAGCGGACTACAGAGTCGAGAAAATTGTGATTCCTTTTTCATTAATGAAATGATTCTCAGGCTGGATTGCAGTGATACAATACATTTCAGACATTCTTCTTCTCTGAATTAATGCCCATGGGACTATTAATGTAGTACTTTTGACATAAGAGAGCTTTTTTGATTGTGCACTTCATGTTACATAGCTTCACTAGAAACACCAATGGAAACATTAGAATTCTCTATTCATATTTTTAACTTTCACTTTGAACCATCTGGTAATCTCAGCCAGGTATGAAGTAAATTACAGGCCTCCAATAAATTTTCAGGACACTGTCTGCTACTAAGACTACATAAAACCCACATTTTTAAAATACGATATAGACATTTACAATTTGAAAACAATGTTATCACAGCCTATACAGAGAGATAATGGAAGAAGGAGGGCAAATTTTTGGTACTGATGTGTACTTAGAAAAAAAGAATGATACTTCCCTCCTACAGTTGGTTTTAGCATGGGATTTCTGCGTGAAGAAAAAAAACAGATAGGACATACTGGTTCAGTGCCTCTTAGGGAGTAAAGGTGTTTGTTTTGGCTCCTGTTAAAGACTAGATTAATGGCATGAGAATGGCTACAGTAAACATGGGAGTTGTTGGCTGAAGAAAAGTTACTCAATCTTGAGAGCAAGCAAGCAGTGTGGGCTGCCAGTGAAGCGGCCCTTAGTGTAAAACACTGATTGCTTTTGTAATTGTATTAGTTTAAGAATTTAGAGTTCTCACCCATGTCTGTTAGTCCGAAACATGGTAAACAGTGACTAATGTTTCCATACAGTCTGTTGTATTTCCTCACTCAGTGGAAGAATTGCTCAGATAAAGGATTGTGCCATACTCTTCATGGTTGGCAGGGGGCTAGGCCTGACTGAACGATCAATATTTGCAATGCCAAATTTGTATTCTTCATTAAGCAACCAAATTGCATTCTTTGGTTTATAGTTTAGGAGTTTGTGGTAACAAAGTACCTTATGTAGTAAGTTCTGTTCCAGATAGCATGGCAGACACTGGCAGAAAAAAATGGAGAGGGGAAGTCCATGCCCTGTAAGCAAATTACAGTGGGGCCCATACCGTAAAAGAGGATGGAAGTTTGGAATGGCTCAAATATTTGGAGGGGAGAGGAGGGGGACTGAAAACTGGGAGTAATGTGAGATAGCAAATCTTGCCAAAATATTTATGTCTCTGACCTAGGCAGGTTAGATCTTCAGATGAGAATCTGTTTGTAACAGGGGCAGCTAATAAAAAGTAAAATTTATGGCTTTCTCATCGTAAACGCTGCCCCAGATGTTCAACCACAAAGTACATAGGTTAACCACCTAACCAAATGCAAGGAAGAACATCAATAAAACAACATCAGGGTATCCTTTTACCACTAAAGACAGAATATTTGACTAAAGAGCAAACAGTATATGGTATCTCAAGTGACTCCTTAAAATGCCTGCCATAAAATTATTGAAGATATTAATACAAGAATTGCAATACGAAGACCAAAGACCGTATTTTTCACTCTTCTCCTTTACAAGGGGAGAAACAGAGCTGTTCTCAAAACCTGGACAGGACTGATACTTGTCCCCGATAGGTTATGAGAAGTTCATATAATAAGATAAAACCCCTAGAGCATGAAACACAGAATCATACTGGTCTTTTATTTGATCAGATGTCATTTCACATGGACTTTGATCTATTCTCCAGCAATAATCTACTTTCTGCATTTCTGCACAAAAAGTAACATTGGAATGACTGTGTCTGTGACCCGTGTGACACACCACAAAATACTCTATCACAATCCTTCCTTTAAACCATCAGCTCCTTTTGAGGTAGGCATTGCTGTATTATGCATAAATCTGATCCATCACCGTGCACCCTTCACATTCTACAGCCAGGAGCATCCAGAGCTGTAACTGTTGAAATGCAAGAGTTCCCCTGTTTGCTGAGTAAGTCCAAAAAAGCCTCAGTCTTAGCTGAAAATGCCTGTTGTCTGCTGCAAATAAGCTTTCTGCTACTATTCATAAATTTTAGGGCTAGATGCATGATTATGCTAATCCTCATGATAAAACAGCAACAAATTTGCAACCAGTAGAGGTGAATGGTCCCTGCAAATGATGGAAGACTAGAATAGATTTGTGAATGTTTATGTGGACCAAACATTCAATCTTTTTTAAAAATTGCCAGCAGATAGTTTTCTGTTTGTCTTTCAGTGTCGAGGCTTAGGACGTCTTCATTACTTTCCAGACAAAATTCATCCTTCCCTGCTATTGCTTAGCATACACATTAGAGAATTTTTGCTATTGAATTTTCAGAGATCGTTGATGATATGCAAATTAAGTACACCTTGCCTCTAGGCAATTTGTGAGGACACCATATGCCTGGTTCTCCTAAATGGTCTACATGCTTTTAGCTGACAATGTAATAAGAATGAAAGGTCTCTCCATGTGAGAGACCTAAAGAGTGTATCTGTGGGGGAAACAGCTTTGGAAGCACACCCATGTTACGTTTTTTGGTTCTGCTTTGCAAAGGAGACAAACAAAAGTCCTTGCCCTTTGCTGAAAAGCTAGAAATAAGGAGGCTGAAAATAATTAGAAGAATTGACTAAAATTTCTCAAAGCCAAGTTAGAAGATCAAATGATTTAGAAGGCTGGGCAAGGTGTGCAGGATGGAACGGATTAATTATTTATTCAACTTCGGTTTCTTGGTTTGACTTTTTTTAAGAACATAGCACAATTATCTATTCTAATCAGTAATTTGCATCTCAGCTACTTTTTCCCCATCCATACCCCATGATGTGATATGACAGGGCTCAGGGTTTGAGCACCAGCCCAGTGTTTCTGGTTAGCCAGGGCTTCAGGAATTCAACCTTCAAGGTCTACATCTACATGGATGCAAGATGTGTTAATGTAGTTTCTGGATTACAAGCACAGACTGTGCACTCTCTTTGTAGACATATGTAACCAATGAGTATCATTTCTATATAATTTCTATAAATTTATTTCACCAGAGCACAGGACACTTGGAAAGTGTAAAATATTCCATATTCTTTTAGACCACCTTTGCATCTAATGCCAAGTGCAGTTTTAATGTCACTTTCTAGGTATTTTTTTTTTCTTTTAATCATCTATGCCTCGGCATAGTAAGGGTTATTATAGTTTCTGAATTACATGTGGATGATTTTCATTTTATTCATTGTCGTTGTATTTCATGGAAAGAAAAAAAAAATCACACAGTTTGAAATGATTACATGCTGCAGCATTCTGTGGCAGTGATGGGAGGCTCTATCTTTTCCACCGTTTCTGACGTTACATTCCAGGATTATTTTATCAACATTTCAGTCACTAACATTCAGTCCTATGAGTGTTCACATGCATGATGTATCCTTCATCAGTTGCATCTCACAGTGCTTGTTACCCATAAAAAGGCATGCCAAAAATTTAGGATGGGAAGATTGATTAATTGTTTTGTCCCTGCTGCTTTCCTACTATCTCCTGCTGCTCAGCACATGAGACAATCATCTCTGGCCAGACCAAAGGTCCAGCTAACTGAGTAGCAGATGCTTCGGAAAACAAGGTATTTAGAGATTTATTGTTCCCTTGAGATATTCTCTCAAGTCCTGGAGCTGAGTCACTCAAGAACCACCTGATGACATCTACTCAGGTGCCTCTTTTCTCAATTTGGAACAAGCAGATTCAAGGTAGAATTTATCTTTCTGTGACACAATGCTGAGATTGGTGAAGTCTGTCAATCTTCATGCAACTTCTTAATTAAGTTGGATAGCTTGACATGCATTATATGCTCCTGACTAGTGACCAGTTCTGTTTCCACACATGAAACTGATCTCTTGTGGGATTTGGGGTAGGACAGTTTTTCTGTTTCCTCTCATACCTACTAGTGATATGGTGCTTAACACTAACAGGTTTCAGCTAAAACCTCAGCATTCTGCAGCAACATAAACAGTAGCAACACTGCACATTCCATTTCTTAATCAGTGAAAATAACCGCTAACATGGAACTTGGCCCCTCAGTTCTCCACAGTCAGCATCTGCATCTTCTTCCATTGCTCTTCTCCACCTTGCCAATACTTCCGTTTCCCCTATTTCTGCTGGTGTCGGAGGTAGACAGATCACCAAAAGCTAAATTTTCCCAGGTAAAACAGGTTTTCAGATATTTGCTTCTGGAATAAAGTAATTTTATTATCATTATCCCTTTACAAAAGAGAGGCTGGGACAAAGGGGATTCATAGACAGCTAAAGCCTACAAAGAAGCTGAGAAGAGCCTACATTACGTTACGGGTTATATAGTAGGAACCCAGTACTCCACTACACTGGCTGTACTCATAAAATGTTTTTTTTATTTAGTTACAGTTTCAGCCCCTCCTTTAAACACCACTGCTGTGCCTGTCTTCAATAGCCCATGTTTCTGGATCAAAACTTACTTTTCTTCCTTAAAGGATACTGCTCTTTATTATGTAATTTGTAACAACAGAGCTGTTAGGGTAATGTATATTTAGTCCAAATTTCACTTCCTTTCACATTCCATTTTTGCTGAAATGAAGTAGATGAGAAAAATACAGAAACTTCAATGGGAATAATCTTGTGCAGATGGAGGAAACCCAGATGCACTTAGTAGAGCAGCTCTTTGTCAGTCAAAGGAGTCCGAAGGACAGATGTGCTGTTCGTTAATCATTCAGAAAACCCTTGTGATTACGAACTCCTAGATCTCGAAAAGGCCAGCCAACTAAAAAAGATACGCTGTGCTCCAGCACTCATAGCACTCCATTTGGGAGAATAAGAGGATTCCTTGGCCAGAAGTAAGTAAGAACAATGTAAATAAGGTTATTATACATAAAAATCAGAGTGCATGCCCTGGAGGATGGGGAGATTTCAGTTCTTTAAATCAGCTAGGAAGATCTGGCAAAGTTCATTGTACAACTGGCTTACAAATTTAACAAGAAGACTAGTGCAAATATTTCTTTAGGAGGCTTAAGGAAAAACAGAGGTAGATTCAAGCCAATGAATGAAAACACTGTGAAAAGTAAGTGAAAGCGTTAGTAAAGAACCTGAAAGCAATACACTGTGATCCCCAGAGAGGATCCCCCAACTGTACAGAGTATAAGGGTGGAGGAAAAGCAGAGAGTATCCAATGAGAGCTAACATAAATAAAAGTGTAAAGTCATATGGAATATAGAAAGAGTTCAGCATGTACGGAATTTTTGCATGGGTGAAAATAAATGCCTCCATTTTATATAATTCATGTGATACCCTAGGAATTGTAACTGCTGTTGCATTTAATCAGTATCATAATTAAAAAACCATTTTTATTATTAATAATTATTTGTATTACTTAGGACATGGTCCAAAGACAGGGACTGCAGTTGCTAAACAAACAAATACGAAGTATACAGCTGCTGCCCCCAACCACAGACAAATAGATAATGCTACCAAAAAAAAGAAACTAAGATTAGTCAACAACATGATCGATCGTTTCAGCACATCATTTGCATACTTGCTTTCAATATTTCTGTAGACCTGATGACAAAGTAGAAATACCAGAGGCCAAAGAACAATTTTCAAGTTACTTTGCTTATTTTAAACATGAAAGACGACTTAGAAGAAAGCACGAGATGGTTGTTTGGAAATCTGTCTAAGATGCTTTCAAGGGGAAATCAGTCCAGTAGAAACAGCAGAGTAGAGACAGAGCAGTGTGGCTCATACGGTAACTGCAGCAGAGGAGAGGAACTGGGCGGTTGAGCCAAGTTGACGGTAAAGCATTCAAGAATGGAAGCTAATGGAGAATGACAACGATTTCAGCCTAGACTAAAGAAGACAACTCAATGTCAAATCCAAAGTTAAGATGTAGAAGGAAAAAAGGAGGAAAGCAGAGGCACAAAACCCCCACAGAAAAGGAAGAGGGAACTGTAGAGGATCTACCTGTAAAATGTGCTGAGGGAATAATAACAAGGTAAAGACAATTCGGGAGAAGGCAGAGGCACAGCAGCCAGACCAGACATGATGTCAAGCAGACAAGTGCAGTTGGATGGGTCAAAGGGGATGAGCAGGGACACTCATCAGAGACGCTGCTAACTCTGGACAGAGCTTTAGTCATGCTGAGTTACGAGGCAGCTGCAACAGCCACTAACAAAGACTTGGCTCAAGCAAGACCATATTTAAGTACTGAGACTCACTGGGACAGAAGGGTACTGCACAGCAAAATCATCTCTTTCTTGTTATTCTTAGACATAAGGACCGAGTACGAAACAGCTTTACAGTTCATCTGTGGGAGAACATAGCAACTGAAATTATACAGTAGGATTCTGGTTTGCAAAAAACCATAAATTTGAAAAAATCTCTACACAGTTTAGTAATTATTTTTCACTCCAGCTATGCACCAAGGCCTGGAAATAAACAGGTGAACATACCACTGACTGTGCCATAGGTAAATCCATAAGCAAGCCAGGCATCATTTTCTTCTACCATTTTCTACAGATCATAGTTAAATATTTACCACTGTTTTGATTAGTTATGTTTATTCTTCATGTCATGGCGTAAAATATTTCCTTAGTCCCTTAATCAGTCTACCTCCTTACCGATTGCTGCCCCTCCTTCTAGAAATTTCTGTACCTATCTCGTTTGTAAAAATAATATAAGAGTAACAGAAAAAATATATAACATAATAATTAAAAAAAAAACAGAAAAAACCCCACATTTGGAAATTTTCCTCCTCTCTAAAAATACTACAATGAGCGTAAGCTCACTGTAGCATGTTACTGTAGCTTAGGAGAATGCGCATTGTAGCACTGCATCTCAGGGATAAAATCAGCCCTACAGGTCCGATCAACCAGAATTTGCAGCTGTAGCCATTTATTACATCAAATCCATCCACATATGAAGAGCTTAGAAAGATGTCACAACATTTTATAAGTAGCAATACTAATGTTATCTCATTATGTATACTAAATATCTTGGATGATTATATATTCAGTACCTTATTTTCTTGGTTTGATTCTTTAGGACAAGCAAGATAAAAATCTCACTGTCTGGTACATTGCACTGCTCCATACTTCTTATCTTCCTATCTCAGTTACGTTGAGCTAAGAGTTACTGAACAATGAGTAGGGAGATAAAGAAATTGAAATTCTGTTGTTTTCTACCCCACCCACAGAGTAAAAAAATCAAGAAAAAATTCCAATATTCCACTTCCACATCAAACAACTTCACCCACACTAGGTTCAAGGGCAGCCTTGTCATTTACAGTAGTAGTGTTAGCATATCCACGCATGTTCATGAAAATACTACTTTTTTTTTAGTGTCAATTTTTCCATACAGAGTGGAGGGAACTTTCAGAAGCGCCAGGTACTTTTGCCCTGAAAAATCAGGCTTTTTAAAAGAGCTTTGAGTTTCCAAACAGATAAAACTCTACTTAAAGCGCCTATTAGCACTCACAAGGTCGTGGCTGAAGAAAAAGCTACTTTCCAGATCCCCTCCAGTTTCCCAACTTCTCAGAACTATATTATGCAGCAAAAGAAGGCCCCTAACAGTCATGGCATGAAAAAAAACAGCAAACACAGGAAGATCATAGAAATATTCAGACTATGCAACAGAGCTGTTCAGAGTTGGTGGTTTTCCTTTGCAAGACCTTGTGCAAACATTCTGTTCAATTTCATATCTGTGGGAGTTTGCATCCCCCACATCTAACTTTCAGACTCAGACTCACACAAACCCTTACTCTCACAATAAACATCCCCAGTTACATCTCATCTAAATTTTCCATGGTGCTGAGTTTAATAAAAGCCGGATTTAGCACCATTATTTGGACAAGACTTGTTAAAAGGTTTCTGATAATAAAATCCTTTTTCTCATCCGCACTGGGAGACGTAGAATTTAGTGCCTTATGACACTTCACATTACAATAGCTCTAAAAAAAGACAACTTGAAGATTAGCTTTAGCGATTCCAGCACATAAACCCAATCTTTTGCAAGGCAGAAAACAAAAACCTGTTTACACTGATGCCTTCAATGTGTTGTATCAAATGAACAGTTATGGTAAAATACAACACAGTGTCCAAATAGATTTTGTTTCCATGAGTAAATTCTAGTTTTTGGCCAATATACATTAAAACAAATTTATCTGCAATATCCACACACTGGTACTGTCCCATGCTCGACGCTTTTTCTTACAGCAGCAGATATTCTTCAAACACTTGAATGAAGCCAAAGGTTATAGGTGCTAACGCTCAGTTTTCAAATAATTATAACTGTACTGAAGCTTAGTGTTTAGCATTTTTACTTGTTAGCAACATGCTATCACGCCTGTGATCCAATCAAAGTAATCAATTACCAAAGTAATGTGAGAACTACGAGCAGCTTGCTTTTTCTAAATTATCCTTAGTATGGCACAGTGCAGGAAAAAAAAAAAAAAGATGAAAACCTTTCTCTTATTAGTATGAAATTGAAAGGTCCTTTTCCTTTGTTACAAGTGCTTTACAAGAGCTTATTTATGAAGTATGCACATCACAAAAAACAGTGTTTCCTGACAAGTATCACTGCTGAAAGACTTGGTTTACTCGCATCTGAACAATGTGTCCTCTCGGAAGCTATAGCTCCTAGCTTTTCAGCCTTCTAGATACAGTAGGAAAAACTATATTGTGTTTCTTTCACCAGAGACTCTGATACTGGAGCTCTGCTTCCTTGCTGAAGTTTGCGCTGCCTTAGGCTGATCTGGAAGGCCATCTGGAAATTACAACTGATTAATTAGCTGTGAGCCTATGATGTGAAGAGGGCAGATGGAAGAACGCAGTACTTCACTGCTGCCTGCCCTCCAAGAGCTACCAGCCCAATACCTCATCCACATCAAGGTCCCAGGCTCTTTCCAGGAAGATTTAGAAAGATTCAGGTAAGTCTGCCACAGTAATTGTCTTTCCTCGGGTGCTTTTTCTCCCAGCTCTGTTCACTGGAGATACCAATGCTGATAAAGATGATGTCTAAAAACCATGATGGAAGGGAGCTGACAACAGAGTACTTTCAGCAGAAGCCCTGCCTTGCAACCCAGAGAACTTAGGCAAAACCAGCTTGGTTTCACGTTTATCACTCCTAGATGCATTCCCAAATGTAAAAGCTGCGGTATTATAAACCTAAATTGTGTCTAACAGAAAAAAGGCATTTGAAAATCCTCCTGGCCCCTGTACGTACATACCAAATTCACTTGCACACATCGCACATACATTCGTATTTACTGCCCGTGATTTTCTGGCCAGAGATACGGAAGCCCTTTACCAATGTCCTGGTATTGTAAGTATCGTAACATAAGTACTAAGAAGCAGTATTAGACTGGGAAGGAGGGGAAAGCTATTCAGCTTTATTTTCCCACTGAGCTTTCCGCTTGCCCTCTCTCTATATGCTCTAAATGAATATCAAGTTATTCTTCCATGTTTCTGAGAACAAAGGTTTCCTCTCTAATGCTTTGGATTGCTATCCTTGTGGTCAGCTTGAGTTTACAAAGTCAAGAGAGCGAGCTGATCCCTTTGGCCTAGCACCTGTGTGAATAATGTTAATAAAAATAATAACCAAAAGACTGAAGAATTAAAAAAAAAAAAATTAAAAATCACTCTATTTTTCATTCTCCAGTTTCGGAAGCGAGAAGGTCTGAAGACTAACAGAGCACATGACAGAAACGGTAAAGATATTGTTGCTCTTGATAAAGTGATTACAGTTTGGAACTCCAGCCATGAACCAGCACCCCATTATACAAGGCCTTAGGAAATCACAGAGCAGTGTCTGATACAAGCGCTACAGCAAAGTGAGAGAGGCAGAGATTATTTATGCCGTTTCGAGTTATAGCTACCTACAAACTACAAGCAATCAAGCAGCTCTTCATTTCTTACTAGATGCAATGCAACATTGTCACAGATATCCCAACGAAGAAAGTCAAAGCTAGCTTACAAAGCACATTGATGCAAAAAGCAAATTATTCTGTCATTCTCTCCTTACTATTTTGTAGGCTACTTTTACCTGAAAATTAAGACAGATAAGCAAAGAGGTATCATGTTTGATAAACAGCTTTTTCTGCACTAACAGTATCGTAGCACAACAGCTTAAATTTAAGCCTCACTTCTTTCAAATTTATCACTGATAAAATATATATGTATGAGAAACACTGAAAACTGCACTTTCACAAGATTTCCAAGAAACCTGGCTGTAACTAATGAGTTAAGATTAATTTAAGATCAACAACATCAAATGCTTGCCGGAAGATGGCTGGTAAGACAGGAAACGCAGAATTATAGCACATTTGCAACTAATGTTGGAACAGAATTTAAGATGGAACGTCTTCAATAAACATGCTTATACATATTTCATTGTACTTGGATTAAAATTATATTTTGGTCCATCTTAAAATATAAGGCTCAGTATTTGTTCATCAAATCCTTTTTCTCTCTTTAAATTACTCAAGAGCCCACGTTTTGACACCCTAAACTCCTGATTAAAGACAGAAAAACACTACCTGATGTCCACTCCAAAAAATCCTTCCTTCCGCACTGAAATCTGAAAACAGAGCCAGCCTCTGCCTATTTTACTGTCGTACTTGCTGATATCAGCCTTGCCATTTTCGACTTGTCAAACAGCCCCCTGACTAGCTATTTTAAACCAACCTGTAAATATTCCAGGAGCAGCCCAAAGGAAAGAAAATCCAATATATCTAGTTTGCAAAACCTTTCCAGCTCATCTTTATTTTCCAAGTGGGTAAGTCTGAAGATCTTTATTTTTTTTCCCAGTAGGATAAATGACGTAAGGACTCAAATGTGAGTCCATGCATTAAAGCACTTCAGCTCTTTGCTTGTCGCTAATGAGGGGAGAAGTTCAAGGCCCCTGATAATCGCTAACAGTAATATACATGTATGCATAATCTTGTTTACCTTTCCCTCCTATTCTTCTTCCTTCTCTAAACCATTTCAGTGCCCGTGTCTTGACATATTGAACTCTGCAGGTTAGGCTGCTTTTGATTTGCGAGGAGAGTTACAATAGTTAATTACAGAGCACGGTCTTCTGTGACTCAAACATTTTGCATTCATAGGCTCTTGATATAGTCCAGAGCAAGAGGCTAACCCATATTTAATTTGTCCAACACGTTTCTGGTTAAAGTTCCATCAAATGGGTGACTGGAATCCCTCCGATTCAGCTGGAAAAGTCACTTTGAAGGAGGCGTTTATTAGCAACATTTGCCTCAGCCACAACAGGAGGCCCCGAGGGCCTGGGGAAAATCAGTGGTTGCTTATAATCGTCAAAAACAGCTATTCCCCGTAGGATAAAGTGTCAATAATAGGTTAGATATTATTATTTGGAATTGATTTTACAGCGGGTATAAAATTAAAGAAAATGAGGCAGTTTCTTTAGGCAGCAAAGGTCTGTGCTTCGAAATGCCCTGTAGCCTGACCCCCGCAGCCCCAGCCCCGGGGAGGCTGCAGCAGGGCTGGCCTCCCAGCCAGCGCCCCGCAGCTGCTCCGCATCCACTGCGATTAACATAGCTGAAGGCCCACAGCACTTAGCACAATTAAATCAACAGGCTGTAGCTCATTCCTCCAGCATGACAGGAAAAAAGGCGCAAGACCCAGATGCCTTTGCTTTCTTCTATCTTTATGTTTGCTGGAGCGATTTTGGCGAGTGTTTAATCCTCTCTGCGGCCCGGTGTTCACACGGAAATTTAACGTGCATGTGGTTTTGACTGAAAAAGTCCCAAGCCGGAATATCATTAGCTCACAGGCTTTTCAAGTGATATATTCAGTAGTTAATTCCGAGGGGTTTCAACATTAAAATGAGAAACATTTTCAGCAGTGTTGTGAAGGAATGTGTTGGGCAGCCTGTATCTACAAATATTTCTCTTTTCTTGCAAATGGACACTCTGAGAGAACACCTCTACAGAGACAGCCAGAAACTTCTTTAGCAGGAAAGGAACTGTCAGACCGCTTCATCTTAAGGAAAAGATATGCTGCAATCTTTTGTTATATTAGTCTTGAGGTCTTCTACAGCATTTTACTCTCTGTACTGTCCTGAACAAGGAGACAGCTTAGTTAAGAGAACCCTACCTTATTACTATTGTAAATGTGATAAAACTATTCTTTGCAGAACAGAGCAAAGACCATCCTTAAAAGTCTGTGGAATAAGAATGACCTTACTGAATAGCTGCATTAAACAAAAATGTGAATACACTCTCTCTCTTTAGCATCCCAGGCAGGCGTGGTAACCCGAAGTGCCTCTTGTTCAAGCCAACAATTATCCTTTCCTGGTTATTTCACTGTCCCTAGAAAATTTAATGGATCCTGTTCTCAAAAGCATTAATGTTGAAATGTTTCATGGAATTTAAGCTCCTCATTGACAAACACCTCTAAAATTTAGCCTAAGCTTAAGTCTTGAAATGCTATAGGCACTTAGGAGCTGAAGTCTCAAGTGAAACCCTGATACTCACAGCTCCTTTCTGAAGACAGACTAGCTCATAAATCACTGAACATTTTGTCCAAAAAAAGAGCTACATTTTTGCCATGTTCTAATCAGGTACAAATCCACTAGTCCAACTGGACTTATTCCCAGCAACGTCAGGTCTAAGTTTCACCAACCCTATGTAAAACCTTGAACATATAAAGCTTATTTTCAGTCCTGTCTATTTCTTTTGAGGCAGTTGTGTGGATTTTATTTTCCATCTTTACTCCCTTCTCTTTTTGCCTCCCTTACACTCTCCTGTTACATTCTTCTCTTTTGTCAGTGTTTCAGTCTCCATTCAGTGCTTCTTAATTGCCCCTTTTTCATAAGGCTTCAAAAAATAATTTTAAAGCATGTTAAAATGAGGAAAGTAAGGCTGAGTCTCATGATGAACACAGTATTTTGAAAGAAACCAGACTGTACCTACAAAAGGTTGCAGGTGATTTTTTTTTTCTTAAAAAAAAAAAAAAAGGTTTACTGATTTACCAGTCTCCAAAGGCCCTCTGGCTCTGAAGATGGAGACCATAGTGCTCTTGATGGAGAAGGTACAAAGTGCATGGCCTTAGTGAGGAATAAGATCATCAAATATTTGTTCTGTCCGCACCAAAATGCAATAGCCACAAAATTTCTTCTAAACCAGTCACTGCATTGCCTTTTTCTCAAGGGAATCAAAGAAACGTATGCATACAGGAAGTGTTTAAATAGATGTTAACAGAATATCACAGTTACTGATAGGGGCCTGTGAGCACCACATGCCAGTGCGACGTTTGTGATGTTTGACAGACCTGCACCAGCTCATCACCCAGCTTTGTCCTGAGCTTTCACATAGGAGGTGGCTGGATCCAGCCAAGAGTGGAGGAAAGCTGAGAACTCTCATCTATATTTGAGAGTCCCAGGGGTAAGAATGCTAATACAAAATCTTTGTCATCCATCACTGTTTCACAGGCCTTGATGTGGCCTTTCTTCACGCGCAATGCTTGTGTAAGGAACAAGTGTGTCCTGTACTTTCTCTGCTTCTGAGTTGCAAACTAATTGTTAAATCCTTGTGGCAAATGTGCTCTAATTCATTAGTGGGGACTGTTCTCAGTTTGTTGATACCTTATGTACATCTTACATTCACCCTCCTCTTCCCTAAGCTGTCATTGGACTATGCATCTCAGAGCTGGGGGGACCTTGGTCAATTTTCTTCACTGTCAGGGTTAAGCAAACTTTGAGAAACCCGTGCTGGTATGAATACACATCTGACTTCAGTACTACAATACTCAACTGCAATGAGAACTGGGAGGGAAAAATAGCTAGTTTCACAATTATGATGTAAGTATCCTTCTCCTACCATGCACAGAAAGCAGCAAAAAAATTGTCCCAAATCGCTTCCTCACTCTCTGTTATCAGTGCACGTCCTCTACATTACAGAAAAGAAACAGCCCTTATGGGACCATGCTTTGATTTACATCATCCCATAATCAATAGATTAAACAATTATTGGAGATTATTTTTGCCATGTCCTTGGTGCAGTGCTTTCTGATGAAGTGTGCACAAAACACATCTGGTCTATTAAGCTATGGAAACGTTGTGTGAACCATATGGTAAGGACTGATGAAAAAAAGAGACCAGTGAAATCTTCAAACCTAAATACCTTTGCCAGAGTTGGGGGTCTGATTCTGGTAATAGCCAGTACCAAGCTGGGATAACGCAATTAAAAATGTGTGATGTTACACGGGTCCAAACATAGCAGGAGATTCCAGTCTGAAACCTAACATTCCACAGGAAAAGGCTGAACTTCATTAGGTGAAGCATCTAACAATCATACGACACTTCTAAAAAAATAACTTAGCAATACATCCCATCCCAGTGTCAAACTGTGTAACTGTCCCTGTCTCTTTTTTGAAAAAGTACCAATTTAAACAGATTTTGCCACTTTTAGGAGAAAAGCTGCTAGGTTTCTACCTGGGATTAGGATGTCTGACTAATAAATCTTTGAAAATACATTTTATTTTCATAAATACCTTTGTAGCCAATTTCACGCTTAGGTATCTCTAAATATCTTACAAATCATTTTTCAAGTAACTAACTAATCTAGTTAGTTATATTGAAATAGTTTAGAGTATTTTGGCTGTTTGGATTTGTGCTGAAGGAGATAAAGCAATAACAACTTTCGATTATATACAATCAGTGTCTTCAGATGGCTTCAAAACTGTTATTTTAGATTATAAATGCCAAGACTAAGATGTACCTTTTCAACTTTTCAGTTTGATTTCCTATATATGATTACTTTATTTTTTTAAATAGGAGCAGGTAGCAGTGCTGCGTTCTGGTATTAATTACAGATGGAAACAGAAAACCTGAAGTAAACCTGGTAGCATTTTAAGAATCCAGCCATTGTGAATTCATCTGGAATTCATTGGGCTACCCCTGGCTGTAATGAATTCATGCTGTATTAGTAGTAACATCACATGTACACTAATAGATGTTCTACTGAGATCAGTATTATTTAATTGACTCAAAGGATTAGTTTAAGATCAATTTTGTTTTAACTATATTTATAATATAGCTTTCTACTGAAGCATGGCTTCCCACAAGACAAAAAGACGACATCAGAAGAAAAACATGCATAAGACAGTACACAAAATCTGACATTTGTTGTCTCCTTGGTAAGATACAGAAAGCATCAGAATCATACAGTCTATCCCCCATGTAAACAAATACATGGTGTTTATTTATAAAATAATCTTCTCTGTGGGAAACAAAATATTCAACTGTACAAATGTGAACATATGCAGATTCAAGAGAGGTATTAAGATGCACCTAAGTAAAAATGACATATCTTCAACTGAAAAAAATTATGCAAATAATCTGTTTGTCAAGAGGTACCGAGCAGCAGCATCTGCACGCTTCTGCTTTGTCCTAAATAGGAGAACACACACAACATGAAAAGATTTCATTGGTACCAATTGCAGGCCTGGGATATGGTAAATAATGGAAGAACAATAGATTGGATACTTTGGGTTGGAAAAGGAGTATGTTCTTAACCATTTGCTACGTCTTGCAAACCATAGAAACACCAACATTGACTAGTGTTACCCTTTTTCAACTTAGCTTTTCTTCACCACTAAGTTTATATTTCCTTCCTGTATTTCCTATAATCAATCAGCACTAAGACTGACGAGAAAAAAACAGGTCTTCCTGAGTATACTGGTTCAGTATCAATGAATAAAGCATAACAAGTTAAAATAAAGAATTGGTAAGCTCACACTGCTCCTCAAGATTTTACGCCAACCTCAGTAATGTCATAAGTCAATGCTGGTATGAATACACATAGGAACAGTGAAATGCAACCACAGAAAAGGAAACAAACATGTCTAAAAAGAGGCATCGTCTCCTAACCAGCCAACTAACTGAATGTGCAGGTACACAATTAAAAGCATACGACTGAGAATTTTGTTGGAAAAAATCTTGCAATTCTAACTCCTATTTCTACCTAATCTCCTCCTCTAGATATGCTGGAAGGGGAAAAAAAAGGCACCTCTGTTTTGCCTGTACTTTAAAGATAGTCTGGCTTTCTTCATTTCTACCTTAAAGAAAGCACGCACTGCAGGGAAGTGGGAGGGGGA